>PYWC01000002.1:3586662-3738694 GCA_003182015.1 Tuber magnatum | reverse complement strand
AGAAATCAACGTGCATGGGAAGGGTGTCATAGATAGTCTAGTGCAGCAAGGTGTCTTGACAGTTAGCCACTGGCAAGTCACCGATGGGCAGAAGTTTTCACTGCGGCGGGCAGAATGGAAATGCGCCACAGAAACGATATGCACATATGGTGAACGCCGTCTAGAGAGTGTCGACACAGGCATGCCGGAAAGGGGTGCCAGGAGACGTGTCGGACCACACTTAGCGGGGAAGGGTGTGCTCGAATAGTTGGAGTAAAATGATGGAGGAGTTTCTGGCATAAGATTAAACTACCTGAACATCTATGCGAGAACTCTCCTACTCCAACAATCAATCCTCTCGAGACCTTAATTGAGTGAAGCGTCAGGCTTAACGATATTAAGTTTTACCATCTACTATACTCTTACATCTGTGTGAACTTTTGGCGATAAGTTTGAAGTTGTTTGGTGCGGTCGCAACCTTGGGATCCATCTTCCTAGGGGTGCCCCCGTTACAGTATATCGTTAAGCGAGCTCCTTGCTTAACTCCTCTCCTGATTAATTGCTTTTCGACCTTCGGCACTGACCTTGCGTGAATACTGGTACCCTTGTCTAGAACAAGTAGCCCAGGGTGGAAAGCACAATGGCTAGTACCGAACTTCGAACCAGAATGAAATCCAACCCGGATTCAGACCTTGGCCTTGAGGAGAACACCGCCAACACATTTCGTGCGTTGATTTTTGCGGAGGTTCGCGGTATCGACTGGGAAGGCCACCAGTTGCTCTTGGAGGCCGCTCCTATTCAGTTACCTGATGCATGTCTTGACCTCCTGATTACAGACCCTCGCACCGCGGCGCTCTCATTTTTTCAAGACCCTACCCTAGTCCATAACATGCTCCCTCCCCCGCCGCACGGAGTTCCATTTAGCGAGTTCTCGCGCGAATTCGTCGAACCCTACATCGTCTGGGAAGTAGCCAAGTCGATTGAGGAAGCGAAGCGGGAACCGAAGAATTGGAACAACCACCAGCAGCAGGTGTTCCGAATACAGAATACTACGGCAGCGGTGGAATGGATGAACGTCCAGCAGGAGGCATACCTGCAGATGATAAGGGATCGGCAAGCATTGAAGACTCGGATGACAGCTTTGGAAAAGGCGTTCGAGGGCGGGTATAGTATTGATGCCGAGAATGATGTACTGATGTTAGAGGCAGCGCCCCCACTCCCACTTGTCCATACCAAGCCCGAGAACTTTGGCATGGAGTTGGCTATGAGAGCCAGAGACGACCAGTGGAGGGCGCATTTGAGCTCAATCGGAATACGAATGTTGGAAAGCCTGAAAGGTCACGGCTATAGCTATACCGCTTCCTTCTCCCCAGCATCTACCAGCTCCCTGTCGGTCCCCCCCTCAATTGCCTGCGGTCGGTCGGGCACCCCTACGGTCGGGCCAACGGATAGACGTCGCATAAGAAAGAGGACCTCCAGGCCGAAGGCCATTACGGTACCGGATACGCCTGACCCTACACCTCGACCGACTCCTGCACCTATCATCCTTCCCACACTACCTTCTGTTGCAACTCCCATACCATCCATCGCTGCCCCAAGACCCACACCTCTACTAGTTTCATTGCCCGCTCCTGATACCCTCCCTGCCACAGCTTTCCCGCTAGCATTATCGGCTACCCCAGGGTACCGCCCACTGCGTGCGGCTTCACCGGGATTCTTTGAACAGGTAAGGCGCCAGGAAGAGCGAGCACCCATGGCTCCATCACGAGGGACTCCGATCCCCGGACCTGGGACACCCGCTCGTTCCGTTCCTTGGGCACCCGTGATTCCCTCTGCCCCCTCAAAACCAACTCTTCCCTCCATCCTCCCCACGATCACTAGTGGTGAGTCGGACAGCCAAGACGAGTACTGTCTGTCGGGCTGCAAATCGGAAGAAACCCGCATGGGGTGGATTCATTACCACACGTACGGGTGCAGGAAGGGACCACGGACCCCGGTAAGGCACCGAAGAAGACAGAAGGAGGGAGACGGACGACCAACATGTGGGTACTGTGGGTCATGGAGACACGCGGGGCCCCCAATGCAACCTTTGAGTTGTCCAGAGCTTCAGTCGTTTCTGGCGACAACTCAGGCGGCTCCGAACCCAACTCCTGAGAGGGGGCAACGACCTGTTCCACCACCGGCATCAGTACCATCAGGGGCTAACCCCCCCGAGGATGGGAATCAGGATGGCCAGGAGGAAAGGTTTGATGGGTATGATAGACCCCGCGAGACCCCAGGTGGAAATACCGGGGGTAGTGGAGGTGGAAATGGACCACCTGTCGGTGGTACTACGGGAGCAGGTGGAGATCCTGGGGACTCTGACCATGATAGCTCGGATGATGATGATGCCGATTCGCTCCCCGACTTGACCCCTTTTCTCGGCGCTCGCAAGGATGACTGGAGCGACGAGAAGAAACGACGGTGGGACCGCCGTGCTAAGAAGCTGTCAAGGGAACTACGGAGTAGGGCGGCTGCACGACCATCATCTAGACAACGGCAGAAGAAGCCGGAAAAGCTGAGCGGCATTCCGGCGTTTAAGGGAAAGGTCACCGAACTCGCCAGCTTCTTGACGCTGGTAGAGGTTAAGTTCGAGTACTTTGCTGGGTGCAGGTTGACCGATATGGACAAGGTAAACCTGGTGATCCCCCTTCTAGAAGATACTGCCCGAACATGGTATCTTGGGCTGCACTCCCACATCAATAAGGAGGCAGCCAAGCGTACCGGAGTTCCAGTTAATAACAGTAACCCGTTAAGAACGTGGAAAGGATTCCGGGAACGGCTTGAACGGAGTTTCGGCGGTGACCAAGCGGAACGAGACCGATCCCTGCTTGAGTGGCGAGACCTAGTGATGAAGCCACATCACATCGATGAGTACCTGGACAAGATAATTGACTATATGTATAAGCTTAGCTATACAGACCCTGTGCAGGTACGAGATAAGGTACGGTCGGGCATTACTCAAGAAGTGAGGAACACGTGGGCACTGAAGGAGCCCCATCCTACCGACTTGAACGACTACCTTGATCTTCTTCGGAAGGTTGGACACACACTGGAAGACAACACCCGGTTCAGCAACCGAGTTATCCACCCTGTCCAACGGTCTCAACCAACGGACAAGAAGGAGGATAGGTCCTCAACTTCCGGAAGGTTTAAAAAGAAGGATAAAGGTTCGGGCAGACAGAACCAGCGGTCTGCCAAACCTACTAATTTCAATGCGGGGAAACAGGCAAAGCCGGGGACTTCTGAGTATGCCCTGGCGCATAAGGAAATCCCGTCGACTTTGACCGAACGTCGGAGAAAGCACAACCAGTGCACCAAGTGTGGACAAACGGGTCACTTTTGGAGAAAGTGCACCGCGACGTCCCCAGTCGTTAGTTCGTCCAAACAGGCTCGTGGGTTGAAACGGTCAGCCCCGGTAAGCGAGCCCTCAGGTACGGACAAGCGACTAAAGCGCATCGAAGCGCCACCTCCGGCTACCTCGTCAAAGATACTTGAAGTCCGACAGGCATCACCTCAGATTATGGAGGTTGATACTGACGGCTCAGAATAGGTAAGACCCCATTCTGTGAAAGGTATAACCTTAATAACCTGTATCCATAGACCCCTGCGGGATGGATGAAAAGGAGCCCCGGAAGTGGCTTCTGGGATGGGTAAGTACCCCTCTACTGCATGAACGACCCTGATGCTGACTACACCCAGGTGGTGTGGGCAGATAGATGTTGAAGGCCGTATGCGGTGGACAGGGTGATCTCTCCTTTGTGGGTTTTCAGGTTATTTCCTTTGTTCTAGTTATTTGTATTTCTTTCAGGATTTCTTTAGTGGGACGGACAAGTCACAGGACATTATTTTCGGTTGAGGCTGGGAGAGATCTCGCTCGCGGAGACGCTCGACATTGGGGAAGCAAGGTTGCTTCGCTTGGAACCGGTCCAACAGCGGACTTCTACCCACCTCGGGAAAATTTGTTATGTTTAGTACAAGCGGGATTAGTTCAGGCTGGACTTGATTGAATAAATGATACTCTGATCAAGTTTACCTGAGGAGGGTTTAGTACCCGAAATCATGCTGGCGTGATAGTAAACACCCTAGCTATTGATAACACGATTCCCAATCCCTTAACGTTTGCCGACCCGTTGTGGCCGCTCTTGTGTCGAAAGGCAAGAGATCAGAATTAGTAAGCCAAGATGACTAAGTCCCTAAGACAAGTGAAGAGGCAGAAGCGTGATAACTTGCCTCGCCATACCAAGTCTATCCACCTGAGGGTAAGGCTAGACTGGAAGATTGGAGCTAGACAGGTAAGCGCTGAGGCGCTCCTGCTACTCGACAGTGGAGCTACTGGGCCAGTGCTTAGTAGCCGATGGGTTAAACAAACGCAGGCACCATGTGTCCGACGAAAGGTACATGTGCCGATAAGCGACGCAAGCGGTAATCACATTCCGGGGTCAGGTCTGCACTATACCAAATCATTGGACATGAGAATAGGCGACCACCATAACGAAATGCGGTTTGAAGTCGCGGACATGCCCGACACCAAGGTGGACGGGTACCTACCTATGTCTTGGTTGAAGGACCATAATCCCGACATAGATTGGAAAACAGGATCACTAACCTGGCGCTCAGATTTCTGCAAGGCTAATTGCCTGGCAGAGCAGGGGCGGTTAGTGTTCATGACCGATGAAGAGTTGCTAGCTGAAGACCCTAGTAATGTGTACCTGTTGGGAATTGTACAATTCTCCGATGAGGAAGGTGCTGACATTACTGTCAAGCTACTCCCTGAGTATAAGGACTACGGGGACATCTTCAGTCAAGAACGGATTGAGGCCTTGCCGGAGCACTCAAAGTATGACCATACGATCGAGTTGCTACCCGGGACTCAACCTCCGTTTGGGCCTATCTATCCGTTATCGGAAAAAGAGCTTAAGGCACTCCGGGAATATCTCAATGACATGCTGCGAACGGGGAAGCTACGGCGATCCAGCTCCTCAGCAGCAGCCCCTATCCTCTTTGTGCCAAAACCAGATGGTACATTAAGACTGGTAATAGATTACCGAGGGCTGAACAAAATCACGGTGAAGAGCAAGTACCCTCTACCGCTGATGAATGAACTGCGAGATAGGTTAGGAAAAGCCGGTGTGTTCACTAAGTTGGACTTGAAAAACGGCTACTATCTTCTGAGGATGGCAGAAGGTGAGGAATGGAAGACGGCCTTCCGGTGCAGATATGGACTGTATGAATACACGGTCATGCCGTTTGGGTTGTGTAATGCCCCGGCAACTTTCCAAAGCATGATAAATGAGGTCTTTCGAGATCTCATGGATGAAGGAGTCATTGCGTACATGGATGACATCCTGATCTACTCCGAAACTATGGAAGAGCACGTCGCGATGGTAAGGCGTGTAATGGAGAAATTGCGGAAAGCTAGACTATGTGTAAGTATGAAGAAGTCCAGTTTCCACCAACGGGAGGTTGAATTCCTCGGATATAGGATCTCCGATATGGGGATCTCTATGTTGTCGGAAAAGGTGCAGACAATCAAAGATTGGGCACCTCCGACATGCGTCGTCGACGTTCAAAGCTTTATGGGCTTTGCCAACTTCTATCGTCGGTTCATAGAAGGGTTCAGCAAGATAGCGAAACCTCTCACGGACTTGACAAAGAAGGATGTCCGATGGGAATGGACACCTGCATGTGAGCAGGCCTTCAATCATTTAAAGGAAGCGTTCACGTCCAAACCTATCCTAGCACATTTTGACCCTGAACGGCCAACACGGCTAGAAACCGACGCTAGTGACTTTGCATTAGGAGCCGTTCTCTCCCAGTTCTGTGAGGATGAGAGATGGCATCCGGTGGCCTACCATAGTAGGAAGTTTCACCCAGCAGAGATTAATTATGATGTCCATGATAAGGAAATGACTGCCATCGTGGCGGCATTCAAGGAATGGGATCATCTGCTGCGCTCAGTAACGGACCAATTGGTGATCTATACGGATCATAAGAACTTGGAGTACTTTAATAGTACCAAGGTCCTTAACCGAAGGCAGCACCGCTGGGCTGAATTCCTGCAACCGTTTAACTTCAAGGTGGTTTACCGAGAAGGACGGTTGAATGAGAAGGCGGATGCTTTGTCGCGGCGTAGGGACTACCGCCCTGAAGGGGGGAGTGATTTTCCGCCACAGTCGTTTTTTCGCCCCGGACAGTGGGTTGGGAGCCAGGAACGGGACATCTTGCGACCACAGGTGTTGCAAGTGTGCCAGGGATTTCGGCTCAAGTCTTCCTTTTTGGATCAGCTGCGGGTAGCGATAACCGAAGACCAGGAGTACTTAAGGATCCTGAAGGCAACAGCTGCAGGTGACAAAGAGGTCGACCGACATTTCACGACGGAAAAGGGCTTACTCCTGTACAAGAACAGGTGGTATGTTCCCAAGGGTCAGAATCTGAAGCAGACAATCATGAAGGCAGAACATGACTCCCGAATCGCGGGACACTTCGGGACTTACAAAACCATTGGCAGGGTGAGGGCTAACTTCTACTGGCCTAAGATGGATGAGCATATCACTGACTATGTGCGGACATGTGATGCATGCCAAAGAAATAAATCCATCAGGCACAAGAAGTTCGGGCTGCTGGAACCTATCGATGTTCCTATGCGGCCTTGGACAGCAATTTCAATGGATTTCATTGTCGCGCTGCCAGAGTCCGAAGGGTATACCAAGATCTGGGTCATAGTAGACAGGTTTTCGAAAATGGCCCATTTCATACCCCTGACCACTGAGGTACCTATCAAGGAGCTTGCCTTGATATTCCTGAAGGAGGTTTGGCGCCTTCATGGACTGCCAGAGTCAATCATCTCCGACCGAGATAGCCGATTCACATCCAAGTTCTGGATGAGTCTGATGCACTTGCTGCAAGTGAAACTAAACGTTTCGACTGCATTCCACCCAGAGACTGATGGGCAAACCGAGAGGGTTAATCAGACACTGGAGCAGTACCTGCGTAGTTACTGCTCCTATCAACAGGATGACTGGGTCTCGCTGCTACCCCTTGCGGAGTATGCGTATAACACCTCAACATCAGAATCCACCAGGTTGTCACCATTTGAGATCAATTATGGGTTCAACCCACAAACAAACTGGTCGGGTGTTGTGTCTGACAACCAAGGGATACACCCAAGTAGTGAACTCTTGGTTAAGGAATGGGAAGGAACCTGGCAACAGATTCGAGAAACGATTAAACGGGCACAGGAAAGGCAGCGGAAATGGCATGACCAGAAATGGCTGCCATCCCCGGACTATGTTACCTTGGAAGATGTGGCTGCTGGGCGGGCTAAGAAAGCGGACCGCGTGATGTTGAACCGGAAGAACATCCGCACCAAGCGTCCCATGGAGAAGCTGGACCACCGGATGTTTGGCCCTTTCGTGGTCAAACGTCGGGTGGGTACCCGAGCATACGAACTCCAATTGCCCACCCGATGGAGCATCCACCCGGTTTTCAATGTCACGCTGCTGGAACCCTATCGCGAGGATCCGGAATCGGGTAGGATCAAGGAGATCCCTACCCCCGAGCTCGTGGACAATGAGCCCAGTTACGTCATCGAAGCTGTTGTGGACAGTCGCTGGTATGGTGGAACAAAGGCGAAGTTTCCGTCGCGCTTTGTCCAGTACCTGGTTTCATGGGAAGGCTATGGAGCTGAGGAGAACTCGTGGGAGCCCTATGAGATGCTAGAAGGGACAGGCTTACAGGCCATGCTAGATTTCCACCAAAGATATCCGTCCAAGCCCAGGGACCATCGGGTCTTGGGGGAATCGAGTCGTGGAAACAAAAGACGACGCTAAACGGTCCGGGACGGACCGTAGAGAAGAGGGGAGTGATGTAACGACCCAGCATACGTGAGCTATGGCAGCCGGAACCTACACCCATACAGGTAGCTCGGAGGCGAACTGGTAGGAACCGGCAGGCAAGTGAGTACTTGACCTACGGAGACCCGATGGCCCGGGCTCCGAGATGAGCAGACTTAGTGGACACAAGTATTTAGGTACATGGCTACGCCCAAGGTTGGTGTCAGCGTACTTAGGGACCTATGAAGGGCCAATACACAGCTAGGCTGGGTAACTAGAGAAAGGCCGAGTGTGTCTATCCCCGGAAGAGGGATAGATAGGGTAACAGGAGAAAATCCACTTGTCCACCGGACAAGATTACCCTACCCTCAGAACAGGGTTACCCTGCCTTGAGGCTTGGATTACCCTGTTCAAGGACCTGAGTTACCCTACCTGCCAATACGAAGTCCCTCGGGGAGTTTGGGAAAAATGACTGGAATGTTTGTCACACGAAACCATGCATAATACTGGAATCTGGAGTTCCGGGAGATGCTATTGGGCGAGCTACGCAGCTACGAAGAAGCTGTAAATTGAAGACATTATTCCTATCATGCCCCTCCGGCCCCGCCTTGAGGCCCGGACGTCATGGGCAAACGGTTGCGTAGTTGTGTGCAGTCTAGCAAAGGAGGATCTTTGGAGACCCGCTTGCAACACTGTATACGTTGCTGCCGTCCGGTCGACCGTAAGCTGTTCGCAGGATATACAAGGGGGCATAGGGTGGAAGGTGGAGTACCTCCTCCAAGTTGTTCGGAGTAAAACGGACCAAAACTGACGGAGTTAACGGGAGTTAACCGTGGGGGTCCCGAAGGTAGTCCCGGGTGGTGCCGGGACGACTGGGAACGTTTTGCACCTACCACGCCCAAGGATGTCCCCAACGCCATAGGCTCTGAGAGGGAAGTGCAGAGACACTAAAAGCATGATTCCTACCGCAGGTAAGGTGTATCCGAGGTAGTGGTCGTGGGTAGCGCCCATTGGATCACTCCTGGACCACCGTACCCTGCGGAAGACACCGGAAGCCCGAGACTCGTAAATAGTAGATAGATAAACCGCTCACGGTAGCTTCCGGCGTCAAGAAGAAATCAACGCGCATGGGAAGGGTGTCATAGATAGTCTAGTTCAGCAAGGGGTCTTGACAGTTAGCCACTGGCAAGTCCCCGATGCGCAGAGGTTTTCACTCCGGCGGGCAGAATGGAAATGCGCCGCAGAAACGATATGCACATATGGTGAACGCCGACTAGAGCGGGTCGACACATACATGCCCGAAGGGGTGTCAGGAGACGTGTCGGACCGCCCTTAGCGGAGAAGGGTGTGCTCGAACAGTTGGAGTAAACTGATGGGGGAGTTTCTGGCATAAGATAAAACTACCTGAAAGTCTATGCGAGAACTCTCCTACTCCAACAATCAATCCTCTCGAGACCTTAATTGAGTGAAGCGTCAGGCTTAACGATATTAAGTTTTACCGTCTACTTTACTCTTACATTTGTGTGAACTTTTGGCGATAAGTTTGAAGTTGTTTGGTGCGGTCGCAACCTTGGGATCCATCTTCCTAGGGGTGCCCCCGTTACAGTATATCGTTAAGCGAGCTCCTCGCTTAACTCCTCTCCTGATTAATTGTTTTTCGACCTTCGGCACTGACCTTGCGTGAATACTGGTAACCTTGTCTCGAACAAGTAGCCCAGGGTGGAAAGCGCAATGGCTAGTATCGAACGTCGACCCAGAATGGAATCCAACTCGGATTCAGACCTTGACCTTGACGAGAACTCCGCCAACACATTTCGTGCTTCGGTGTTCGCGGACGTCCGCGGTATTGAATGGGACGGTCACCAATTGCTCCTGGAGGCCGCCCCTATTCAACTACCTGATGAATGTGTTGATCTTATGATTACAGACCCTCGCGCTGCGGCGCTTTCGTTCTTCCAAGACGCCGCCCTCGTCCACAACATGCTCCCTCCTCCACCGCAAGGAGTACCCTTTAGCGAGTTCTCCCGCGAGTTCGTCGAACCTTACATCGTCCGGGAGGTATCCAAGTCGATTGAGGATGCGAAGCGGGAACTGAAGAACTGGAATGCCCAGCAGCAGCAGGTGTTCCGTAAACAGATTACTACGGCAGCGGTGGAATGGATGAAGGTACAGCAGGAGGCATACCTGCGAATGTTAAGAGACCAGAAGGCATTGAAGGATCGTATGGCAGCGCTGGAAAGGGCCTTCGCGGGAGGTTATAGTATTGATGCTGAGAATGACGTACTGATGATAGAGGCGGCGCCCCCACTCCCACTTGTCCACACGAAGCTGGAGAACTTCGGGATGGAACTGGCTATGAGAGCCCGGGATGAACAGTGGAGGGCGTACCTAAGCCCCGTGGGCATACGGATGTTGGAAAGCCTCAAGGGGGAAGGATACAGTTATACCTCGTCCTTCACAAGAGCATCAACAGGCTCGCTGTCTGTCCCCTCCTCGATCGCCCGCAGTCGTTCAGGAAGTCCGGCGATTGGACCAACCGATGGGCGTCGGGTTAAGAAAAGGACGTCCAAGCCAAAGGGTATCACAGCACCCGATACACCTGACCCTACTCCTCGGCCGACCCCTGCTCCCATTAACCCCCCTGCAACACCGTCGGTTGCAACTCCCGTACCTCCTATTGCTGCCCCAAGACCCACACCTTTACCAGTTTCATTGCCCCCTCCTGATACCTTCCCTGTCGCAGCTTTCCCGCCAACAGTATCGGCTACCCCAGGGTACCGACCGCTGCGTGCGGCTTCACCTGGATTCTTTGAACAGGTCAGGCGCCAGGAAGAGCGAGCACCCATGGCTCCATCACGAGGGACTCCGATCCCCGGACCTGGGACACCCGCTCGTTCCGTTCCTTGGGCACCCGTGATTCCCTCTGCCCCCTCAAAACCAACTCTTCCCTCCATCCTCCCCACGATTACTAGTGGTGAGTCGGACAGCCAAGACGAGTACTGTCTGTCGGGCTGCAAATCGGAAGAAACCCGTATGGGGTGGATTCATTACCACACGTACGGGTGCAGGAAGGGACCACGGACCCCGGTAAGGCACCGAAGAAGACAGAAGGAGGGAGACGGACGACCAACATGTGGGTACTGTGGGTCATGGAGACACGCGGGGCCCCCAATGCAACCTTTGAGTTGTCCAGAGCTTCAGTCGTTTCTGGCGATAACTCAGGCGGCTCCGAACCCAACTCCTGAGAGTGGGCAACGACCTGTTCCACCACCGGCATCAGTACCATCAGGGGCTAACCCCCCCGAGGATGGGAATCAGGATGGCCAGGAGGAAAGGTTTGATGGGTATGATAGACCCCGCGAGACCCCAGGTGGAAATACCGGGGGTAGTGGAGGTGGAAATGGACCACCTGTCGGTGGTACTACGGGAGCAGGTGGAGATCCTGGGGACTCTGACCATGATAGCTCGGATGATGATGATGCCGATTCGCTCCCCGACTTGACCCCTTTTCTCGGCGCTCGCAAGGATGACTGGAGCGACGAGAAGAAACGACGGTGGGACCGCCGTGCTAAGAAGCTGTCAAGGGAACTACGGAGTAGGGCGGCTGCACGACCATCATCTAGACAACGGCAGAAGAAGCCGGAAAAGCTGAGCGGCATTCCGGCGTTTAAGGGAAAGGTCACCGAACTCGCCAGCTTCTTGACGCTGGTAGAGGTTAAGTTCGAGTACTTTGCTGGGTGCAGGTTGACCGATATGGACAAGGTAAACCTGGTGATCCCCCTTCTAGAAGATACTGCCCGAACATGGTATCTTGGGCTGCACTCCCACATCAATAAGGAGGCAGCCAAGCGTACCGGAGTTCCAGTTAATAACAGTAACCCGTTAAGAACGTGGAAAGGATTCCGGGAACGGCTTGAACGGAGTTTCGGCGGTGACCAAGCGGAACGAGACCGATCCCTCCTTGAGTGGCGAGACCTAGTGATGAAGCCACATCACATCGATGAGTACCTGGACAAGATAATTGACTATATGTATAAGCTTAGCTATACAGACCCTGTGCAGGTACGAGATAAGGTACGGTCGGGCATTACTCAAGAAGTGAGGAACGCGTGGGCACTGAAGGAGCCCCATCCTACCGACTTGAACGACTACCTTGATCTTCTTCGGAAGGTTGGACACACACTGGAAGACAACACCCGGTTCAGCAACCGAGTTATCCACCCTGTCCAACGGTCTCAACCAACGGACAAGAAGGAGGATAGGTCCTCAACTTCCGGAAGGTTTAAAAAGAAGGATAAAGGTTCGGGCAGACAGAACCAGCGGTCTGCCAAACCTACTAATTTCAATGCGGGGAAACAGGCAAAGCCGGGGACTTCTGAGTATGCCCTGGCGCATAAGGAAATCCCATCGACTTTGACCGAACGTCGGAGAAAGCACAACCAGTGCACCAAGTGTGGACAAACGGGTCACTTTTGGAGAAAGTGCACCGCGACGTCCCCAGTCGTTAGTTCGTCCAAACAGGCTCGCGGGTTGAAACGGTCAGCCCCGGTAAGCGAGCCCTCAGGTACGGACAAGCGACTAAAGCGCATCGAAGCGCCACCTCCGGCTACCTCGTCAAAGATACTTGAAGTCCGACAGGCATCACCTCAGATTATGGAGGTTGATACTGACGGCTCAGAATAGGTAAGACCCCATTCTGCGAAAGGTATAACCTTAATAACCTGTATCCATAGACCCCTGCGGGATGGATGAAAAGGAGCCCCGGAAGTGGCTTCTGGGATGGGTAAGTACCCCTCTACTGCATGAACGACCCTGATGCTGACTACACCCAGGTGGTGTGGGCAGATAGATGTTGAAGGCCGTGTGCGGTGGACAGGGTGATCTCTCCTTTGTGGGTTTTCAGGTTATTTCCTTTGTTCTAGTTATTTGTATTTCTTTCAGGATTTCTTTAGTGGGACGGACAAGTCATAGGACATTATTTTCGGTTGAGGCTGGGAGAGATCTCGCTCGCGGAGACGCTCGACATTGGGGAAGCAAGGTTGCTTCGCTTGGAACCGGTCCAACAGCGGACTTCTACCCACCTCGGGAAAATTTGTTATGTTTAGTACAAGCGGGATTAGTTCAGGCTGGACTTGATTGAATAAATGATACTATGATCAAGTTTACCTGAGGAGGGTTTAGTACCCGAAATCATGCTGGCGTGATAGTAAACACCCTAGCTATTGATAAAACGATTCCCAATCCCTTAACGTTTACCGACCCGTTGTGGCCGCTCTTGTGTCGAAAGGCAAGAGATCAGAATTAGTAAGCCAAGATGACTAAGTCCCTAAGACAAGTGAAGAGGCAGAAGCGTGATAACTTGCCTCGCCATACCAAGTCTATCCACCTGAGGGTAAGGCTAGACTGGAAGATTGGAGCTAGACAGGTAAGCGCTGAGGCGCTCCTGCTACTCGACAGTGGAGCTACTGGGCCAGTGCTTAGTAGCCGATGGGTTAAACAAACGCAGGCACCATGTGTACGACGAAAGGTACATGTGCCGATAAGCGACGCAAGCGGTAATCACATTCCGGGGTCAGGTCTGCACTATACCAAATCATTGGACATGAGAATAGGCGACCACCATAACGAAATGCGGTTTGAAGTCGCGGACATGCCCGACACCAAGGTGGACGGGTACCTACCTATGTCTTGGTTGAAGGACCATAATCCCGACATAGATTGGAAGACAGGATCACTAACCTGGCGCTCAGATTTCTGCAAGGCTAATTGCCTGGCAGAGCAGGGGCGGTTAGTGTTCATGACCGATGAAGAGTTGCTAGCTGAAGACCCTAGTAATGTGTACCTGTTGGGAATTGTACAATTCTCCGATGAGGAAGGTGCTGACATTACTGTCAAGCTACTCCCTGAGTATAAGGACTACGGGGACATCTTCAGTCAAGAACGGATTGAGGCCTTGCCGGAGCACTCAAAGTATGACCACACGATCGAGTTGCTACCCGGGACTCAACCTCCGTTTGGGCCTATCTATCCGTTATCGGAAAAGGAGCTTAAGGCACTCCGGGAATATCTCAATGACATGCTGCGAACGGGGAAGCTACGGCGATCCAGTTCCTCAGCAGCAGCCCCTATCCTCTTTGTGCCAAAACCAGATGGTACATTAAGACTGGTAATAGATTACCGAGGGCTGAACAAAATCACGGTGAAGAGCAAGTACCCTCTACCGCTGATGAATGAACTGCGAGATAGGTTAGGAAAAGCCGTTGTGTTCACTAAGTTGGACTTGAAAAACGGCTACTATCTTCTGAGGATGGCAGAAGGTGAGGAATGGAAGACGGCCTTCCGGTGCAGATATGGACTGTATGAATACACGGTCATGCCGTTTGGGTTATGTAATGCCCCGGCAACTTTCCAGAGCATGATAAATGAGGTCTTTCGAGATCTCATGGATGAAGGAGTCATCGCGTACATGGATGACATCCTGATCTACTCCGAAACTATGGAAGAGCACGTCGCGATGGTAAGGCGTGTAATGGAGAAATTGCGGAAAGCTAGACTATGTGTAAGTATGAAGAAGTCCAGTTTCCACCAACGGGAGGTTGAATTCCTCGGATATAGGATCTCCGATATGGGGATCTCTATGTTGTCGGAAAAGGTGCAGACAATCAAAGATTGGGCACCTCCGACATGCGTCGTCGACGTTCAAAGCTTTATGGGCTTTGCCAACTTCTATCGTCGGTTCATAGAAGGGTTCAGCAAGATAGCGAAACCCCTCACGGACTTGACAAAGAAGGATGTCCGATGGGAATGGACACCTGCATGTGAGCAGGCCTTCAATCATTTAAAGGAAGCGTTCACGTCCAAACCTATCCTAGCACATTTTGACCCTGAACGGCCAACACGGCTAGAAACCGACGCTAGTGACTTTGCATTAGGAGCCGTTCTCTCCCAGTTATGTGAGGATGAGAGATGGCATCCGGTGGCCTACCATAGTAGGAAGTTCCACCCAGCGGAGATTAATTATGATGTCCATGACAAGGAAATGACAGCCATCGTGGCGGCGTTCAAGGAATGGGATCATTTGCTACGCTCGGTAACGGACCAGTTGGTGATCTATACGGATCATAAGAACTTGGAGTACTTCAATAGTACCAAGGTCCTTAACCGAAGGCAGCACCGCTGGGCTGAATTCCTGCAACCATTTAACTTCAAGGTGGTTTACCGAGAAGGACGGTTGAATGAGAAGGCGGATGCTTTGTCGCGGCGTAGGGACTACCGCCCTGAAGGGGGGAGTGATTTTCCGCCACAATCGTTTTTTCGCCCTGGACAATGGGTTGGGAGCCAGGAACGGGACATCTTGCGACCACAGGTGTTGCAAGTGTGCCAGGGATTTCGTCTCCAGTCTTCCTTTTTGGGTCAATTGTGGGTAGCGATAACTCAAGACCAGGAGTACTTAAGGATCCTGAAGGCAACAGCGCCAGCTGACAAAGAGGTCGACCGACATTTCACGACGGAAAAGGGCTTACTCCTGTACAAGAACAGGTGGTATATTCCCCAGGGTCAGAATCTGAAGCAGATAATCATGAAGGCAGAACATGACTCCCGAATAGCGGGACACTTCGGGACTTACAAGACCATTGGCAGGGTGAGGGCTAACTCCTACTGGCCTAAGATGGATGAGCACATCACCGACTATGTGCGGACATGTGACGCATGCCAAAAAAAATAAATCTATCAGGCACAAGAAGTTCGGGTTGCTGGAACCTATCGATGTTCCTCTGCGGCCGTGGATAGCAATTTCAATGGATATCATTGTAGCTCTCCCAGAGTCCGCAGGGTATACCAAGATTTGGGTTATAGTGGACAGATTCTCGAAAATGGCCCTTTTCATACCCCTGACCATAGAGGTACCTATCAAGGAGCTTGCCTTGATATTCCTGAAGGAGGTTTGGCGCCTTCATGGACTCCCGGAGTCAATTATCTCCGACCGAGATAGCCTATTCACATCCAAGTTTTGGATGAGTCTGATGCACTTGCTGCAAGTGAAACTAAACGTTTCCCCTGCATTCCACCCAGAGAGTGATGGGCAAACCGAGAGGGTTAATCAGACACTTGAGCAGTACTTGTGTAGTTACTGTTCCTATCAACAGGATGACTGGGTTTCGCTGCTACCGCTTGCGGAGTATGCGTATAACACCTCAACATTAGAATCCACCAGGTTGTTACCATTTGAGATGAATTAGGGGTTCAACCCATGGACGAACTGGTCGGGTGTTGTGTCTGACAACTAAGGAATACACCCAAGTAGTGAACTCTTGGTTAAGGAAGGGGAAGGAACCTGGCACCAGATTCGGGAAACGATTCAACGGGCACAGGAAAGGCAGCGGAAATGGTTTGACCAGAAACGGCTGCCATCCCCGGACTATGTTACCTGGGAAGATGTGGCTGCTGGGGGGGCTAAGAAAGCGGACCGCATGATGTTGAACCTGAAGAACATCCGCACCAAGCATCCCATGGAGAAGCTGGACCACCGGATGTTTGGCCCTTTCGTGGTGAAACGTCGGGTGGGTACCCGAGCATACGAACTCCAATTGCCAACCCGATAGAGCATCCACCCAGTTTTTAATGTTACGCTGCTGGGACCCTATCGCGAGGATCCAGAATCGGGTGTGATCAAGGAGATTCCTACCCCAGAGCTCGTGGACAAAGAGCCCAGTTACGTTACCGAAGCGGTGGTGGACAGTCGCTGGCATGGTGGAACAAAGAGGAAGTTTCCGTTGCGCTTTGTCCAGTACCTGGTTTCATGGGAAGGTTATGGAGCTGCGGAGAACTCATGGGAGCCCTATGAGATGCTTGAAGGGACAGGCTTACAGGCCATGCTAGATTTCCACCAAAGATATCCGTCTAAGCCCAGGTACCATCGTGTCTTGGGGGAATCGAGTCGTGGAAACAAAAGACGACGCTAAACGGTCCGGGACGGAGCGTAGAGAAGAGGGGTGTGATGGAACGACCCAGCATACATGAGCTATGGTAGCCGGAACCTACACCCATACAGGTAGCCCGGAGGCGAACTGGTAGGAACCGGTAGGCAAGTGAGCACTTGACCTACGGAGACCCGATGGCCCGGGCTCCGCGATGAGCGGACTTAGTGGGCACAAGGATTTAGGTACATGGCTACACCCGAGATTGGTGTCAGCATACTTAGGGACCTATGAAGGGGCAATACACAGCTAGGCTGGGTAACTGGAGAAAGGCCCAGTGTGTCTATCTCCGGAAGTGGGATAGATAGGGTAACAGGAGAAAGTCCACTTGTCCACCGGACAAGATTACCCTACCCTCAGGACTGGGTTACCCTGCCTTGAGGCTTGGGTTACCCTGTTCAAGGACCTGAGTTACCCTACCTTTCAATACGAAGTCCCTCGGGGAGTTTGGGAAAAATGACTGGAATGTTTGTCACACGAAGCCATGCATAATACTGGAATCTGGAGTTCCGGGAGATGCTATTGGGCGAGCTACGCAGCTACGAAGAAGCTGTAAATTGGAGACATTATTCCTATCATGCCCCTCCGGCCCCGCCTTGAGGCCCGGACGTCATGGGCAAACGGTTGCGTAGTTGTGTGCAGTCTAGCAAAGGAGGATCTTTGGAGACCTGCTTGCAACACCGTATACGTTGCTGCCGTCCGGTCGACCGTAGGCTGTTCGCAGGATATATAAGGGGGCATAGGGTGGAAGGTGGAGTACCTCCTCCAAGTTGTTCGGAGTAAAACGGACCAAAACTGACGGAGTTAACGGGAGTTAACCGTGGGGGTCCCGAAGGTAGTCCCGGGTGGTACCAGGACGACTGGGAACGTTTTGCACCTACCACGCCCAAGGATGTCCCCAACGCCATAGGCTCTGAGAGGGAAGTGCAGAGACACTAAAAGCATGATTCCTACCGCAGGTAAGGTGTATCCGAGGTAGTGGTCGTGGGTAGCGCCCATTGGATCACTCCTGGACCACCGTACCCTGCGGAAGACACCGGAAGCCCGAGACTCGTAAATAGTAGATAGATAAACCGCTCACGGTAGCTTCCGGCGTCAAGAAGAAATCAACGCGCATGGGAAGGGTGTCATAGATAGTCTAGTTCAGCAAGGGGTCTTGACAGTTAGCCACTGGCAAGTCCCCGATGCGCAGAGGTTTTCACTCCGGCGGGCAGAATGGAAATGCGCCGCAGAAACGATATGCACATATGGTGAACGCCGACTAGAGCGGGTCGACACATACATGCCCGAAGGGGGTGTCAGGAGACGTGTCGGACCGCCCTTAGCGGAGAAGGGTGTGCTCGAATAGTTGGAGTAAACTGATGGGGGAGTTTCTGGCATAAGATAAAACTACCTGAAAGTCTATGCGAGAACTCTCCTACTCCAACAATCAATCCTCTCGAGACCTTAATTGAGTGAAGCGTCAGGCTTAACGATATTAAGTTTTACCGTCTACTTTACTCTTACATCTGTGTGAACTTCTGGCGATAAGTTTGAAGTTGTTTGGTGCGGTTGCAATCTTGGGATCCATCTCCCTAGGGGTGCCCCCGTTACACCTGCTGGTTGACACAAACGCATGTGGGTTCCAGCAGTATTGACAAGTCCGTTGTTGGAGCTGCGCACTTCTTATGCAGGGATGGAACTAGTAGCCACTTGCGATGGCGAAAGTGTTCGTATGACCATGGTTAGGGTGAACACTGCGAGAAGAGGGATGAAACCTCCTCCCCGCCATTGGAAGGAATCGGAGATATGCGGGATCCAGGTTTGCAGGTTCCACAAAGTTTGCATAGACAAAAGTAGGAGCAATAGAGAGGCCGCGAACACCCTGATGTAGAATATAAATATTGAGGTTCCTCGCGTGGTTTACAGATACTATTAGTGGTGGGGAAGGGATCGTATCAATATACTTATTATAAGATACACTTTTATAATAGTTTTATCCGGAGGTTTCAAGTGATCCTTTCTAGTAATCAATTCATCACATATCACGCCTTAGTGCAGACTCCCGTGTCCCTAGAGTTGGCTATCACCTAACCCCATATTTATATCTTCTATACTACTGAGGCTCATAACCACTTTCTTCAATGAGCCTGAAGGACTGCGTATCCAATGCCCTCTACTAGCAATCCCTAAACTACCTCAAATAAAACCTACACATATACGCGATTGAGTTTGATCTCGCCCTAAATGAAGTTCCCAGAGGTAAAAACATTCCCTTCTGGTTCATTGGTTACGGGATCAAGTGGGCTCTCGGGACTCTTACACTCGTAGAAAGGAAAGACATGATATCGGAAGCAAGCATTGAAGAAGAATTGGAGGAGTCTAGTGACACAGGTATGCTGCACACAGAGAGGTAGTAAAGGCTGATCAGCATATGAGGACCAGGCCAAAATAGCTCATACCTACGGCCGCTCGCACCACTAGGGCCTGGAGGTGATATTCCGCTACTACGGCTAGGTTCAACACCCAGACTTAGAAATCCGTCTGGGGCACCAGTACCTAGGGGCCCCACCCAAAGTGTTACAGAAAGGCAAAACAGACAATGGTCATGATCTGGAACCCTGACTCCTGCAGGCACTACCAACTTGGGTGCCTTCTGTGCATGCATTAGGACACTGCCCAGCCAATTGGACCGAGTTGTAACCTAAACTTAGAATGACCAGATTATCACCTATAGGACCCGGTTGGATGAGGGAAAGGAAATTAACAGAAGGTCCTGCGCAGGTACAAGAATGACTCCAAAATGGGGAAAAGCTTGGGGGAGAGGAATTTGCACTCGGGCAAAATAAGAGTAGGAAGCTGGAAGGAGGAATGGTAGGGGAGGTTACCAGATTTGAGGAAGTAATTGAAGCTGCTCTCACCCACATGCACGTGTAATGACCCAGCACGCAGGAGCTATGGCAGTCGGAACCTACACCCATACCGGTAGCCTGGAGGCGAACTGGTAGGGACTGGCAGGCAAGTTAGTACTTGCCCTATGGAGACCCGATGGCCGGGGCTTTGAGTGAACAGAATTAGCTGCCCAGGTACTTAGGTACCTGGGTACACAGGGGAGAGGTGTCAGCGCACTTAGGGACTTCTAAAGGGGCAGTTGCTCAGCTAGGCCGGGTAACTGGAGACAGGTCAGATATGTCTATTGCCGGTGACGGGATAGACAGGTTAACAGGGAAAAGTTATCGTGTCCGCCGGACAAGGTTACCCTACCCTTTGGATCAGGTTACCCTGCCATGGGGCTTGGGTTACCCCGCCCAAAGTCCTGAGTTACGCTACCTTTCAATACGAAGTTTCGTGCGGAGTTCAGGCAAAATGACCGGAATGTTTGTCATACAAAGCCATGCATAATACTGGAATCTGGGGTTCTGGGAGATACTATTGGGTCAGCTAGGCAGCTCCGAAGAAGCTGTAAATTGGAGACATTATTCCTATCATACCCCTCCGGCCCCGCCTTAAGGCCCGGACGTCATGGGCAAATAGTTGTGTAGTTGTGTGCAGTTTAGCAAAGCGGAGGGTTTGGAGACCTGCTTGCAACACCGTATACATCGCTGCCATCTGGTCGACCGCAAACGGTTCGCGGGATATACTAGGGGGCATAGGGCGGAAGGTGGAGTACCTCCTCCAAGTTGTTCAGAATAAAACGGACCAAAACGAACTGAGCTAATGGGAGTTAACCGTAGGGGTCCCGCAGGTAGTCCCTGGTGGTGCCGGGGCGGCCAGGAGAGTTTTACACCTACCAAGCCTGAAAGTGTCCCCGACGTCATAGCCTCTGAAAGGGGTGTGCAGAGACACTATAAGCATGATACCTACCACAGGTAAGGTGGGTCCGAGGTAGTGGTCATGGGTAGTACCTATTGGACTGCTTCTGGATCACTGTCCGTGGCGGAAGACACTGGAAGCCTGAGAACCGTAAATATTAGATAGATAAAATGCTGACAGTAGCTTCCGGGGCCAAGTGGAGATCAATGCAAATGGGAAAGGTGTTCTAGATAGTCCAGTTCATGTGGCGTCTTGACTGTTAGCCACTGGCAAAAGGCTGATGCGTAGAAGTTTTCACTCCGTCGGGTAAAACGGAAATGCACCGCAGAAACGATAACTGCATAAGCGGAACGCCGACTAGAGTGTGTCGACACATGCATGCCCGAAGGGTGTGCCCGGAGACATGTCGGACCGCCCTTAGCGGAGAAGGGTGTGCTCGAATAGTTGAAGTAAACCGATGGGGAAGTTTCTGGCATAAGATAAAACTACCGGAAAGTCTATGCGAGAACTCTCCTACTCCACCAATCAATCCTCTCGAGACCTTAATTGAGTGAAGCAACAGGCTTAACGATATCATGTTTTACTGTTTACTTTACTCTTACATTGGTGTGAACTTTTGGCAATTAGTTTAAAGTTGTTCAGTGCAGTCGCAACCTTGGGACCCATCTTCCTAGGGGTGCTCCCATTACCAGGGTGTCATATCAGCACCCCTTGTCCTTCCCAAGGCATATACAATTCTGCCCTTATCCTCCATCTACAGCATAGGATTTCTGCTAAAGTAGTCCTGGCACACCTGTAGCAAGGTCTTTATGTCTTGGTAGGACTCTGCTATGTATATGAATGCAATGTTGGTGGGCTTCCTTTGATATGAGGTATTTTGTCAGGTCAATTCCTTGGCTCACTGTATTATTATTTGGTGTTCCTCCTCTTCCTCAGCTGACCTTAGCCTGCCTCTGGGCAACGTGTCTAGCTGGCTGCTTGGTTCTTCTCCACCATTATCTGACCCGTCATCTGCCGGGTCTGAATCACCGTCTCCTACAGTCACATTAGTGGGTGCCACGGGCCATTCCTGGTCACCCTGTATGGTCTCTGGCCAGGTGTTACTATCTGCTGGCCCCTTCCGCTTCTCTAGTTGGGATGGACCCAACCGTCCTCCGTCAGTTTTACTATCATGGGTTGTTCCCTCCTGATGCGATTCTAATCCTGTTTGGACGAGCGTGGTTATTTCCCTTGTCGACTGGGCAAGTATCCGGGTCACACTTTGCCGCATGTCAAGGTGCCCAGTTGTTACCTCTTTATCGACAGTCTGTAGCTCTGTAATGAACTGAAGTTTCTAGGTCCTGCGATATTATCGTTCCTTATCCAGCTCCTTCCGCAGTGTATCCAGGCCTGTATAGAGCTCTTGATCTCTATTCACCGATTCTTGGATAGTACGTCCCAGGTCCTGGTGCAGCTGTCTGCTTACTGCTGCTTGTTGTTCCAATCACTCATGCATGCGGGTGGGTGCAGCTTCGATCACTCCTTTAAACCTAGGGTTGTCAGCCACTACTTCTCCTTCCAGTTCCCTACTCTTACTTTATCTGAGTGCCAATTCCTCTCCAACCAGCTTCTCTCGGTTCCGAAGTGGCTCTCTTATTTGAGCAAGACCTTCTGTAGCCTCCCCTCCTTCGCCTGACAGTGTCCCATATGCGACGATGTAGGCATGGTGGATTTGGGTGACCCTGCGGTTCTATTGGCCGATCGGTATCCCAATGTATGTGGTGAAGGCACTCAAGTCGGTAGTGCCTGAGGTAGTTGGGGTCCCGAGCATAATCTCTGCCCCGTGCTTCTTTTTGTGACACTTTCGGTCGGGCCCCTAGGTACTGGTGGTCTGGATCGATTTCTAGGTATGGGTGCAGAACCTAGCCGTAGTGGTGGAAGGTCACCTCCTGGGGGCGGTGGTGGTAGTGGAAAGCCGCTATCTTAGCTTGGTCCCCATATGCTGATCAGCCTCTGCTATCTCTTAGTACGCAGCATGTCGCTTTCACTAGAATCCTTCCATCCCTCTTTGATCCTTGGTTGTGATATCTTGCCTTTCCGTTCTATGATGGTTATGGTTTTGCGTGCCCCCTTGGTCCACAGATAAATGAACCAGAAGGGAACATTTTCCTCTTCGGAGACTTCGCTGATGCTGAGGTCAAACCCGATCTCATATATGTGTCGCTTTTGTTGAAGGTAGATTTGAGATAGATGGAGCCAGCCTCTAGCTAAGTGGTCCCACAGGCCCATTGAAGGAGGTGGTTGTGAGCCTTAGTACTATACAAGTTATCAATAAAGTGTTAGGCAGTAGTTAACAATAAGGACAAGCAAGTCTATACTAAGGCCCAATACGAGTCCAAGTGATTGCTAAGAAGACTCACTTAAAATGTCAAGATAGAAGTAAAATGTAGAAGCATATTGTGTAGTGAATATATTGATAAGATTTCTTCTCTCTTCCTGATGATGTCTCTAAAGTGTGGGAGGTACCTCGATATTTATATTCCATGTCTGGGTGTTCGCAGTGTATCTACCCCCAGCACTTCTACCTCTGTATAAAGTTTGAAGACTGTGAAAATCGTTTCCCCACTTGTCTCCGAATCCTATGACATGCGCGGAGGGTGTTCAGCCCCTCTCCTCAGGGCATTGGTGCTAATCATAGACACTCGAACCCTTTCACTGTGACAAGCGGTCACTAGTCCAATCTCTCCATACAAAGTGATCAGCCCCAACAACAGACTTATCAAGGGAGGTGGATTTCCTATCCATATGCGTCAACACACAGGCAGTGTATTCCTGCCTTATCGCGCAAAGGGCAGTTAGGTCTTGTTGCACTCCGGGTTAACCATTCACGGGGTAGGCCTTCATCTGGCTCTGCCTTACTTTGCCTTTGAGAGTGGGTGAAGGATTGTCTCTGGGGCATTATCTTCTCATCTGGTGTGGTATTTGCATGCACTTATCGCGGGAACCAACTCCGCGATTTGATTGCTTTGACCTGGTTAGGATAGATTGGAGTCCTCTCTTGCGGACCCATGGAGAACCTCGCAGTCGGCTAGCTTCACTGGTGGCATAAATGAGGGTTTTGTGCTAGTATCCTATTGGCAGAATTCAACTAGCTCTCTAAATACTCTGATAGAGCCTGGGATCGAACACATAACCGGTTGCCAATCATCATGTGACTTGCCTATTACACTATGCCAGTTCCCCTTATGTGTAACACAAGGAGGTGACATCTCTATTTCTCACAAGTACCGACTTCTACTAAGAGCTTCTTATTGTAGATCTTGTAATTGCATTTGGACCAGGTATACCTTTGAGAGTACAAGGTATAATGACCCTGCATACATGAGCTATTGGAGTCCGAACCTTCTCCTATACAGGTAGCCAGCAGGTGAACTGGTAGGATCCAACAGGGAAGTAAGTACTTGACCTGTGGAGACCCAAGGGCCCGGGCGTCGGGATGAACAGAGTTAGCTGGCCAGGTACTTAGGTACCTGGGGACACCCTGGAAGTAGTATCAGGGTATTTAGGGACCTCAGAAGGGGCAGTTACTCAGCTAGGTTGGGTAACTGGAGGAAGGTCAGAAATGTCTATCCGCGGCAATGGGATAGACAGGGTAATAGGGAAAAGTTACCTTGGCCGCCAGACAAGGTTACCCTACCCTCAGGATCAGGTTACCCGGGCATGGGGCTTGGGTTACCCTGCCCAAAGTCCAGGCTTACCCCACCTTTCAATACGAAGTACCTCGGGGAGTGCGGGAAAAATGACCTGAATCTTTGTCACGTAAAGCCAGGCATAATACTACAATCAGGGGGTCCGCGAGATGCTATTGGGCGAGCTACACAGCTCCGAAGAAGCTGTAAACTAGAGACACTATTGCTATCATACCCTAGCGGCCCCGCCTTGAGGCCCGGACGTCATGGGAAAACGGTTGCGTAGATGTGTGCAGTCTAGGAAGGCTGGATCATTGGAGAGCTGCTCGCAACACCGCATACATTGCTGCCATCCAGTTGACCGCAGCCTGTTCGCAGGATATACAGGGAGGCATAGGGTGGAAGGTAGAGTACCTCCTCCAGGTTGTTTGGAGTAAAGCGAACCAAAGCTGACGGAGTTAATGGGGGTTAAGCGTGGGGGTCCCAAAGGCAGTCCCTCCTGGTGCCGGGGCGGCCGGGTGTGTTTTACACCTACGAAGCCTGAAAGTGTCCCCAATACCATAGGCTCTGAAAGGGAAGTGCAGAGACACTGAAAGCATGATTCCTACCACAGGCAAGGTGGATCCGAGGAAGGCGACATGGGTAGCGCCCATTGGATTCCTCCCAGATTATCATATCCTGCGGAAGACACTGGAAGCCCAAGAAGCATAAGCAACAGACGGATAAAGCACTCGCAGTAGCTTCTGGGGCCAAGTAGAGATCAAGGCATATAGGAAGGGTGTCATAGGTAGTCTAGTTTATGCAGTGTCTTGACTGTTAGCCACTTGCAAGACCCTTATTCGGAGAGGTTTTCACTCTGGCGGGCTAAATGGAAATGCACCGCAGACACAATAACCGAATAAGGTGAATGCCGACTAGATTGTGTCGACACATGCCTGCGCGAAGGGTGTACCAGGGGACTTGTCGGACCACCCTTAGCGGAGAAGGGTGTGCTCGAATAGCTGGAGTAAACTGATAGGGGAGTTCCTGGTACAAGATAAAACTACCAAAACGTCTATACAAGAACTCTCCTACTGCAACAATCAATCCTCTCGAGACCTTAATTGAGTGAAGCTTCAGGCTTAACCATATCAAGTTTTACCCTTCACTTTACTCTCACATTGGTGTGAACTTTTGGGGATAAGCTTAAAGTCCTCCGGTCCGGTGGTAACCTGGGGATCCATCTTCCTGGTAGTGCCCCGGTTACGGTATATCGTTAAGCAAATCCCGCACTTAACCGCTCTCTTGTTTGCTTGTTTTTCCGACTTTCGCCACTGACCTTGTGTGAATACTGGTAACCTTGTCTAGGACAAGTCGCCCTGGATGGAAAGCACAATAGTTAGTACTGAACTGCGAACCAGAATGGAATCCCACTCGGGTTCCGACCTTGACCTTGACCGCAACCCTGCCAATAGATTTCATGGCTCTGTTATTGCGGATGTTTGCGGTATTGAATGGGACGGCCACCACTTACTCTTGGAGGCTGCCCCTATTCTTTTACCTGATGAATGTGTTGATCTTATGATTATAGACCCTCGCGCTGTGGCGCTTTCATTTTTTCAAGACTGTACTCTTGTTCACAACATGAGCCCTCCACCGCTGGGAGGTATCCCTTTCGGTCAATTCTCTCATGAGTCCGCCCAAGCTTACATTGCCCGTGAGGTAGCTAAGTCAGTTGACGTAGCCAAGAGACAGGTGAGAAACTGGAACAATCAGCCACAGCAGGTGTTCCGCAAACTGGTTACTAGGGCAGCGGTGGGATGGATGAAAGCACAGCAGGAGGCATACCTGCGAATGCTGAACGATCAAAAGGCTTTGGAAGATCGTATGTCAGTGTTGGAGAAGGCCTTTACCAGAGGGTTCTGTATTGATGCTGGCAATGACATACCCATGATAGAAGCAGCACCCCCACTTCTACTCGTCTATATAAAGCCCATGAACTGCGGGATAGATTTGGCTATGACATCCAGGGGCGAGCTGTGGAGTGCGTACTCAAGTCCCGTGTGGATGTGCAGGTTGCAGAGCCTCAAGGGTGACAGCTACAGCTACACCTCCTCCTTCAGGAAAGCATCAAGGGCCTCTCTATCTATCCCCTCCTCAATCGCCTGCAGTCACTGTGGCAGCCCGCGATCGGCCCAACAGAGAGACGTCGTGTCAAGAAGAGGACCTCGAAGCTGAAAGGCACCGTGGTACCAGATACGCCTGACCCTACTCCTTGTCCGACCCCTGCTCCTATCATCCCTCCATAAACACCGTCAGTGGCAACCCCTGTATCTCCCATCGCCGCTTCAAGACTCACACCACTACTAGTTCCATTGTCCACTCCTGATACCTTTTCTGCCACAGCCTTCCTCCTAGCATTATTGGTTACCCCAGGCTCCCGGCCACTACGTGTAGAGCCACCAGGATTTTTTGAACAGGTAAGGCGCCAGGAAGAGTGAGCACCTATGGCTCCATCACGGCGGACTGCAATCCCCAGACCTGAGACACCTGCTCACTCCATTCCGTGGGCACCAGTGATTCCCTCTGCCCCCTCAAAACCCACTCTTCCCTCCGTGCTCCCCATGATGACAAGCGGCGAGTCGGACAGCCAGCATGAGTTCCATTTGTCAGGCTGTAAATCTGAAAAGACCTGCGCTGGGTGGATTCATTACCACACATATGGCTGCAGAAAGGAACTACGGACCACCGCAAGGCACAGAAGAAGAGGGAGGGAAGGAGATAGACGATCAACATGTGGGTATTGTGGGTCATGGAGAAACACTGGGCCCTCCATGCAACCCCTGAGCTGTCCAGAGCTTCGTGTATTTCTGCGGATAACTCAGGCTGTGCCTAACTCAACTCCTGAGAGTGGGCGACACCCTGTTCCATCACTGGCCTTAGTACCATCAGGGGCTAACCCCCCTGAGGATGGGAATCAAGGTGGCCAGGAGGAATGGTTTGATGGGTAAGAAAGATCACGGGAAACCCCAGGTGGAAACACCAGGGGTAGTGGAGGCGGAAATGTGCCACCGGGTGCTGGTACAGCAGTAGCGGGAGGAGACCCAGGGGAGACTAACCATGGCAGTTCGCATGAGGATCATGCCGATTCTCTCTCTGATTTAACCCGCTTCCTCGGTGCGCGGCAGGATGATAGGAGCAACCAGAAGAAACGATAGTGCGACCGACAGGCTAAGAAGCTGTCAAGGGAGCTACAGGGTGGACCAACCTCGTGGCCATCCTCCAGACAGCGGCCGAAGAAGCCAGAGAAGCTGAGTGGCATTCTGGTGTTTCAGCGAAAGGCTACCGCACTTGCCAGTTTCTTGACGCTGGTGGAGGTTAAGTTCCACTATTTTGCCTGATGCAGGTTGACCGATATGGACAAGATAAACCTGCTGATCCCCCTGCTAGAAGATACTGGCCCAACATGGTATTGCGGGCTGCAGTCCCATGTCGACAAGGAGGCAGCCAAGCATACTCGAGTTCCTGTTAATAACAGTAACCTGTGGAGAACTTGGAAAGGATTCTGGAAACGGCTTGAATAGAGTTTCGGCGGTGACCAAGGGGACCGAGACTGATCCCTTCTCCAGTGGCCAGACCTAGCGATGAAGTCGTATCACATCGATGAGTACCTGGACAAAACAATTGACTACCTGTATAAGCTTAACCATACTGAGCCCATTCAGGTACAAGATAAGGCATGGTCACGTATTACCCAAGAGGTTTGGAACATGTGGGCAATCAAGGAGCCTATCCAACCACCTTGAACAACTACCTTGACCTTTTTCGGAAAGTTGGACCCAGGCTGGAAGAAAATACCAGGTTCAGCAACCATGTTATCCACCTGGTCCAATGGTCACAACCAATGGATAAGGAGGATGATATGTCATCTACTTCAGGAAGGTTCAAAAAGAAGGGTAAAGGTTTGGGCAGATGGAACCAGAGGTCTTCCAAACTTGCTAACTTTAATGCAGGGAAACAGGCAAAGCCGGCGACTTCTGAGTATGCAATAGCGCATAAGGAAATCCCATCAAGTTTGACTGAACATCAGAGAAAGCACAACCAGTGTACAAAGTGTGTACCATCCGGTCACTGCAGTAGATATTGTACTACGGCATCCCCTGTCGCCGGTTCGTCCAAACAGGCCCATGGGTTGCAATGGTCAGCCCTGGTAAGCGAGCTTCCGGGTATAGACAAGCGGCTGAAGTGCATCGCAGCACCACCTCCGGCTTCCTGGTCAAAGATACTGGAAGTATGACAGGCATCACCTCAAATTGTGGAGGTTGATACTGATGGCTCAGAATAGGTAAGAACCTATTCTCCTTAAGGAATAACCTTACCAACCCATATCTATAGACCAATAAGGGATGGACGTGAGGAACCCCGGAAGTGGCTTCTGGGATAAGTAAGTACCCCTCTATTGCAGGAACGAGCCGTGTACTGTCTACACCCAAGGGGCGTGGGCAGCCAGATGTTGCGGGCCGCGCGCGGTGGAAGGGGCTATCTTTGCTTGGTTGGGTTTCAGGTTATTTCCCTGGTTCTAGTTATACGTATTTCTTTCACGATTTCCTTGACTGAATGGGCAGGTCATAGGACATTGTTTCGGTTGAGGGTGGGTGCAGTCTCACTGAAGGAGACACTCGACATTGCAGCTCCAAGGACACTTTACTTGGAACCAGTCCGCCAGTGGACCTCTACCTAGCCTGGGAAAATTGTTATGTTTAGTACAAGCGGGATTGGTTCAGGGTGAACTGGGCCCAAATAAACAGTGTTATTTCCAAGTTCACCTGAGGAGGGTTTAGAACCCAAAATCATGCCGGCGTGATAGCAAACGCCCTAGCTACTGATGAGACCAGTCACGATCCCTTCACATTTACCGACCCATTCTGGCCACTCTTGTTGCGAAAGGCAAGAGACCAAAATGATTAAGCCAAGGCGACTAAGCCCCTCAAACAAGTAAGGAGGCAGGAACATGACAACCTGCTTCGTCATACCAAGTCTATTCACCTGCGGGTGAAGTTAGACTGTAAGATTGGGGCTAGACACGTAAGTGCAGAAGCGCTTCTGCTACTGGGTAGTGGAGCTACTGGGCCAGTGCTTAGTAGCCACTGGGTTCAGCAAACGCAGGTATCTTGTGTACGGCGCAAGGTACATGTGCCGATAAGCGATGCAAGCGGTAATCACATTCCTGGGTCAGGTCTGCACTGTAGCAAATGCTTAGAGATGGAAATAGGCCACCACTATAATGGGAGGCGCTTTGAAGTCCTGGATATGCCCGAGACCATGGTGGATAGGTACTTAGCTATGTCTTGGTTGAAGGACCATAACCCGGACATAGGTTGAAAGACAGGATCACTAACCTGGCACTGAGATTTCTGCAAGGCTAACTGCCTAGCAGAGCAGGGGTGGTTAATGTTCATGACCGATGAAGAGTTACTAGCCGAAGACTCTAGGAGTGTGTAACTGTTGGGAATTATACAATTCTCCGATACGGAAGGTGCCGACATTATGGTTAAGCTACTCCCGGAGTATAAGGACTATGGGGATATCTTTAGTTAAGCACACATTCAGGCACTACCAGAGCACTGGCAGTATGACCATATGGTCGAGTTGCAACTTGGGACTCAACCTCTGTTTGGGCCTAACCATCTGTTATTGGAAAAGGACCTTAAGGCACTCCGGCAATATCTCCATGAAATACTATGAATGGGAAAGCAACTGTGATCCAGTTCCTTGGCAGCAGCCCCTATCCTCTTCGTGCCAAAACCAGATGCTACGTTAAAACTGGTAATAGATTACTGAGGGCTGAACAAAATCACGGTTAAGAGTAAGTATCCTCTACCGTTGATGAATGAACTGCCAGACAGGTTAGGACAAGCAGGTGCATTCACCAAGTTGGACTTGAAGAAGGGCTACTACCTTCTGAGAATGGCAGAAGGTAAGGAAGAGAGGACGGCCTTCCGGTGCAGATATGGACAGTATGGATACACCGTCATACTGTTTGGGTTATGTAACGCCCGGGCAACCTTCCAGAGCATGATAAATGAGGTCTTCCATGGCCTGATGGATGAAGGTGTCATTGCCTCTATGGATGATATCCTGATCTACTGCGAAACTATGGAAGAGCCTGTCGCCATGGTAAGACGCGTGATGGAGAAATTGCGGAAAGCCAGACTATGTGTACCCATGAAGAAGTCCAGTTGCCACGAATGGGAGGTTGAATTCCACAGTTACAAGATCTCTGATATGGGGATCTCTGTGTTGTTGGAAAACATGCAAGCAATCAGGGATTGGGCACCTCCGACATGCGTTGTCGACGTCTCAAGCTTGATGGGCTTTGTTGACTTCTATCATTAGTTCATAGAAGGTTTTAGCAAGATAGCGAAACCTCTGACAGACTTGACTATGAAAGATGTACGAGGGGAATGGGCACCTGCGTGTGAGCTGGCCTTTAACCGTTTGTAGGCTGCATTCACGTCCAAATATATCCTAGCACATTTTGACCCTGAACAGCCAACTCGGTGGGAAACCGATGCTAGTGACTTTGCATTAGGAGCTGTCCTCTCCCAGTTCTTTTCAGATGAGAGATGGCATCCAGTAGCCTACTATAGTTGGAAGTTTCACCCACTGGAGATTAATTATGATGTTCAGGACAAGGAAATGACTGCCATCGTGGCGGTATTCAAGGAATTGGATCATTGGCTACGTGCGGTAATGGACCAATTGGTGATCTATACAGATCATAAGAATTAGGAGTACTTTAATAGTACCAAGGTCCTCAACCATAGGCAACACAGCTGGGCTGAGTTCCTGCAACAATTTAACTTCAAGGTAGTATACCGGGAAGGACGTTTGATTGAGAAGGCGGATGCTTTGTTGCGGCATATGGACTACCACCGCGAAGGGGAGAGTGAATTTCTGCCGCCAGTCATCTTTTCGCCCCAGACAGTGGCTTCGGAGGCAGGAATGGGACATCTTGCGACCACAGGTGTTGCAGGTATACCAAAGATTTCGGCTCCAGTGTTCCTCTTGGGATCAGCTGCAGGAAGCGATCAGGGAAGAGCAGGAATACTGAAGAATCCTGGACGCAATGGCAGCCGGTAACAAGGAGGTCGACTGACCCTGCATGGTGGAAAAGGGCTTACTCCTGTACAAGAACAGGTGGTATGTTCCCAGGGGTCAGAATCTGAAGTGGACAATCATGGAGGCTGAACATGACTCCTGAGTTGCCGGACATTTCGAGACTTGCAAAAGTGTTGGCCGGGTCAGGGCTAACTTATATTCCCCGAAGATAGACGAGCATATTACTGACTACGTGCCAACATCTGATGTGCGGCAAAGAAATAAGTCCATCATGCATAAGGAGTTCAGTGTGCTGGAACCTATTGGTGTTTCTATGCGACCATGGACAGCAGTTTCAATGGACTTCATTGTAGCGCTGCCAGAGTCTGAAGGGCATACCAAGATCAGGGTCATAGTGGACGGATTCTCAAAAATGGCACATTTCATACCCCTGACTACGGAGGGACCGATCAAGGATCTTGCCTTGATATTCCTGCTAGAGGTTTGGTGCCTTCATGGACTCCCAGAGTCAATCATCTGGGATCGAGATCGCCTATTCACATACAAGTTCTGGATGAGTCGGATGCCCTTGTTGCAAGGAAAACCAAACCTTTTGACGAGATTCCAGCGTGAGAGTGACGGGCAAACTGAAAGGGTTAATCGGACACTTGAGTACTACTTGCTTAGTTACTACTCCTACCAGCACGATGCTTGGGTTTCGCTACTACCGCTCGCGGAGTGTGCGTATAACACCTCAACATCACAATCCAGCAGATCATCACAGTTTGAGATCAATTCTGAGTTCAACCTACGAACCAACTGGTCCAGTGTGGTGTCTGATAATGAAGAAATACAATCTAGCAATGAGCCCCTGATTAAGGAAGGGGAAGGAACCTGGCAAGAAATTCGAGAAAAAATCCAATTGGCACAGGAAAGACAACAGAAATTGCACGACCAGGAAAGGTTGCTACCACCTGACTCTGTTACCTTATGGTATGTGGCCGTTGGGCAGGCAACGAAAGCATGCCATGTGATGTTAAAACGAAACAACATCTGGATGAAACGTCTGGTAGAGCAGCTGGACCATTGCATGTTTGGCCCTTTTGTGGTCAAACGTCAGGTGGGTAGCCGCGCATATGAACTCCCGCTACCGACCTGATGGAGCATTCACCCAGTTTTCAATGTCACATTGCGCGAACCATATCACGAGAATCCCGGATCAGGTGGGATCACGGAGGTGCTTACTCCGGAACTGGTGGACAACAAGCCAAGTTACGTTATTGCAACTGTGGTGGACAGTCGATAGTCCCGAGGAGCAAGGGCGAAGTTTGCGCCGCGCTTTGTCCAGTATCTGGTTTCATGTGAAGGCTACGGGGCTGAGCAGAATTCATAGAAGCCCTATGAGATGCTAGAAGGGACAGGCCTACAGGCCATTCTGGATTTCCACCAAAGATATCCGTCCCAGCCCAGGGACTATAGGGTCTTAGGGGAATTGAGTCGTGGAAATAAAAGACGATGCTAAGGGTCCGGGACAGACTGCAGTGAGGAGGGGAGTGATGTAACGACCCTGCATACATGAGTTATGGCAGTCGGAACCTTTACCCATACAGATAGCCAGGAGGTGGACTGGTAGGAACCAACAGGGAAGCAAGTACTTGAGCTACAGAGGCCTGATGGCCCGGGCTCTAAGATGAACAGAGTCAGCTGGGCAGGTACTTAGGTACCTGGGTACACCCGTGAAGTGGTATCAGTGTACTTAGGGACCTCGGAAGGGGCAGTTACTCAGCTAGGCCGGGTAACTGGAGAAAGGTCAGCAATGTCGATCTCTGGTAACCGGATAGACAGGGTAACAGGGAAAAGTTATCTTGTCTGCCAGACAAGGTTACCCCACCCTCAGCATCAGGCTACCCTGCCATGGGGCTTGGGTCACCCTCCCCAAAGTCCTGGGTTACCCCACGTTTCAATACAAACTCGCTTGTAGAGTGCGAGAGAAATGATGGGAATGTTTATCGCACGTAGCCATGCATAATGCTGGTATCGCGGGTTCCAGGAGATGCTATCGGGCGAGCTACACCGCTCCGAAGATGCTGTAAACTGGAGACATCATTCCTACCATACCCTCGCGGCCCTGCCTTGTAGCCCTGATGTCATGGGCAAAAGGTTGCGGAGTTGTATGCAGTATAGCAAACAAGGATCTGCGCCAACATGCGTGCGACACCGTACACGTCGCTACCCCCTGGTCGGCTGCAAGACTTTCTCCGGATATAACAAGGGATGTAGGGTGGCAGGTAGAGTACCTCCTACAAGTCGTTTGAAGTAAAACAGACTAAAACTGATGGAATTAACAGGGGTTAACCGTAGGGGTCCCGAAGGTAGTCCCGGGTGGTGCTGCGGTGGCCGGCTGAGTTTTACACTTACCAAGCCCAAAAGTGTCCACAAGGCCATAGGCACTGAAAGGGAAGTGCAGAGAGACTGAAACCATAATTTGTACCACAGGTAACGTGGAGCTGAGGAAGTGGTAATGGGTCATGCTCATGGGACCCCGCCTAGATCACTGTATCCTGCATAGGATAGTGGAAGCCCGAGAACCATAAACAGTAGACGGATAAAGCACTCACAGTAGCTTCAGGGGCCCAGCAGAGATCAATGGATATGGGAAGGGGGTCCTGGATAGTCCAGTTCATGCGGCATCTTAACTGTTAGCCACTGGCAAGATACCGATATGCAGAAGTTCTTACTCCAGCAGGCTAAATGGAAATGCACAGTAGAAACGATAACCACATAAGATGAATGCCGCCTAGATTGTGTCGACACATCCATGCCCGTAGGGTCTGGCAGGAGACGTGTCGGACCATCCTTAGCGGAGAAGGGTGTGCTTGAATAGTTGCAGTTAACTGATGGGAGAGTTTCTGGCATAAGATAAAACTACCAAAAAGTCTATGCAAGAACAGTCCTACTCCAACAATCAATCCTCTCAAGACCTTAATTGCGTGAAGCGTCAGGCTTAACGATATTAAGTTTTACTGCCTACCTTACTCTTACATTGGTCTGAACTTTTGGCGATAAGTTTGAAGTTGTTCGGCGCCGCCCCAACCTTGCGGTCCATCTTCCTAGAGCCGCCCCCATTATACCAGGTCTCAGGGTAGATTGCTCCTTTCTCATCACATTGTTATATAATGCCTATATATATGAAGTGTCAGATATCTGTTTTGATGACCACTGCCATGAAGAACTCAAAATGGGCCAGAACAGGAGCAGTAGTAAAGGTGGTTTTGAGCTTTCCAAAAGCATGCGGACATTCAGGAGTCTAGATAAATAGCCGATCCTTCTTGGAAAGCACTGGAAGAGATCAGGTAAGATGGAAATAGACAGGGATAAAACGATACTAATGGTTGCCAAATTCTAAGGTAAGTACATTCCATACATGTTCTGGTATTCATCAGGCAATGATACTTCCTACCTTGGTATTACCTATGCAGAGACCATAGGTAGTAAAAGTCAATACTGGGTACTTGACTTGCTCTACATGGAATTCACACTTTTGGGGCTTAGCTTCTAGCTTTCCATCAGCCCAGGCTTCATGGACCTAGCAAATACATTTCCCATATTCCTCTTCAGTGGCACTATAGATGAGGACACTATCCAGGCATCTGGTATAGAAGAGGTCTTGACCTGGGTATATGGCCTTATTGATATATACTAGGAAGATAGCAGATATGTTGGTGAGACCAGACTGCATAACCTGGGACTCGTAGAGATGATAGCCAGTCCAGCAAGATGTTTCTATTTCTCTCCCTTCCGTATGCTAATCAAGATATTGGTGCAATAGATGTCCAGCTTAGTGAGTATGCGGGCCTTTGAGATTTGTATGAAGGTTTCCATCAGAAGGGGTAATGGGTCCTTAATAGTTCCTGCATTGAATATATGATAGCCCATGTACAACTGCAATGATCCATCCTTCTTCTTGATAAGTGTGATAGGGGAAGCTACTGGGAAGGGAGAGAGATAGGTAAAGTCCTTCTATAGGTTGTTGTCAAGCCAACCCCTCCATCCCAGCAGCTTGTGGAGAGAGTGGTTGAATGGTGGTCCAAAGGTTGGGCTTAAACCTATGTTGTAGGAGGATAGCATGATTGCCTGATTGGTGTAGAAGTGGCTGGTCCTGTTATTTCTCCAGGAACAGGGGCATGAAGTTATTGTATTTGGATAGGACAATTTTCTGACCTCCTGTTCTTCATGTACTAGGAAGCTGAGGGCAGACTGAACTATATAGGCTTTGAGGAAATAGAGAATATCTCCCTTGACTCTCTGAATACTGGTAACAACTAGGGTGTAGTTTCCCAGGCAATTGTCAGATTTGAAAGTGATAGTATTACTGGCAAACTGGATTGTCATGTCGTGTTGTTTTAAAAAAGGGATACCAAGTGTCAAGGGGTAATTCCATAGTTTGGTGATGAAGGCTAGCAGTCATTCTAGGTGGTCATTGATTTTTAATTCTGTCTGGGTCACATGGGTAATTGTGCCAGAACTGGTCAGATTTCTGTTAATTACTGCTAGTTGGATAATCTCTTTTGGTTTGTACCAGAAGAGGTGGTAGTGACAATATAACCAGAGTATCTCAAGGGGGATAGACCCAAAGATTTCGACCATACCAAACAAACTTCAAACTTATCGCCAAAGGATCATAGATACTGTAGGAGTCAAGTAAATAGTAAAACTTGATATTGTTAAGCAAAAAGTGTCACTCAATTAAGGTCTCGAGAGGTTGTTGATTGTTAGAGTTGAAGAGTTGTTGCATAGATTTAACTAGTCAGAATGCATACTGGAAACTCTACCATTGGTTTATTCCAACTCTACGCGTACACACTTCTCTACTAAAAGTTATTTGGCACCTCTTTCACATCCCTGTTGGTCTGTACATGTTGACACATTCTAGTTAGTGACCCCCTTATGCAATTCAATTTCTACAGCATATCGCAATTGTGGCCACTGGAGGAAAAAACTTTCTACACTGGTGTCATGCTAGTAGCTAACACTCAAGACATCTGGGAGAGTCTACCAATGTACAAACACCTTCCCCTATGCCATTCATCTGTAAAAGTCCATATTGGCCCCTTGCGTCTACATATTCTATCAACTTCTATAGAGACAAGAGCCTATGGCAACCTCTATAGTGCGGTGTCCAGTGTGGTTATCCAATGTATGCTACTTATAACCACTATACTGTAATGACCCAGTATACATGAGCTATGGCAGACTGAACCTATACCCATGTCGGTGGTCCTGAGTCGGACTGGTAGGAACAGGAGGGCAGGCAAGAGTTTGACTTAAGGAAGCCCATGGTCCATGTTGCGTTATAAACAGTAAAGCATACAGGCTTGACAGGTGTTAGTGTACTCAAGGATTTGCTAAGGACTAGTTACCCTGCTTGCCTGGGTAACAGAGTGGGTGAAAGGGAGAGAAGTCTATCTCCATTATAAAAATAGCCAGAGTAATAGGGTAAAGTTACTCTGTTCTCCAGAGTAGGTTACCCTACTCAGGGTTCACGGTTACCCTATATTGGCACTTGGGTTATACTGTCTAGGACTGTGAGTTACCCTACCTGGCAATATGAAGTTGCACAGGGAGTTTGGAGAAAATGACCAGAATGTGGGTCATACGAAGCTATGGTTAATAAGGAAATCTGTAGTTTCAGGAGATGCTATTGGGCGAGCTACGCAGATCTGAAGAAGCTGTAAGTTGGAAAAATTATCCCTATCATACCCCTTCGGCCACGCCTTGAGGCCTGGACAACATGGGCAAAGAGTTGTGTAGTTGTGGCGAGTCTGGCGATAGGGAATCTTTATAGACCCACTTGCAACACCATATTCGTAACTGCTAACTGGTCAACCATAGGTTGTTCAGAGGATGTATAACGAGGCATATGGTGGAAGTTGAGGAACTCCTCCAAGTTGCTTGGTGTAGAATAGAACAAGACTGATGGAGTTAAAGGGAGTTAATTGTGGTGGTCCCAAAGACAGTCCTGGGTGGTGCCAGGGCGACCAGGAGGGTTTTACACCTATCATGCCTGGAAGTGTCCCTAATGCTATAGGCGCTGTAAGAGAAGTGCAGAGACACTGAAAGCATGATTCTTACCACAGATAAGATGGATCCAAGATAGTGGTCATGGGTAGCACCCATTGGAGTACTACAGGACTAGCATATCCTGCAGAAGACCTTAGAGGCCGAAGAGTAGTAAATAGGAGATAGATAAACTGGTCACAGTAGCTTCTGGGGTCCTGTAGGGATCAATGCATATGGGAAGGGTGTTATAGATACTCTGGTTCATCAGGTGTCTTGACTGTTAGCCACTGACAAGGCACTAATGCGAAGAGGTTTTCACTCTGGTGCGCAAAATAGAAATGTACTGCAGAAACAATAACCACATAAGGTGAACACCAACTAGAGTATGTTGACACATGCATACCTGAAAGATGTTCCAGGAGATGTGTTGGACCACCGTTAGCGGAGAAGGGTGTGCTCAAATAGTTGGAGTTGACTGATAGCAGAGTTTCTGGCATAGGATAAAACTACTGGAAACTCTACGCGAGAACTCTTTCACTCCAACAATCAATCATCTCGGGACCTTAATTGAATGACGCATCAGGCTTAACAATATTAAGTTTTACCCTTTACTTTACTCCTTCATCAGTGTGAAGCTTTGGTGATAAGTTTGAAGTGGTTCAGTACACTCATAACCTTGAGATCCATCTTCCTAGCGGTGCTCTCATTACACATACCCAAAACTACCCCAGTCATGATAAAAATTATGCTTTTAGTATTCTCAAACTTTCTATCTTGTGGTTATGGCAAAGGGGTATCTTCAGGCTTTGCAGGTGCAAAACCTTTCTGGCTATCCCCTGTACCACCCTGGAGTATCTGAGGGACCCTGAAGGTTAATATCCATTATCTCTATTAGTTCTAGTCCATTTTACTCCAAACAACTTGAAGAAGGAACTTTACTTTCCCTTCTATGCCTCCTAATATATTTCATGAAAACATACTATTTGGTGAATGGCCTGAGTATATATGGTGTTATGAGTGTATCTACTAAAGTTCCCTTTTGCTAGCTTCTACTGAGCTACACAACCATTTACCCAGGACTTCTAGGACTCAAGATGGGGCTGAAGAGGTATGACAGAAATAATGTCCTCCAGATACAGGTCCTATGAAGCAGTATACTCTTAACCAACAGTCAGCTCAGGAATCTGAGATTTAGGGATCGTATATGGTTTCACATATCAAAGATTTCGGTCAATTATTACAAACTCTCCGAGAGACTTTATGGTGGAAGGTAAACTGACTCAGGGCCCTTGACAGTGTAACCTGACTTGTAGAGTAGGGTAACCAGACTCCTAAGGTAGGATAATCCTACCTCGACATTAGAGTAACTTTACTGTATTCCTCTGTATACTTCTTCACCAGAGTTGGACACTTCTATGCTTTCTCCAGTCACCCTCCCCAGTAGGGTAACTTGCCTACCTAACGTCTCTAAGTATGCTGACATTGCATATGCCCATGTCATTGGTACCCAAGTACCCAAGTACCTAGGATATTACCTGTTCACAGGGGGATCCAGAACCAAGGTACCCATAAAGCAAGTAGTTATCAGCCTCCCTGTTCCCACCAGTTGACCACCTAGTAACCAGTCTGGGTGTAGGTTCAGGTTAGTATAACTCATGTATGATGGGTCATTACAGGCGAGCTAAGTCCATATTGATAAATACAAGGCCTATCGCTCTGGAGTCAATAAGTACATAGGAATGGATTCTATTTCGGCTATCTATTATGCCACTGGGAAGCACCAAGTGCTTATTATCAATTCTGTTTTATATTTCATCTAAAGACAAGCTAGATATAGATAGAGATGGAAAAGACTTAACATGTTCTATACTAGTGCCCTGTTCTCCATAGCAGATAACTAGTTTCCCAAGTGTAGAGATTCAGGGTGGGTGCCTTTAGGGATAATGGATGGCTTGAAAGACGAGGTGCTGGCACCATGAAGGCAGCAAGGCCTCCTATTTAGGTATTGCCTTGTCACATGGCCATGCCCTCCACAATCGAGACAGAGGTCTCTTCTCATTCTGTCATCTTGCAAGGGGTCAGTCAAAGTCTATCATGCCGAGCAGAGGTTCATAAGGCTAGAGGCAGTGCTAGTAGCAGTGATAGTGGTGGGGGGAGCAGCTGTTGATCCAGTTTGAGTGGCTGCAAGGGGTAAGCCTGGAGGAGGAGGAAGAATCTTTCTTATCAGCTATGCAGGCCAGGACATTGTTGTCCAACTTGTTTAACAAGTTGGCGGAGGCTGTCATGTTCACTGGTGGGTTGGCTGTGCTGGGTAGTGCATCTTTCACTTTCAAGCTGAATTCTTAGTAAAGCACCCCTCACTTAACCACATTGTTCCAGTTGGTATCAGCTGCCAGGTACTAGAAATCCACCATATATGCCATAACATCTGGTTTTTCTTGGTGAGATATTGTATTGTCCTTTCTGCCATTGCAACACAGTTGAGATCCCCAAATGCGGGTTCTATTTCTATTAACTAAGTATTCATGGTATAGCAGATGTCCTCCATAGTGATATGAGGTTGTATTGGTAGGAAAGCTATCGCAGTTGGGTAACCAATAGCATATGCCAACTGGGGTTGTTCTCTGTCAACATGATGGTTCCTGTCCACGGGGATTCATACAAAGTTGGGTGACGAAGGGATGGTACATGTCGCTGGTAGCATCAAACCTTTCACTGTTGAGGATGGAAGCTTTCTTGCTACCACCGAGTCCTGCAATAGGACCTGCTAGGGGCCTGGTAGGAGCATTATTAAGGGAGTTGATGGTAGCATTAGCATGGGCGAGGTCTTGTTCAGTGGTGGCTAGGTAGACCTTGTGACCTTGTCCGTTGAGGTAGAGGCTCTGAAGTTTCGTGGTCAGGTTAGAGAGTTATGGTTGTAGCTGTTCATCAGCAGAGTCCACCCCTGGGTTGGGCAGGTTTACCATCTCTATGAGAATGTCATGGGGGTGGGTGAGATAGTTGTATCTCCGATCATATGTCAAATTGGCTAGCTATTGGTTAGACAGGCTGGTGGTCTAGTCCAGGGCAGTGAAGAGCTTCACAGGTATCTCAAGTGGCCATGACATGGTATGTTGTAAGTTTGATCCTTGCAGATTCAACCTTTTATAATAGGTAGGGTCCCCATAGGGTCAAGAGCAGAGAGTTGAAGGTACAGCACAATAAGTATAGTAGAGGTCACCTAGAATATGTACCTATGTGGATTCAAAACGTAATACCTTATATGAGCAGGGTTAGGGGAGTTTAATTCAAAATTTGTGATTTGGAGGTCATATGTGCAATCCATTTATTCGGCTATGTATTTGTAGTGGGGACACGCTTAGGAAGATGGATCCTAAGGTTGCAACAGTACCGAACAACTTCAAACTTATCACCAAAGGTTTACATAGATGGAAGAGTAAAGTAAACAGTAAAACTTAATATCGTTAAGCCTGAGGCTGCACTCAATTGGGGTCTCAAGAGGATTGATGGTTAGAGTAGGAGAGTTCTCATATAGACGTGGAAGTGGTTTTATCTTATGCCAGACACTCATCTATCAGTTTACTCCACCTATTTGAGCACACCCTTCTCCCCTAAGAATGGTCTGACATGTCTCCTGGCACAGCCATTGGGCATGCATGTATTGACATACTCTCATCGGTGGTCACCTTATGTAGTTATTGTTTCTGCAGCGCATTTCTATTTCGCCCACCAGAGTGAAAACTTCCTCATATCAGCATCTTGCAAGCGGCTAACAGTTAAGATACCTGATGAACTGGACTATCTATGACACCCTTCACATATGCATTGATCTCTACGTGACACCGGAAGCTACCATGGGTGGTTTATGTATCTACTGTTTACCAATCTCAGGGTTCCGGTGTCTTCTGCAGGATACGGTGGTCCGGGAGTGGTCCAAGGGGTGCTACCCCTGGCCACCACTCCAGATCCATCTCACCTGTGGTAGATATCATGGTTTTAGAGTGTCGAGACTTCCCTTTCAGAGCCTATGGTGTTCCGGACACTTGCGGGCTTGGTAGGTAGAAAAGTATCCTGCTCGCCCAGGTACCACCTGGGACTACATTTGGGGTCCCCACAGTGAACCCCTGCTAACTGCATTGGTTTTGGTCCGTTTGACTGGGCACGGATTGGACAAGATACTCCACCTTCCAGCCTATGCGTCCTGGTATCTCCTAGGAACATGTTATAGTCGACCGGTCAGCACCGACGTATACAGTATTGCAAGCAGGTTCTTAACAGTTCCTCTTTGCTGGATTGCACGCAACTACACCACTGTTTGCCCATGACACCCGGGCCTCATGGTGGGGCTGCAGGGGTATGATAGGAATAGTGTCCACAATTTATAGCTTCTTCAAAGCTACACAGCTCGCCCAATAGCATCTCCTGGAATCCCAGATTCCAGTATTATAGATGGCTGCGCATGATAAATATTCTGGTCATTTTCCCTGAACTACCCCAGGGACTTCGTATTGAAAGGCAGGGTAACTCAGGACCTTGGACAGGATATCCTGAGCTCCATGGCAGGGTAACCTGACCCTGAAGGTAGGGTAATCTTGTCCGGTGGACAAGATGACTTTACCCTGTTATCCTGTCGATTTTGCCGCCAGACATAGACGTTTCAGACCTTTTCCCAGTTACCGGGCCTAGTGGAGCAACTGCTTCTGCAGAGGTCCGTAAGTACGCTGACACCACTCCCGGGCATAGGCAGATACCTAAGTACCCTGCCAGTTCATCCTGTTCCTCTCGCGACTCTGGCCATTGAGTCTCTGTAGGTCAAGTAGTTACTTCCCTGTTGGTTCCTACCAGTTCGCCTTCTGGCTGCCTGTATGGGTGTAGGTTCCAGCTACCATAGCTCATGTATGCTCGGTCATTACAGTATTTCTCTTATTTCACCAAATAATTGTGCAATCATTGCTTCTCAGCTAGTAGGATATTACATGACAAAGTAAACGATTGGTTTCAGATATAAACAACCACTATTCTTGATATCTTGTTTCTACAATCTCCACAGATGGACCCTCCAGATACACTAATCGAATCTGCCTCTCCATTACGCATGCCCACCAGTCAGGGTAGTCCAACCCAAGGCTATAGACAACCTTTTATGAATAAAAAAACCCTTCAATCAAGGTCTAGATGGGAGAAAATCAAAGCAAGTCAGATAGTGGTAAGAGCTTCTTTTCATTATCAGAATTATATTCTATAGTTCTTAATACGAAAGACTGATACGAACAAACTGTGATTAGAATACTGAGCGACAAATAAAAGAGCCAATAGTCAATGCTTTACAAGTTGACAAATTCCACGAAAAGCAGGCTACAACGAATATATGCCACACAGTCTTAGTACTAGTGCCACCAATTGTCATGGCTACATCAAATCATCAGTAGCCAATCCGTCTTGATCAGGAAATATATTTCCATCCTAAGACCTTGGCCTACTACTGAATATTTTCTGCTACAGCCTGTCTGAGACATTTGCAAATCCTGCAGGAAGGACGTACAGCAATAAAGAAAGTGTCTAATCCTAAAAGAAATATGAACCACCAGCCCAAGAGGCGCTATTTTAGATATCACTATAAAGTATATCAATTGCTGAAACTGCAATTGTAGTAGGAACACAAACCGCTCGAAGGTTCCCATCTGTTTTCCGGACTGACAGCTTCCAGTGTGCCAAGAAAACAGCTGGCACAGAAGGTAGAGGAAGTAGGTAGGTGGGGTGGAAGTGTCCATAATTGGATTCTGGCTAATAAAGTGTCCCGGGTTAAGCATTGAACCATTCCTATGCCTGGTGAAGGGAAACATAGCAAAGTGATATTATTGTTAGAAGATCCTGACACTATTCTTGCTGTTCGATCATATATTCTACCAGTTGGTGAAACCAAGTTCTTCTTTCTTTTATATTTTATGTTAAAGGCTCATTATAAAAGTAACTCTATTACTAATGATAGAATACAGGACTCATAGTCTTCGGATTACCAAAGCCAATTGCAACCTACTGGAAAGCAGCAATGGAGGATGATGCTATTACCAACCGATCAGGAAATAACATAGTCTACAAGGTCAAGAAAACAATTGGATCCTGAACTGCACTAAGGTGGTTACACAAACTGGGGTTTAACTATAAGGAGTATCAAAATGGAGTCTACAATAATAGACATAAAAGACATGATAATAAAGGATATCGAGATAACACATTTCTGCTACGAATAACAGCATACCAAGATGAATTCCTACTCTGGGATAAGAACCTCTAGGAGATTCCAAAACGGCCATATCTATTAGGTATTGTCCAGCCCCATATTCCTGTTACTTAAGACAAGTATACATTCAATTCCAACAATAGATAACATTATATCTAGATCTATCCAGAGCATCAGCCTCCATGAACAAAAGGTCGTGGTTAAGGACTATATGTTTCGGACTTCCTTACAGCAATAGGTTGTTTAGAAGACGAAGATGCCAGTTTAATAAGGAAATGTGGAGGTGATACGTGGTGGAATAGGGATCGATTGCTCAACCAAGTAATCAATAACGCAATTCCTGTATTTGGGAGGCAGTTGCCAGGGTATAAAGTATTATTTGCTTTTGACCATGCCAGGAATCATCGCAAGTTGCAGGTGATACTCTTCGGGTTTCAGAAATGAATCTTGAGCCTGGTGGAAAGTATGTCAAAGAAATGTGTGATACCTATGTCATTGGTCTCAACCATCCTGATGGTGGCTATTCCAATCTCTCACATTGCCTGATGGCACGTCTAAAGGGCTATGAATTGTCTGCACTGAATGTGGCTTATGGCCTAGAAACGGACAGCGATTTCTTGCACAATAGTCTATTAGAGCAAGGACAGAAAAGTCAATAAAACTACATCCTGGTTACTTGGATGGTGGGGGTTGTTGTACTCATGCACTTCAAGCTGCGCAGCCTAATTTTGAAAGACCAAGGAGTCAGATTGCAAAGGCAATTGTCAAGCGAGGTTATGAGATTATATTTTATCTTGCCTTTCATGGTGAACTAAATTTCGTGGAGTATTTTTTACGGATCTGTAAAGCATTACACACATGAGAGGTATGAATATGATTTCAAATCATTGAAATGCTTGGTTCAAGAAGCCTTGAACTCAGTTCTGAATAAGTTAATATAGAAATACAGAGCACATACTAAGCGAATCATGGATGCTCATCCTTCTAGTATTATATGTACCTTACTTGAGTATGAAAGCATGATTCATAGAAGATATTGCTCTAATTGTTGTGTAAGTCGCATACATGAAAACCAATATAATTGAATATATTAAGGTTCTCTTGCTTGTTACGATTATAGATTCTCAGTCTGAATAATCTATAAACAAGGATAAATGAGAATAGATTTTACATTGGACTATAATTCAAACCTAACTGTTTTTCCAATTAAATATCTCTAATCTAGCTTATATAAGTATTACATTTTGGATCCCTATCGGTACATGTTCTAGGCAACGCCCACTACAACATGAGAAACAGGTACAGATATTCAAACAAGAAGAGTTTGTATCCCCGGGTTTGGATATCAGGGACAGATTTCCAGAATTCGGGGTCTGTGCTTACAGGTTCTGGTGAGGTAGATAACAGACAAGGTTGTGATTCCTACCTGCAGGTGTAGGCGGGATATTAACAGGGTGTGTGTGAAAGGCAAACTACTATAATAACCCAGCATACAGGAGCTATGGTAGCCGGAACCTACACCCATACAGGGAGCCAGGAGGCGAACTGGTAGGAACCAGCAGGCAAGTAAGCACTGGACCTATGGAGACCGAATAGCCTGGGCTCCGAAATGAAAAGAACTATCGTGCAGGGCACTTAGGTATCAGGCTATACCCCGGAGTGGTGTCAACGTACCTAGGGACCTCTGAAGGTGCAGTTACTTAGCTGGGCCAGGTAACTGAAGAAAGGTCGGAAGTGTCTATCTGCGGCAACGGACTTGACAGGGTAACAGGGTAAAGTTATCTTGTCTACCGGACAAGGTTACCCTACCCTCAGGATCAGGTTACCATGCAATGCAGCTTGGGTTGCGCTATCTAAAGTCATGCATTACTCTAGCATTCTCCACAAAGTCATCCAGTGAGTTCGGGAAAAATGACGGGAATGTTTGTCATCTGAAGACATGCATAATACTGGAATGTGAGGTTCCAGACGATGATTTAGGTGTGCTACCCACCTCTGAAAAAGCTATAAATTAGAGATATTATTGCCATCATACTGCTGCAGTCACGCTGTGAGGCCTGGACGTCATGGGAAAAAGGTTGTGTAGTTGTGTGCAGTGTAGCACGGAGGAATCTTGGGAGACCTGCTTGTAACGCCATATACGTTGCTGCCATCCAGTCTACTGCAAGCTGGTCCCAGAATATATTATGGGGCATAGGGTGGGAGGTGGAGCACCTCCTCCAGGTTGTTCAGGGTAACCTGGACCCAAACTGGCGGAGTTAACGGGAGTTAACCAAGGAGGTCCTGAAGGTAGTCTCCGGTGGTACCGGGGCAACTCGGAGAGTTTTACACCTACCAAGCAGGAAAGTGTCCCGAACGTCATAGGCTCTGAAAGGACAGTGCAGAGGCACTAAAAGCATGATTCCTACTACAGAAAAGGTCAGTCTGAGGTAGTGGTCATAGGGAGCGCCCATTGGACCCCTCCCTGACCACCATAGCCTGCGGCAGACACCAGATGCATGGGAATAGTAAATGGTAGATAGATAAAGTGCTCACCGTTGCTTCCGGGGTCGAGTAGGGATCAATCCTTATATGAAGGGTGTCATAGATAGTCCAGTTCACCAGTTGTCTTGACTGTCAGCTACTAGCAAGATGCTGGGGCGAAGAAGTTTGTACCCTGGCGGGCAAAATGGAAATACACTGCAGAAACGATAACCGTATAAGGTGAACACTGACTAGGGTGTGTCGACACAAGCATGCCCAAAGGATGTGCCAGGGGATGTGTCGGACCATGCTTAGTGGAGAAGGGTGTTCTCGAATGGTTGGAGCAAACTGATGGCAGAGTTTCTGGCATAAGATAAAACTACTTGAACATCTATGCAAGAACTCTCCTACTCCAACAATCAATCCTCTCTAGAGCCTAATTGAGCACAGCCTCAGGCTTAATGATATTAAGTTTTACTGTTTACTTTACTCTTGAATTGGTGTGAATCTTTGGCGACAAGTTTGAAATTGTGCGGTGAGTTCGCAACCTTGGAATCGATCTTCCAAGGTCTACCCCTATTTTGGTACATAGTTAAGCAACCTCCTCACTTAACTCCTCCCCTGATTAATTGTTTTCGACCTCATGCATGGACCTTGCGTGAATACTTGTAACCTTGGTTAGAACAAGTAGCCTAGGCTGGAAAGGGTAATAGCTAGTACCGAACTTCGATCCTGAATAGAATCCAATGTGGATTCAGACCTTGACTTTGATGAGAACACCACCAACACATTTCACGTGTCAGTTTTTGTGGATGTTCGCGGTACTTAATGGGACGGCCACCAGTTACTCGTGCAGTCAGCCACCATTCAGTTGCCTGATGAATCTGCTGATCTTATGATTACCGACCCTTGTACTGCAACGCTTTCATTTTTCCAAGATTTGGCCATTCCCTACAACATGAGCCCTCCACCGCTGGGAGGTGTTCCTTTTAGCTATTTCGCACACCAGTTCGTTGAAGTGGACATCATCCATGAGGCAGCCAAGTCTCTTGAAGAAGTTAAGCGAGAAATGAGAAACTGCAACAACCAGCAGCAGCATGTGTTCGGTAAACAGATTACTATGGCAGCGGTGGAATGGATGGGAATGCAGCAGGAGGCATATCTGTAAATGCTCAAGGAGGAGAAGACACCGAAGGATCGTATGGTACTGTTGGAAAGGGCCTTTGCAGGAAGGCATAGTATTGATGCTGAGAATTATATGCTGATGATAGGGGCTACACCCCCTCCTCTACTCGTCCATACTAAACCCGCCACTTTTGAGATGGAATTTGCCCTGAGCCCCAGGGACAATGAATAGAGGGTGTACCCAAGCCCCATGGGTATATGAAGGAAGGAAAGGCACAAAGGTGAAGGCTACAACTACATCCCTTACTTCACAAGAGAAACAACAGGCTTCCTATCCGTCCCCTGCTCTATCACTCGGAGTTGTTTGGGAAGTCCCGTGATTGGACCAACAGATGGACGTCATGTCAAAAAAAGAATGCCGAAGCCAAAGGGTATCATGGCACCAGATATACCTTACCCTACTCCTCGCCCAACCTCTGTGCCTACTATTTGTCCCACAACACCCGCAGTTGCCACGCCCATATCTTCTCTCGCCGCTCCACAACCCACATCTCTACCAATTCCATTGCCCGCCCCTGAAACCTTTTCTGCCACAGGATTCCAGCGAGTAGCATCAGTTACCCCAGGGTTCCAACCACTGTGAGCGGCGTCATCTGGACCTTTCGAACTGGTACAGCCCCAGGAATAGTGAGCGCCTAGGGTTCCATAATGGGAAACTGCGATCCACGGACCTGAGATGCCTGCTTTCTCTGTTCCTCAGGCACCAGTGATTCCCTCTGCCCCCTCAAGATCAACTCTTCCCTCTGTGCTCCCTACAATTACAAGCGGTGAGTGGCACAGCCAAGATGGGTTTTGTCTGTCGCACTGGAAATCAGAGGCGAAATGTATGCGGTACATTCATCACCACTGATATGGGTGCAGGAAGGAACAACGGACACTGGTAAGGCACAGAAGAAGGCAGAAAGAAGGAGATGGACGACCAACATGTGGGTATGGTGGGTTGTGGAAGCATGCTGGCCCCCTAATGGAATCCATGAGTTGTCTAGAGCTTCTGGCAGTTCTGCAGATAACTCAGGTAGCTACCAACGCAACTGGGGAGAGTGGGCGATCCCCTGTTCCACCCTCGGTATCAGTACTATCAGGTGCTAACCCACCCAAGGATGTGAGGCAGGTTGGCCAGCAGAAACGGTTTGATGGGTACGATAGACTGCAGGAAACCTTAGGCGGGAACACTGGGGGTAGTGGAAATGGAAATATGCCACCTGGTGGTGGTACAGCAGAAGCGGGATGTTGCACATAAGAGGAACCAGCATAGGGTAATGGGCATGTCACATGATCATTGGCAAATGGTTACAGGTTCAATGCCCAGCTGTGTCAGAGTATAGGACAGATTAGTGAATTTCTACCAACAGGACGCGGGTTTAAAACCCTCATTTACACCACCACTGAAGGTCGTCCACCATGCATTTTTCCCTGAGTCTCCAAGGGAGGACTCTCGGCTGTTCTGGTAAGGTCTAATAAATCAGATCGGTTGGATGTGTGTGGAGGAGAACCCATGCAAAGGCCACACCAGATGAGGGGATGATGCCCCAGAGACGATTGTTCACCTACACCCACAGGCATGATAAGGTAGAGCTTGATGAAGGCCTACTGTGTGAAAGGTCAACTCTGAGCTCAGTGAGGCCTAACCGCCATTGGCGTCGTAAGGCAGGAACATGCTTCCTGTGGGTTGACGAAGCCTGATGGGAAATCTGCCTGTGTTGATCAGTCTCTTGTTCGCGCTGATCACTTCATATGGGGAAATGGGACCAGAAGTAGCTCCCCATGGGGAAGGGGTTTGAGTGGCTATAATTAGGGTGAATGCTATGAGGCAAGCAGTGGGACACCCTCTCCGTGGTCCAACAAAATCAGAGTCGAGCGGGGTAAAGGTTTTCAGGGTCTATGAAGTTCATACCGAGAAAGGTGGGAGAAGTAGATTGTCTGTGGACACTCAGATGCGGATTATAAATATCCGAGTACCTCCCATACTTTACAGATGTCATCAGCAATGGAGAAGAGATCTTATCCATACATTCATTACAGGATAAGCCTGTGGAATTCCCATTATCTTGGCAGTTTAAGTGTGCCTCTGTAACTGGTATGGGCACTAGGTTAGTTTATGTTAGGTTTTACAAGTATCGCTTGATACTTGTATTGTTTTATATGCTATTAGTTGATACTCACAATGTTTTATGTTTGGTTTCACAGTATGGCTTGATACTGGTATTGTTTCCCGTGCTATCGGTTGATACAAACAATGTTTTGGAATATCGCTCATACTGGAGAAAAGCAATATGCTGCATTTAAAGACTGCTAATTTTGGGCAATAGAAACGGCAGACTGCGGCGGACAGTATCGCTAATATACTAGGTTAAACTGTTACTTCCTTGATCTTCTATTACACCCAGTTTGAAGACTCTTTTAGAACGGAGCCTTGGCTTCTTGTTGATCAAGAAGCCATCTGCTCCTATTGTATGGACACTTTATTAGGGCCCGGCCCAAATATGTTACAGCCTCCCTAGCGATCATTTTGTTACGTATCGGGCACTAGTGCACACTCGCTTGGCCTTAGAGTCGGCTACTGCCTAATACTATATTGATATCTTTCACACTACTGAGGTTCACAACCACCTCCTTCAGTGAGCATGGAGGACCTCTTATCTAGCACCCTCGACTATCTATCTCAAATCCACCTGCAACAAAACGCACACCTCTACGAGATCCAGTTTGATCTCTGCATAAGCAAAGCCTTCGAAGACAAGGAAGTTATTTCCTACTTCCTTGATCATGGGATCAAGTAGGGCCTCAAAACCCTCACGGTTATGGAAAGAAAAGGCAAGATGGTGCAACCAAAGAGCGAAGAGAGATCACAGGATTAGAGCGATGCTGACATGCCGTGCACAAAGAGACAGCAAAGGCTGATCAGTGCATGGGGGTTAGGCCAAGATAGTCTCTTCCCACTACCACCACCAACCCCAGAAGGTGGCATTCTACCTCTACGGTTAGGTTCTACACCTACACATAGAAATCTGTCAGGGCCACCAGTACCTAGGGGCCTGACCTAAACCATCACAAAAACATGAAGGGGGCGCAGGTGAAGCGTGGGGACTCCAACTGCCACAGTTGCTACCAACTTGGGTACCTTCATCGCATGTATTGGGACACTGATCGGCGAGTTGGACTACAGTGTCAACCAAACCCAGAATGATCAGATGGTCGCATATGGGACCCTGTCCGACAAGGCGAAGAAGATAGCAGAAGGCCTTAATCAAACAATGGAGCCACTTCTGAATGGGGAGAAGCTGGTTGGAGAGGAATTGTTGGTCCAGCCAAGCAAGGGTCGGAAACTGAAAGGGGAAGTAGTGGCCCAGGTCACCGGATTTAAGAGAGTGATCGAAGCGGTACTTGCTCGCATGCATCAGCGATCGGAACAACAAGTAGCATTAAGAGGGTAGCGGTACCAGGACCTGGGACGTACCATCCAGGAATCTGTGAATAGAGATACAGAGCTCTATTCAGGCCTGGACAAACTGGGGAAGGAGCTGGATGAAGAGCAATGATGTTGAAGGACCTGGGAACTGCAGGTCATTGCTGAGCTACTGACCCTTGATACAAAGGTAAGCAGAGGGCTCTGGGACATGCAGCGAGGTATGACTCAGGTGTTTGCCCCATTGACGAGGGAAATGACTGCACCGGTCCTCACAGTGTGAGTATCGCATCAAGTGGGAGCAACCTATGATGGCGGAACTGGAAGAAAAGTGTTAGGCCCATCCCAAGGGGACAAATGGAAGGGGCCAGCGGAAGGAGACACCTGGCGAGTGACTATACGGAGCGGCCCGGAATGACCCATGGCACCTCCCAATGTGACCAGGAGAGCAGGCGACCAGGACTCAGGAGAAGACGCATCAGATGATGCTCGGCAAGAACCAAGCCTCTGGACGGGCGCGTCGCTCATGGGAAGGCCACAAATGGCTAAGCGCGAGAAGGAGACCCAGAGGATATTGCCGTTGGCCACGGAATTGGCCCGACAAACTACTTTACATTAGAAGAAGCCTGCCAACCCTCCTCCCTATACGAAGCAAAATCCTACCCAGATATAAAGACCTGGCTACAGGTCTGCTAGGACTAGTTATTCAAAATCCTATGCTATCGATGGAGGATAAGGATAGCATAACATATGTCTTGGGAAGGACGAAAGGGGCCAACATGATACCCTTTAGCGACTGGTATAGGAAGAGCATAGAAGGCTTCCAAGGGTATGTTGCTTATCCTGGATTCTGGATGTGGGAAGGGTTCTGGGCTGGGATTATGGTATGGTTCTCACGGATCAACGAAGGATGGAAAGCCCTGGCACACCAGGGAAGGAGGAAGTATGAGAAGGACATTGACACGTACCTTCTCCGGATGGAAAACTTTAACATCAAGGCCAACTTTCAGGGAACGGAATAGAGGGAAATAATCGTGGACCAACTACCAGAGGGAAACAGTAAGACTGCTTTCTCATAAGCGATACAACACCGATACCAAATGGCTAGAGTACCTTTGAGTAGTCGGAAACCAGGATCAGGGTTTCCTTGACAGTGAAATGAAGGGATGAGACAAGCCATCCAGCTTGTCTAGTTCCTGCAGGCCATAAAAACAATGATGGGAAGAGAGAGAGAAGGAGCTGAAGTGAGGAAAGGAAGAAGGGCGACCTAGCAAGTTCCGGAGGAAGACAGGACCTAGAATTTTCAAGTCAGCAGGGTTTGTCCAGGCCAACAAATCGACCAACCCTGCAGGGTTTGAGCATGCCGCCTGGAAGAACGCTCACCCGGGAATACCCCAAAACCTGGTCCACCAAGTGCGGGAAAACAAAAGCTGCGCCCATTGTGCACTCACCAACAACAAGTGGAGTGCTCGTAGAAAGGGAGCCATTGCCACAAAGATAGGGCAGCAGAAAGCATGGAAGCATAGGCTCTGAAACATGAAGGTTTGGAATGCCGCTCCAAGGCCAGTGGTGAACCAAACCCATGTGCCACTAGTTCCTAGACTTTGGGAGTTGTGGGATTAAGGAGGGGGATAGATCAGACAACCGGAAGCCCTGTATGAAAACAACAACCTACATTCTGAGCTAGGACAAGGGCTTAATTGTGAATATAGGAGAACCACGCAGACTGGGTTCTGAGCATAAGCAGGAACAGAAGTGTGCAAGGGAAGAAAAAGCATGTATAAGAGGGCAAGTGAACCCATCTCGAGAGGATGCAATCAAGAATGACCACCAACCTAGACGGGGGACGGTAGAACTTTATATTCCTCCCTGGGCACAGAAGGTTTAAATCGAGCACACATGAAAAGGGGATTGTTACGGAGGGCAACTCAGGGTGCCCTAACTCCTTCCTCCAAAGATCATATATGGGAAGAGAGTTGGGATAGCACAGGACGACCTGAAGGCACTCCCCCAGTCTCAGGATAGCACTACTGGCGACGGTCAGTGGGTATGCTGCAGGTTGCTAGGTGTGACAAAGGATAGCGTGCGCGCCTTAAATCGTACACCACAGCAGCAGTCGAACACCTAATGCCAGGTTAGAAAGGTAAGTTCCTCATCGATGAACTGGTGGCAGAGACGGGTATGATTAAATATAATCACAGAAGGGACAGAAGGGAAGAAAGGAGATACACATACAAGGTACTGAGTTTACCTAAGAAGGCCTGAATGGCCGATATTGTGTGGGCACAATAGCAAACACCCAAGATTATGGAATACCTCGATACAAAAATGGCCATTAAGCAAAGACAGAGGAACCCAATGGGGGAACCAAAGTGACAGAAAACTCAAGTGCCAACACCTACACAATATGAGTGCCTACAAGACACAGCTCACCTGAGAATACAAGAAGAAGGAATACCAATTCAGGTGTTATTAGACTCAGGCTCATAGATATTTGGTATACGAGAAGTGCCAGTCCAGAGCCAGGACCTAGCAATGACACAGCGGGACACCGCGGTTAGTATAACTGGGTTTGATGGCACACAATCCCAAAATGTGGGAAGGTGCTATGTGACCCCTATCATGCTTGAGATTGGGCCCAACTGACATTGTTCGGAAATTACCTGTGAAGTAATGAGCTAGGGGATCCAGGACTTAATAATCCCATTTGGTTGGTGGGATCGCCAACACCTCTTATTATTTATCGAGGACGCAAGAATATGGACATTGCAGGCGGAGCAATGTAAGCAACACCTGGAACCTGAGGATAATGGAATCTGCATTGGGTGGGACGAGACAGTAGCCCTTAGACCCCACGGCAAGATACCTGGGCTGAACTGCAGGCCCAGAGGATTCAGAGGCAGTAGTTATACAAACTCTGCCAAGGCCCTGCCTGGAGTACACCGATCTATTGCTGCCCCAGGCAGCAGAATGGCTCCCAAATCATAACACCTTTGCTTCTGAGATCAAGGTTGTCGGAGGCAAGAAGCCCCTGTAGGGGCCAATATACCCATTGTCTGAAAAGGAACTACGGGTATTGCGAGAGTACCTTGACAACATGCTGGGTGAAGGAAAAGTAATACCAAGCCAGTCACCCACAGGTGCGCCAATAGCCTTTGTACCAAAACCTGATGGACGGCTGAGGCTATGTGTCAATTACTGTGTGCTAAACCAGGTTACAATTGCTAACAAGCACCCCATACCGGTCCTGAGTGAGCTAAGAGATCGGATGGTTGGGTCCTGTATCTTCACATGGTTGGAACTAAAGGATGAGTACTAGCTGATATGCATTCAGGAAGCAGACGTGTGGAAAACGGCCTTCCGCACTAGGTATGGTCATTATGGATATCAGGTAATACCGTTTGGGCTGGTAAACGCACCTCCTACCTTTCAAGACATCATACACATGGTCCTGGGAAGGTTCTTAGATGTGAAAGTACTCGTATATGTAGACGACGTTCTAATTTACTTCAAGACTGAGGAGTACCATATCAAACTAGTCAAGAAGGTATTAGCCAACTTGCGGAAATGCCAGTTGGCAGTGTCTATCACTAAATCAGTATTCCATACCAAGACGGTGGAATTTTTGGGATATATAGTAAAGACCAATGGGATCACAATGATTGATCAAAAGGTCAAGGCGATAAGGGAATGGAAGAGATCTAAGTCCCTGATGACATACAAATCTTTATGGGATTGGCAAATTTCAACCACAGATTCAGTAAGAACTTTTCAGGAACTTGTAAACCCATAACTGAGTTATTGAAAGCCGAGTCCAAGGGATTCGCCTGGGCAAAGGAGCAGGGGGAGGCTTTTGAATTTTTGAAGGAGCAGTTTGCAATAGCAACTGTTCTGGCACATTTCCACGCAGACTGAAATACCGTGCTAGAAACAGATGCCAGTGATTTTCCACTGGGGTGTAGACTGTCACAATAGATAGAGAGAAGGCTACACCCGATAGCATTTCACTCTTGAAAGCTCAACTCAGCAGTGCGCAACTATGATGTCTGCAATAAAGAGTTGCCCATCATAGTGGAAGCATTCCAGGAATAACCTCACTACCTTGTAGGAGCAAGCGAACCCATCACGGTATTTGTGGATCATCAGAATCTACCACACTTCCTCACAACCAAGGCCTGGAGTGCCTGATGGATAAGGTAAGCACAGAGGTGAGCAGACTTGAACTTCAAAATCATGTACCCACCAGGGTTCGAGTGGCAGAAAACTGAAGGTGTTAAGCAGACGGCTGGAGTACCATCCTAGGTAGGGAGCTGCGCAAAGCGACAAGCTCTCAATCTTAAACCACGCACATTTTAACCAGGTTGTCGTTATAGTGGTAGGAAGAGAAGAGGAACCTGGTCTAGGTTAGACAACACCTGAGCCTGAATAGACCCGAGCCATGCCATTATACCCAGAAGCTCAGATTCCAACCAGGGGCTCAAGGGAAGCGGCAGGACATGACATCTATCCGGTGGAAGAAGCAATGGTACTGGCTCGCAGACACCCGACAGTAGGGACCGGAAATTGCCATAGCATTACCGGAGGGAACCTATGGCTGAGTAGCCTGGAGAAGTGGTCTTGGCATCCACGATGGGATCATGGTCGGGGCAGGAGTCATTCACCAGGACTAGTGAGTAGAGGGGACGCAGTTGCTATTCAACCTGAAGGACTGGGACTACCACGTAGGGAAGGGCGAACAAGTTGCACAAGTTGAGGTGGAAAGGATTCATGCAGAAGAGCTCTGTGAAGAAATAGATCTTGTCAATACTGACAGGGGCTATGGAGGATTTGGGAGCCCATGAGTCAGTGTGGTCGAAACCCAACACAAGGCCAGTAATTTAAATGGAAAAAGTGGGCTAAATCAATACTTCGCTGAGTTTGACCAGGGACGGCATGAGGTCCTGACAACCAAAGAAAGCCTGCGAACCAATGCAGGGTTTATCAAAGCAATAGCAGGGAGCTTTGATGCCCACTTCTGGAGACAGGTAGAGGAAAAGGAAGGGACAGACCCGGACTGGAAGATGAGGAGGGAGGAGTTGGCAAGGGTCTGAGATGATGGAAAGGAAATGCCAGTGCATTGCACTTTAGCCGATAGCCTCTCTTACAACAAGGTATGGCTATTTATCTCAAAGGACCTAGCCCTGGAAATGCTGATTCTGCCAAGCATCTACAACTACAAGGTCGCAAGGCATTTTGGCTCGGAAAAAGCAGTAGAAAGTATAACAAGAGACTCCTACTGGAAACGGCTCGCCAAATAGCTAAACAACTACATACGGTCGAGTGACCAGTGTCAATATAACAAAGTGCCACAATGTGCAAAGTAAAGGTTTCTACAACGATTGGAAATACCCTACATGGCGTGGACCTTGATCTGAAGCGACTTCATAATACAACTACCAAAGTCGGAAGGGAACACTCAGATCATGGTGGTAGTCGACCGCTTCACCAAAATGGCAATTTCATAATGTTCCAGGAAACTGCAATAGCGGAAGACATAGCCCAGAGAGTACTCCGGGAAGTGTGGAAACTGCATGGGCTACCGAGAGAATTCATCGTAGGCATGGACGCGAAGTTCCCGGGAGAACTTTGGGAATGCCTCTGCGGATTCTTAGGCATTAAGCGGAAAATGTGAACGGCATACCATCCGGAAACCGGGGGGTAAATGGAGGGAAACAACCAAGTGCTAGGAGGATACCTGCGAAGCCTCGTCAACTACCATCAGGATGATTGGCACCAACCTCTCCACTTAGCGGAACATGGCCATAACAACTGCATTACAAATACGCATGGGCTAACCCTCCACTATGTCCAATATGGATACCACCCACCAACGGAGTGGGTGAAGGAACAAGAGGCTCGAAATCTAGGAGCCACCATGTATCGACACAGGATGAAAGAACTACATGGACAAGTAGTGGACAGTCTGAAGGCAACTGGAGAAGCAATGGGGTGGTACCCACAACAAGAAAGCGAGGCCAAAGCCAAGCTTTTGGACAGGTGACTTGATTATGCTAAACACCAGAAACATTGGTACTAAATGATATTCCAAAAACCTTAGCCCAAAGTTGTATGGGTCCTTCCAAATTCTGAAGCCATGCGGCAAGCGAGCATTTAAGCTAGAAATCTCGGATCACGGGAGGATACCCCTATCTTGCATATACCATTATTTGAGCCTTACCGAACATCAGTTCGCCCACCCCGTGAATAGCCTTCCAAGGCGCCAGAGGACAGTGATGGTGGCTGGGAATAGGGGGGTTGAAAAGATCGTAAAAAGGGAGGTCATTACATACACTCGCAGGGTTCGTGGGCGCACTAGAAGGATCTGTGAACTTAGGTATTTTCTGAAGTAATGCCAGTGCTCAGAAGACGAAAACACCTGGGAACCGGCACAACATTTAGAGCATGCAGTGGAGTTGGTAGAAGGGTTTCACAGGGAAAACTCGGAGATGCCATGTATATAGAGAAAGGATGACAAGGAAAGGTTTTCCTAGGGGTGGCCAAGTAAACCGCACAAAGGTTTTTCATATTATGTTGCTGAGTCCTGAAAGCAGTTAATTTGTACACAATCAGAGAAGTAGGTTATAGAGATTAGTGCTAAAGTCTTGGAGAGCGGAGCTCATATTGCACATAAGACGAACTGGCATAGCGCAATAGGCATGTCACGTGATCATTGGCAAAAGGTCACGTCTTTGATCCCAGACTCCATCGGAGAATTGGGGGAAGGAGTGAGTTTCTACCAACACCAAGCCAGCACAAAGCCCTTATTTGCCCAACTACCAAAGGTCGCTGAGGGAAGGGTTTTCTCTAAGTCTTCAAAAGACTACCCATGGCTATCCTGGCAAGGTCGGACAAATTAAATCGGTCAGATGGTTACAGAGTGAAATGCATGCAAAGACCACACCCCATAAGGGGACGATGCCTAAGGGATAATCCTTCGCCCACACCGACAGGCATGGTAAGGTAGATCCAGATGAAGGCCTACTGCGTAAAAGGTCAACCCTGAGCATGGTGAAGCCTAACTGCCATTGGCGTGATAAGGGAGGAACCTGCTTCATGCAGGTTGATGGAGAATGATGGGAAATCTGCCTGCATTGATAGGTCTCTTGGTGGAGCGTGTCACTTATTATGCAGAAATGGGACCGGTAACTGCTTGACATGGGGAAGCGGTTCACGTGACCAGAAGTAGGGCAAACACACTGAGGTGAGAAGCAGGACAACCTCCCCGCTGTTTAAGGAATTCAGGGTCAGGTGGGTTAAAGGTTTTCAGGGTCTACAAAGTTCGTATAGTGCAAGGTGGGAGCAGTCCCTAGTCCGCGAACACCGAGATGGCGAATATAAATATCAAGGTGTCTCCTACGCTTTACAGGGACCGTCAGCGGCGGAGAGGGGACCTTATGAATGTGTCAGTTATATGATACACTCTTACAATTCCTATTATCGTGGCAGTTTAAGTGAGCCACCCTAGTAGTCACATCATCAGATATCGGGCCCTTGTACGGACGGGCTTGTTCTTAGAGTTGGCCATTACTTAACACTGGAGGAGATCCAGGGGACTACGACCACGACAGTTCTGATGAAAATGATACCAACTCCCTGGCTGACTTGTTCTTCTTTCATGGCACTAGCAAAGCTGATGGGAGCAACAAGAAGAAATGGCGGTGGGACTGCCAGTCTAAGAAGCCATCGCAGGAAGTACGGAGGAGACCGACTTCGCGGCTATCCTCCAGACAGCGGCAGAAGAAGACGGAAATGCGGAGCAGCGTTTGGGCATTTAAGAGAAAGGTCAGCGAACTTGGTAGCGTCCGGATGCTGGTGGAGGTAGAATTCGAGCATTTTCCTGGGTGCAGGGTGCCTAAGGGGGATAAGAGAAACCTGGTCGTACTACTTCTATCAGACTCTGCTCGCGCTTGGTATTTAGGGTTGCACTCCTACCTCAATAAGGAGGCAGCCAAGCATATTGGAGTTCCTGTTAACAACAGCAACGCGTTCAGAAGGTGGAAAGCATTCTGGCAATGACCCAAAGAGAGTATCGGTGGTCACTAAGCAGAACGAAACCGATCCCTTCTTGGGTGGCAAGTGCTCGGGATGAAGGTACAACACATTTATGAGTACCTGCAGAAGATAATTGACTACATCTATAAGCTTAGCTATGTGGACCCAGCGCAGGTAGGAGATAAGATATGCCTGTATATTACCGAAGAGGTGCAGAACGCATGCAGACTTAAACAGCCCCGGCCAACAGACCCGAATGACTATCTTGATCTTCTTCGGAAAGTTGGACACAGGCTGGAAGACAACAATCGGTTCGGTAACGAGGTTATCCACATTGCCCAACCATCTCAGCCAACTGACAAGAAGGACAACAGGTTATCGACTTCCGGATGGTTCAAAAAGAAGGAGGAAGGTTTGGGCAGACAGAACCAGAGGCCGGCCAAACCTTCTAACATCAAGGTGGGGAAATAGGCAAAGCTGGCGACTTCTGAGTATGCAATGGCACTTAAGCAAATCCTGTCAACTTTGACAGAATGTCAGGAAAAGGGCAACCAGTGCACCAAGTGTCGACAAACAGGTCACTTCTGGAGAAAGCGTACCACGGCATCCCCAGTTGTTAGTTTATCGAAACGGGCTGGTTCATTGAAATGGTCAGCCCTGGTAAGCGTGCCCTGAGATATGAACAAGTGGCTCAAGAGCATTGAAGCCGTACCTCCAGCTTCCACATCGAAGATACTGGAAGTCAAACCGGTAACACCTCAGATTATCGAAGTTGATACTGACGGCTCGGAATAGGTAAGAACTCATTCTGCTTAAAGTATAACCTTGCTCACCTGTATCCATAGACCCATGAAGGATGGATGGAAAGCAATCCTGGAGCTGGCTTTGGGGATGGGTACATACCCCTCTTCTGTAGGAATGAGCCGGATACTGACTACGCCGGGGCGGCGTGGGCAGCTAGATGTTACGTGCTGCACGCGGTCGGATGGGCTATCTTTTCTTTGTTGGGTTTCTGGTTCTTTCCTCGGTTCTGGTTATATCTATTTCTTTCCGGATTTCCTTAGCTAGAGAGGTAAGCTAGCGGACTTTATTTCAGTGGAGGCTGGGTGAGGTCTTACTAGAGGAGACACTCGACATTAGGGAAGCAAGGGTCCTTCGCTTGGAACCAGTCCATTGGTGGACCTCTACCCAGGTTGGGGAGGATTGGTATACTTAGTACGAGTGGAATTGGTTCAGGCTGGACTTGATCAAATAAATGGTGTTATTTCCAAGTTTACAGGAGATGGGTTTAGTACCCAAAATCATGCGGGCATAATAGTAAACACCCTTGCATTTGATAAGAAGAATCCCAATCGCTTAACATTTAGCGACCAGTTGTGGCCGCTCTTCTGACCAACGGCAAGAGACCAAATTCTTTTACCGAGCCAAGATGTCTAAGTCCCTGAAAGAAGAGAAGCGGCAGAAGCGTGACAACTTGTCTCATCATATAACGGGGCACCCCTAGGAAGATGGATCCCAAGATTGGGACCGGACCGAACAACTTCAAACTCATTGCCGAAAGTTCACAAAGATGTAAGAGTAAAGTAAGCGGTAAAACTTAATATCGCTAAGCCTGACACTACACTCAATTGAGGTCTCGAGAGGATTGATTGTTGGAGTAGGAGAGTTCTCGCATACACTTTCGGGTAGTTTTATCTTATGCCAGAAACTCCCCCATCAGTTTACTGCAACTATTCGAGCACATCCTTCTCCGCTAAGGGTGGTCCGACACGTCTCCTGGCACAACCTTCGGGCATGCATGTGTTGACCAACTCTAGTCGTCGTTCACCTTATGCGGTTATCGTTTCTGCGGTGCATTTCCATTTTGCCTGCCGGAGTGAAAACCTCTGCGCAACGGTGTCTTGCCAGTGGCTAACAGTTAAGGCACCTCATGAACTAGACTATCTATGACGCCCTTCCCATATGCAGTGATCTCTACTTGACTCCGGAGGCTACCGTGAGCGGTTCATCTATTCACCATTTACGGGTCTCGGGCATCTGGTGTCTTCCGCAGGGCACGGTAGTCTGGGAGGGATCCAATGGGCGCTACCTATAACCACTACCTCGGATCTACCTTACCTGTGGTGGGAATCATGCTATCAGTGTTTCTGCACTTCCCTTTCACAGCCTATAGCGTTCGGTGCACGTGCGGGCTTGGTGGGTGTAAAACTCTCCCAGTTGCCCCGGCACCACCCGGTACTACCTTTGGGACCCCTACGGTTAACACCCATTAACTCCGCCAGTTTTGCTGCGTTTTACTCCGAACAACTTGGACGAGGTCCTCCACCTTCCACCCTATGCCCCCTTGTATGTGCTGCGAACAGCCTGCAGTTGACCGGACGACAGCGACCTAGATGGTGTTGCCAGCCCGTCTACAAAGATTCCTCTTTGCTAGACTGCACACAACTACACTACCGTTTGCCCATGACGTCCGGGCCTCAGGGCGGGGCCGGAGGGGTATGATAGGAATAATGTCTGCAATTTACAGCTTCCTTGAAGTGACGTAGCTCGCCCCATAGCATCCCCCAGAATCCCAGATTCCAGTATCATGCATGGCTCCGCGTGAGAAACATTTCGGTCATTTTTCCCAAACTCCCCGTGGGACTTCGTATGGACAGGTAGGGTAACTCAGACCTTTGGGCGTGGTAACCCAAGCCCCAAGGCAGGGTGACCTGATCCTGAGGGTAGGGTAACCTGTCTGGTGGACAAGATAACTTTTCCCTGTTCCTCGGTCTATCCCGTTGCCGGAGAGAGACGCTTCTGACCTTTCCCCAGTTAAATGGCCTAGCTGAGCCACCGCTCCTGCCGACATCCCTAAGTACGCTCACACCGCTCCCAGGTGTATCCAGGTACCCCAGTCCCTGACCCGCTAATTCTGTTTATTCTCCGAGCCCGGGCCATTGGGTCTCCGTAGGTCAAGTACTTATTTACCTGCCGGTTCCTACTAGTTCGCCTCCTGGCTCCCTGTATGGGTGTAGGTTGCGTTTCCGATAGCTCCTGTATGCTGGGTCGTTACATATCATACCGCGTCTATCTACCTGCGGGAGAAGTTAGACTGCAAGATGGGAGCTAGATGGTTAAGCGTAGAAGTGCTCCTGCTGCTCGCTGGCAGAGCTATGGGGACGGTGCTCAGTGGCTGATAGGTTAAGGAGGCTCCGTCACCTTGTGTGCGGTCAAAAGCACATTTGTTGATAAGCGACACAAGCGGTAATCACATTCCCAGGGCAGGTCTGCACTACACCAAATCATCGGGAATGGGAATAGGCAACCCCAATAATGAGAGGCACTGTGAAGTGATGGATGTGCCTGACACCAAGGTGGACGGGTACCTACCTATGCCTTGGTTGAAGGACCATAACCTGGACATAGGTTGGAAGACAGGACCACTAACTTGCCACTCAGAATGCTGCAAGGCCAACTGTCTAGCAGAGCAGGGGTGGTTAGTGTTCATGACCGATAAAGGGCTACTAGACAAAGATATTAGTACTATGTACCTGCTGGGAATTATGCAATTCTTTGATGGCGAAGGTGCCGACATTACAGTTCAGCAGCTCCTCACGTATAAGGACTATGGGGATATCTTTAGTCAAGTATGGATTGAGCTATTGCTGGAGTGGTCGAAGTCTGACCACACGATTGAGTTGCAACCTGGGACTTAACCTTCATGTGGGACTGTATATCTGTTATCAGGAAAGCAGCTTAAGGCGCTCTGGGAATATCTCAAGGACATGGTATATATAGGTAAGGTACAGTGATCGAGTTCCTCGGCAGCACACCCTATCCTCTTTGTGCCAAAACCAGATAGTACATTAAGATTGGTAATAGATTACCAAGGGCTGAACGAAATCACCCTTAGGAGTAAGTATCCAGTACTGCTGATAAATGAACTGCGCGATATGGCAGTAAAAGCTGTTGGGCTCATCAAGTTAGACTTGAAGAATGGCTACTACGTTCTGAGGATGGCGGAGGGTGAGGAATGGAAGATGGCCTTCTGGTACAGATATGGAGAGTATGAATACACGGTCCTGCAGTGCGTGTTATGTAACGCCCCAGCAACTTTCCAGAACCTGATAAAGAAACTCTTCCGGGACCTCATGGACATAGTTGTCATTGCCTACCTGAATGACCTTCTGATCCACTCTGAAACCCTTGAAGAGCATGTAGCAATGATGAGACGCATGATGGAGAAATTGCGGAAAGCCAGATTATGGGTAAGCATGAAGAAGTACAGTTTTCCACCAACGGGAAGTTGAATTCCGGCCATATAAGATCTCTGACATAGGGATCTCTATGTTGTTGGAGAGGATGTACACAATCGGGGATTGGGCACCTCTGACATGCGTCGTCGCCATTCAAAGCTTCATAGGCTTTGCCAACTTCTACTTTTGGTTCATAGAAGGTTTCAACAAGATAGCAAAACGTCTGATGGACTTGACAAAGAAGAATGTCCAATGGGAATGGGCACCTCCACATGAGCAGGCCTGCAACCATTTGAAGGAGGCATTCATGTCCAAATATAACCTGGTACATATGTACCCTGAACGGCCAACGCGGCTGGAAACCGACGCTAGTGGCTTTGTATCTGGAGCCGTCCTCTCCCAGTTCTGTGAAGATGACAGATGGCATCCAGTAGCCTACCATAGCCAGAGGTTGCACCTAGCGGGTATTAATTAGTATGCCCATAGCAAGGAAATGACTAGTATTGCGGTAGCTTTCATGGAAGAGTCTTATCCGCTATACGCGGTAACGGACTGGTTGGTGATCTATGCGTATCATAAGAACTTGGAGTACTTTAATAATACCAAGGTTCTTAACCATAGGCAGCACCACTGGGCCAAGTTCCTGCAACCGTTCAACTTCAAGGTAGTTTACTGAGAAGGCCGGTTAAATGTTAAGGCAGATGCTTTGTCGCAGTGTATGGACTACCGCCCTGAAGGGGGCAGTGATTTTCCTCTAAAGTTCTTGTTTTGCCCTGGAAAGTGGGTTGCGTGTTAGGAATGGGACATTGTGTAACCACCCGTATTCCCCATATGCCCAGGATTCTGGCGCCACTCTTCCTTTTTGGATAAACAGGGGATAGCGATAAAACAGGACAAGGAATACTGGGGGATCCTGGTGGCAATAACTGCTGGTGTCGAAGAAGTCGACCAACATTTCACGACAGAAAAGTCCTTACTCCTATAGAAGAACGGGTGGTATGTTCCCCAGGATCAGAATCTGAAGAAGACAATAATGAAGGCGGAACATGACTTCGGAGTTGCGGTATACTGCAGGACATACAAAACCATTGCCAGGATTAGGGCTAACTACTATTGGCCCAAGATGAATGAGCACATCACAGACTAGGTGCACAGCTGTGATGCGTGCCCAAGAAAGAAGTCCTTCAGGCACAAGAAGTTTGGTCTGCGGGAGCCTATTGATATTCCCATGCAGCCGGGGACTGCAATTTCAAGGGACTTCATTGTTGCGCTGCCAGAGTCAGAAGGGAATACTAAGGTCTGGGTCATTGAGGACAGATTTTCGAAAATGGAGCACTTTGTACCCCTGACTACCGAGTTACCTATCAAGGATCTTGCATTGATATTCCTGAAGGAAGTTTGGCACCGCCATGGACTCCCAGGATCAATCATCTTGAACCCAGATAACCGATTCCCATCTAAGCTCTGGATAGGTCTGGTGCACTCCTTGCATGTGAAGATAAATGCTGCGAGTATATTCCATGCTGAGACTGATGGGCAAACCGAGAGGATTCATCAGGCACTGGAGTAATACTTGCATAGCTACTGCTCCTACTAACAGGATGATTGGGTGTCACTACTACTGCTTGCGGAGTATGCGTACAACATGTCGACATCCGAATCCACCATTTTGTTACTATTTGAGATTAACCATGGGTTAATCCATGGAGAAACTGGTCCGGTAGAGTGTCTGATAATTAAGGGATACACCGTAGTAGCGAGCTCTTGGTTAAGGAAGGGGAACGAAGCCAGCACGAGATTTGAGAAACGATTCAAGGGGCACAGGAAAGTGAACTGAAATGGCATGACCGTAAAAGACTTCCGTTACTGGACTACGTCATCTGGCAGGATGTGGCTACTGGGTGGGCCAAGAAAGTAGACCCTGTGATGATAAACAGAAGGGACATCCGCAGAAAGGGTCCAATAGAGAACTCCGACCACCAGATGCTTACTGCTTTCGTGGTGCAATGTCAGGTGGGTGCCCATGGATATGAACTCCAATTGCGTATCAGATAGAGCATCTACCCGCTTTTCAATGTCACATTGCAAGATCCCTATTGCAAGGATCCTGGTTTGGGTAGGGCCAAGAAAGTCCCTACCAGTAACCCATATGGGTACCAGGTTAGTTTATATTGGGTTTCACAAGTATCGCTTGATACTTGTATTGATTTGTGTACTATCAGTTGATACACACAAAGTGTTGGAATATAGCGCATACGGGAGAGAAGCAATATGCTATATTTATAGACAACGGATTTTCACAATGGAAACAGCAGACTTTGACAGAAAGCATTCTTAATATACTTGCTTGAACGGTTGCCTTTTGATCTCCTATTACACTCCGTTCGTAGACTCCTTTGATTAGCAGGGCTCACTGGTTGTTGATCAACATGCCACCTGCTCCTATCGTACTGCTACGTGACTAGTGCCTGGCCCGAACATCTTAGGATTTTTTAACCCTAGCAGGTGGTTAGATACCTGCCTGGACCTAGTCTGATCAACCTATGAAGGGTCCTACTGAAGCTAGAAGTCGGGAGCAGTAGAACTACGAGAAGTTCGACTCCCCCAAGATGACACCATTACGTTATTAGAGACTCAAAGTGGGAAACAGGTCCCATGGGAAGGCCTTACTAAAAGAAGGCAGCCCAGGAAACCAAAGGGGCCAAAGAGCGATATTTCAATTGATGAAGCAGAAAGGCAATTAGTATGGGATTTGGCCAAGCAAACATTTGGCGAATCAACCAACGAGTTAGCAAAAGCAGCAGTAAACCTCCCTGGGCTCTTCCCCGTGAGCACCAGAAAAGGAAAGGCATCGGCACAACCACTGAAAAAAGACAGCCCACCTATCCAGACTCCAAAAAAGGAGGACGACAATGAAGAGATATCAGTTCACTCAGTGGTGAAAGAAGCGCCGGACGAACCCTACAGCAACCGGGAATGCACGTAAGACAACAGTTCCTGCAGCACAGAGTGTGAACACGATATATCCGCAGGAGAATCTACCCAGCCGCCTGGCCCCTGGGCTGGGCCAACAGGGTCAAAAGTCACACCGCCACTGCTGGCCACGTTCTTGGCAGAAAAGGAGGTGCTCCAACCTGAAGAATTTCACCGATGGGTAACAACCACTGCCCAATACCTTGCGCTGTATCATGTGGATAAAACCAAAGCTGGAAGTGGTGCATACTTGGCAAGTTTCGGTACAAAAGAGGTGGAGGAAGCATACCACCAAGCGATGAACCTTTAGGAGAGTGGGGAAAAAATCTGGGAAACGACTCTGATGAAGTACCTGCGAGATAGATTCCAATCCTTGCGAAATACGGAAGAACGGTAAAAGAAGTTCCAGGAAATCCAGCAAGCATGAAGCATGAAAACAGAAACATTAACGATGTGCGCAATTGATCTCCCAAAGTACCACCGATGATTGCCTACCGGAACAGTATCTCAATACAGGCTACGACAGAGACTGTATGAAGCGATGCATCCCAGACCACGCCAGGAGGCAGAACCCATGCAAGAGGATAGAGACCTCTTTGACAGAATGGTCAAGCGAGCTGCAAGAAAGAACAGCATCCTGTATGAAACAGGAGTTAACCGAATGCAAATACCGGAGTAGCGGAGCAGTAAAGGATCGATATCATGTGTTAACACAGGGAAGGAACAACCAAAAACCCAAAGGTTCCCAAGATAAGAAAGATAAATAGCAGAAGCGAGGCAATAAAGGAAGATGTTTTGAACGCGGGAAAAAGGAACACTATGCAAAGGACTGCTATGCCAAAGCGGGAAAACAGAAAACAGCTAAGCCTGATGTGAGCACGAACCACATGGAAGCAACCCAATACGACGAGGTGGAGATCAACTTGGCGGAAATGGAAAGCCTCTGACTGCAGCCAGCGCTGACGGTTAGGCCCTGTGATGCACTAGAAGGAACGATCCACATAGAGGGCCATGCAGCAAAGGTATTATTCGGTACAGGAACAATCGGTTGTGACATCATCAGTACTACCTTTATCTCTACCCACGGCTTACCCACGAAGCCCTTGCCCCAACAAACAACGGTCAACATGGCAATGAAATGTTTCCGCTCTTCAAGCCACAAGGAATGTGGGCTGACCATAGGAATCGGCAAAAATAAATACTCAAATCAGGACATGTTGGTAGGAAACTTGGCAAAATACGATGCCCTGATTGGAATGGTATTCCTGAAAAGACACAATACCATTATCAGATGTGAAAACACAGCAGTGTGGTTTTCTGATAACAAACCATGTGGGCTATACAAACCAACCAGTGGGGAGTTCCAAGCCACTGTTTGGGACACAACCTCGGCAACACTGTTGGAGGAATAAAAGGTTTTATTCCTGGATATGGTCCCTGAAATGCTGCCCCCTGTAAGAAAAATCAAGCATCCCATTCGGCTTAAGAGTCCAACAGATCTAACGAACCAACCAATATTCTCAATCCCACAAGCATAGTAGGAGAAAGTCATGAACTGGATAAATGAGAAATTACGAGTGAGAGTAATCGTACAACAGGAACCTCCCGCAGCGACACCTATGTTTGTACAAGCCAAGTCAGACAGTAGAATCGGCCCCCTGGTAGACTTGAAAATTCGAAATGACAAGACAATCATGGCTAGTACGTCGATCCCCAACCAATAGTAGAACCTGAACAGTATTGGACAGGCAAAATTCCGGAGTAAGATTGACCTAAGCGATACATACTACCAAATATGACTAGAAAAGAACCATGTTAAGTTCAACTCACTCAAAACTGCATTGGGCAGATTTCTTAGCAATGCAAGACTACAAGAAGACATGAATGCACCTGCAAGCTTTATGCGAATAATGGAACACCTTCTAAGCGAATTCTTGCATCATTTTGTATCGGTAGACATTGATGATATCCTCATATTCTCGGACACACCAGAGGAACATGGTATCTGCATACGCCATTTATATAACCGACTCAGAAAGGCAAAACCCTATGCAAGGAAAAACAAGTCGGTACTATTTGCAGACAAACTAGAAGTACAAGAACACATAGGGGATAACGAAGGAATCTATTGCTCTGCTCAAAAAATGTCATCCATTGTAGGTTGGGAGACAACTCAAAACAAGAAACAATTAAAATACTTGCCAAGAATAGTGAATTATGTGGCCCTGTTCCTGCCACACAATTGTAATGGGAGCACCTCTAGGAAGATGGATCCCAAGGTTGTGACTGCAGTGAATAACTTCAAATTTATCGCCAAAGATTCACACAAATGTCAGAGTAAAGTAAATGGTAAAACTTGATACCATTAGCCCTGATGCTTCACGCAATTAAGGGCTTGACAGGATTGACTTTTGGAGCAGGAGAGTTCTCGCATAGAGTTTTAGGTAGTTTTAGCTCATACAAGAAACTCCCCCATCAGTTTATTCCAACTATTCGAGCACACCTTTCTCCGCCAATGGTAGTCCAACATGTTAGCTGGCACACCTTTCGGGCATCCATGTGTCAACACAGTCGCCTCGGCATTCACCCTATGCGGTTATTGTTACTGCAGCGCATTTTTATTCTCACCACCGGAGTGAAAACCTCTTCACATCGGTGTCTTGCTATTGACTAACGGTCCAGACACCTTGTGAACTGGACTATTTATGACCCTCTTCCCTTCTGCATTGATTTCTACTTGGCCCCAGAAGCTACCGTGAGTGGTTTATCCGTCTACTATTTACGATTCACAGGCTTCCACCGTTTTCCACAGGATGCGGTGATCTGGTAGTGGACCAATAGGCGCTAACCATGATCACTACCTCACACCCACCTTACCTGTGGTAGGAATCATGCTTTCAGTGTCTCAGCACTTCTCTTTCAGAGCCCATGGGATTGGGGACATGTTTGGGCTAGGTAGGTGGAGAATTCTCACAGCTGCCTCAGCACCACCTGCAACTACCTTCGGTACCCCCACGGTCAACTCCAGTTAGCTTTACCAGTTTTTGTCCCCTTTGCTACGAACAACTTGGATCAGGTACTCCACCTTCCACCCTATACCCTCTCGTATATCCTGTGAATAGCCTGCGGTGGACTGGACGGCAGCGACGTATATGGTGTTGCAAGCAGGTCTCCAAAGATTCTTCTTTGCCAGACTGCACATGACTACGCAACCATTTGCCCATGACATCCAGGCCTCAGGGCGGGGCCGGAGAGGTACAATAGGAATAATGTGTCCAAATTACAGCATCTTCGCAGCTGCGTAGCTCCCCCCGTGGCATATCCGGAGACCCCAGATTCCAGTATCATGCATGGTTTTGCGGGACAAACATTACGGTCATTTTTCCTGAACTCCGCGAGGCACTTCGTATTGAACAGTAGGGTAACTCAGGACTTTGGACAGTGTAGCCCAAGCCCTAAGGCAGGGTAACCTGGTCAAGAAGGTAGGGTAACCTTGTCTGGTGAACAAGATAACCTTTTCCGGTTACCCACTGTATTCTATATCCGGAGATAGAAACTTCTGATCTTTCTCCATTGACACAGCCGCACTGAGTAACTACCTCTTCCGAGGGCCGTAAGTATACTAACACCACTCCCTTGTGCACCCAGGCACCTAAGTACCTCGCCAGCCAATTCTGTCCAATCTTAGAGCCCGGGCCAAGGGGTCTTCGCAGGTCAAGTACGTACTTGTCTGTCGGGTTCTACGAGTTTCACTTCTTCCTACCTCAATGGTTTCAGGTTCCGACTGCCATAGTGCATATATGCCAGGTCATTAGATCACTCCCCTCTTCTCTACGGTCCGTCCCAGACTGTTAGCGTCCTCTCTTATTTCCACCCCCCGATTCCCGCAAGACCATATGGTCCCTGGGCTTGGATGGATATCTTTGGTGGAAATCCGGAATGACATGTGAGCATGTCCCTTCTCGCATCTCATAGGGCTCCCATCAATTCCCCTTGTCTCCAGAGCCTTCCTATGAAACCAGGTACTGGACTAAGTACGACAGGAACTTTCCCTTTGCTCCACCGTACTATAGACTGTGCACAACCGCTTTGATAACGTAACTTGGCTCATTGCCCACAGGTTCTGGGGTAGGGACTTCCTGGACCCTACCTGATCCTGGGTCCTCACAATAGGGTTTGGGGAATGTGGCATTGAAAACCGGGTGGATGCTCCATCTAGTAGGCCGTTGGAGTTCGCAAGCTTGGTTATCTACCCAATGTTTGACCAGGACAGGGCCGGATATCCGGTGGTTCACCTTCTCCATGGGGCGCTTCCTCCGGATGTGCCTCCAGTTCAACAGTATCCCGTCCAGTTTCTTTGCCCGCCCAGTGTCCACATCCTCCAAGATAACACAGTCTGGTGATGGCAACCTTCTCTGGTTGTACCATTTCCGTTGCCTTTCCTGTGCCCTTTGAATCATTTCTCGCATCTCTTGCCAGGCTCCTTCCCAGTCCATAACCAAGAGCTCACTGCTGTGATGTAGTCCTTGATTATCAGACACGACACCTGACTAGTTTGTCGCGGCATTAAACCTATAATTGATCTCAAATCGTGACAACGCGCTGGATTCTGATGTGCAGGTGTTGTACCCATACTCCGCAAGGTGTAGTAGCGAAACTCAATCATCCTGTTGGTAGGAATAATAACTACACAAGTAGTGCTGCAGTGTCTGATTAACCCTCTTGATTTGCCCATCCGTCTCAGGGTGGAATGCAGTCAAAACGTTGGGTTGCACTTTCAACTAGTGCAACAGACTCATCCGGAACTTGGATGTGAATCAGCTATGTCGATCGCGGATGGTTGAGGGTGGAAGTCCCAGAAGGCGTCAAACTTCCTTCAGGAATATCGAGACAAGCTCCCTGATCCGTACCTCCATAGTCAGGGGTACAAAATGTTCTATTCTTGAGAATCTGTCCACTATGACCCAGATCTTGCTATACTCTTCTGACTCTGGCAGTGCTACAAGGAAGTATATTGAGATCCCAGTCCAAGGCCGCATAGGAACATCAATAGAGTCCCGCAGACCAAATTTCCAGTCCCTGATGGACTTATTTCTTTGGCACATATTACATGTTTGCATATAGTTGGTGCTGTGCTTATCCATCTTGGGCCAATAGAAGTTCGCCCTAACCCTGCAAATGGTTTTGCTAGTCCCAAAGTGTCCCGTGATTCGGCAATCATGTTCAGCCTCTACACTTGTCTGCTTCAGATCAGGCCCTGGGGAACATGCCACCTGTTCTTGTACCCAAGTAAGGCCTTTTCCATCGCGAAGTGTTAGCCTCCCTCCATGTCACCGGCAGTTATTGACTTCAGGATTCCTGAGCATTCCTGATCTTCTTTTATCGCTACCCGTGGTTGATCAAAAAGGAGAACTGGAGCCAAAACCCGCAGCACTCCTGCAATACCTGTTGTTGCAAGATATCCAGTTTCTGGCTCCCAACCCACTGTCCGTGGCCAAAAAACACCAGTGGCGCAAAATCACTCCCCCCTTCAGGGCGGCAGTCACTATGCCAGGACAAAGCATCTGCCTTCTCATTCAACTGTCCTTCTCGCTAAATCCCCTTAAAGTTAAACGGTTGCAGGCACTGAGCTGAATGGTGCTGCCTTCGGTTTAGGACCTCGGTACTATTAAAGTACTCCAAATTCTTATGATCCATAGAGCTTACCAACCAGTCCATTACCAAGTGTAGCAGATGATCCCACTCTTTGAATGCTGCTATGATGGCTGTCATTCCCTTGTCATGGATATCGTAATTAATCTCTGCTACGTGAAACTTTCTACTATGATAGGTGACTGAATGGTAGCCCTCATCTTCACAGAACTAGGAGAGGATGGCTCCTAATGCAAAGTTGCTAGTGTCAGTTTCCTGATAGGTTGGCCATTCAGGATTAAAATGTGCTAGGATAGGTTTTGATGTGAACGCCTCCTTCAAATAGTTGAACACTTACTCACACGCAGGTCCCTATTCCCATCGGATATCCTTTTTAGTCTAGTGCGTTAGAGGTTTCGCTGTCACGCTAAAATGGTCTATGAGCTGAAGATAGACATTAGCAAAGCTCATAAAGCTTTCAACATTGACGAGGCATGTCGGAGGTGCCTAATCCCTGATTGTTTGCACCTTCTCTGACAACCTAGAAATCCCTATATCAGAGATCTTGTATCCACAGAATTTATCCTCCCCTGGGTGGAAACTGGACTTCTTCATACTTACACATAGTCTGGCTTTCCGGAATTTCTCCATCAGGTGCCATACCATCGCGACAACCTCTTCCATGGTTTCAGAGTAGATCAGGATGACATCCATGTATGCACCAACACCTTCATCTATAAGGTCCTGGAAGACCTCATTTGTTATGCTCTGGACAGTTGCTAGGGCATTACACAACCCGAATAGCATGACCATATATTCATGCAGTCCATATCGGCACCGGAAGGCCATCTTCTATTCCTTACCTTCTGCCATCCTCAGAAGGTAGTAGCCATTCTTCAAATCCAACTTGGTGAACACAACGGCCTTTCCTAACATATCTCACAGTTCGTTCATCAACAGCAGGGGATACTTACTGTTAACTGTGATTTTGTTCAGCCCACGGTAATCTATTATCAGTTTTAAGATACCAGCTAGTTTTGGCACAAAGTAGATAGGAGCGGCTGCTGAGGAACTAAGTCCCTGTAACTTTCATGTGCGCAGCATTTCCTGGAGGTATTCCACAAGTTCTTTAAGCCTCTTTTCCGATACTGGATAGATAGGCCAAAACGGCGGTTGAGTCCCGGGTTGCAACTCAATCACATGATCACACTTGGAGTGCCCCAGTAGTGCCTCAATCCGTTCTTGACTGAAGATATCCCCATAATTGTTATCTTTGGGGAGTAGCTTGGGCCTAATGACGGTACCTTCCTCATTCGAGAATTATACAATTCTTAGTAGGTACATACTACTAGGATCTTTGGCTAGTAACTCTTTATCAGTCATGAACACTAACTGCCCCTGCTCTGAAAGGCGGTTAGCCTTGCGGAAATCTGAGCACCAGGTTAGTGATCCTGTCTTCCAATCTATGTCGGGGTTATAGTCCTTCACTCAAGACATGGATAGGTGCCCATCCGTCTTGGTGTCAGGCATATCAGCAGCTTCAAACAGTATTCCCTTTTAGTAGTGGCTTATTTTCATCTCCAACAATTTGGTATAGTGCAGACCTGCCCTGGGAATCTGATTACCGCTTGCGTCGCTTATTGTTACATGCACCTTTTACCATATACAAGGTGCCTGGGTCCCTTAACCCATCAGCTGCTAATCACTGCCCCAGTAGCTCCACCATGGAGTAGCCGGAGCGCTTTCGCGCTTATCTGTCTAGCTGCAATTTTCCAGTGTAACTTTACCGGCAGGTAGATAGACTTCGTATGACGAGGCAAGTTGTCTTGCTTCTGCCTCTTCTCTGGTCAAAGGGGCTTAGTCATCAGGGCTAGCAGTTCTGATCTCTTTCCTTTCGACACAAGAGCAGCCACAACGGGTCAGTAATGTTAAGGAATTGGGATTCATTTTATCAGTAGCGAGTCTGTTTAATATTATGCCAGCATGATTTCGGGTACTAAACCCTTCTCAGGTAAACTGGGAAATAATACTGTTTTTTTGATCCAGTCCCACCTGACCCCTTCCCCTTGCACTGAATATAACAATTCTCCGGAGGTGGGTAGATGTCCACTGTGGGACCAGTTCCAAGCAAAGCATTCTAGCTTCACCAATATCGAGCATCTCCTCTTGCAAGATGTCACCCAGCCTCAACCGAAATAATGTCCTATGACTTGCCCATCCAGCTAAGGAAATCCTGAAAGAAATACATGCAACTAGAACAAAGCAAATAACCAGAAACCCAACTAAGGAGATATAGACCAGTCCACCGCGCACAGCCCGTAACATCCACCTGCCCACACCACTTGGGTGTAGTCAGTATCATGGTCGTTCATGTAGTAGAGTGGTACTTACCCATCCTAGAAGCTACTTGCGGAGTTCCTTTCCCTCCATCCATCATAGGTCTCTGGATATAGGTTAGTAAGGTTATGCCTTAAGCAGAACGGGTTCTTACCTATTCCGAGCCCTCAGTATCAACCTCCATGATATGAGGGGATGCCGGGCAGGCTTCAAGTATCTGTAACGTGGAAGCCGGAGGGGGCGCTTCAATGTCCTTTACCCACTTGTCCATTCCTGTAGCTTGACTTACCCTGGCTGACCATTTCAACCCACAAACCTGTTTGGATAAACTAATGAGTGGGGCCGCTGCAGTACACTTTCTCCTGAATTGACCCATTTGCCTATGCTTGGTCCACTGGATGTGCTTTCCCAGATGTTCAGTCCAAGTCGACGCGATTTCTTTATGCACTATTACATACTCGGAAGTAGCCGGCTTTGCCTGTTTCCCCACATTGCAATTAGTAGGTTTGGCAGGCCTCTGGATCTGTTTACACGAACCTTCGTTTCTTCGTTTTACACCTTGCAGAGGTTGATGACCTATCGTCCTTCTTCTCCATTGGCTGAGACCATTGGACAGGCTGAATAATAAAGTTACTGAACCGGGTGTTGTCTTCCAATGTGCATCCAACTTTCTGAAGAAGATCAAGGTGGTCATTCAAGTCGGTTGGATGGGGCTCCTTGAGTGCCAACTCATTCAGGACCTCTTGGGTAATACTCGACTGTACCTTATCTGGTACCCACACAGGGTCTGTATAGCTAAGCTTATACATGCAGTCAATTCTCTTGTCCAAGTACTCATGTATGTGATATGGCTTCATCACCAGGTCTCGCCACTAGAGAAGTGATCAGTCTCATTCCGCTTGGTCATTGCCGAAACTCCGTTCAAGCTGTTCCGGGAATGCTTTCCACATTCTCAACAGGTTACTGTTGTTAACAGGAACTCCAGTACACTTGACTGCCTCCTTATTGATGTGGGAGTACAGCACGAGATACCATGTTCAGGCAGTGTCTTTTAAGAGGTGGCTCACTAGGTTTCCCTTGTCCATATTGGTCGACCTGCACCCAGCAAAATACTCCAACTTAACCCCCACCAGCGTCAGGAGGTTGCCGAGTTCGCTGTCCTTGCGCTTAAATGCTAGATTGCCACTCAGCTTTTCCGGCTTCTTCACCCACTCTCGGGAGGATGGCCATGATGTCAGTCTGCTCTGCAATTTCCTTGGTAGCTTCTTACCTCTATGGTCGCACCATCATTCCCTCTCCTCACTCCAATCATCCTTGCACGCGCCGAGAAAGTAGGTCAAGTCAGGGAGAGAATCGGCATCATCATCATCCGAACTACTATGGTCAGAGTACCCTGGGTGTCCTCCTGCTCCAGGCGTACGAGCTCCAGATGGCCCATTTCCATCTCCACTACCCCCAACCTTTCTGCCTAGTGTTTCCCATGGTCTATCGTGCCCATCAAAATGTTCCTCCACGCCATCCTGATTCCCATTCTCGGGGGGCTTAGCCACTGATGGTACTGATACCGGCAGTAGAACAGGATGTCGCCCACTCTCAGGCTTAGGTTAGGAGCTACCTGAGTTACTCACAGAAATGCCGGAAGCTCTGGACAGCTCAGAGGTTGTATCGGTGGGCCAACATGCCTCTATGACCCACAATACCCACATGTTGGTTGGCCATCTCCTTCCTTCTCCCTTCTTCAGTACCTTACCGGGGTCCGCTGTTCCTGCCTGCATCCATAGGTGTGGTAATGAAGCCACCCCATACGGGTCACTACCGATTTACAACGTGACAGACAGAACTCATCTTGGCGGTCCGACTCGCAGCTTGTGATAGTGGAGAGCAGGGAGCAAAGAGTTGGCTTGGAGGAGGCCGTGGGAATCATGGGTGCCCATGGAATGGAGCGGGCAGGTGTCACGGGCCCGGGGATTGGAGTCCCCCGAGATGGAGCCATGTCTGCTTGCTTTGCCTGGCACCTTACCTGTTCAAAAGATCTAGGTAACAGCACACGCAGTAGCCGGAACCCAGGGGTAGCCACCACTGCTACTAGGAAGGCAGTGGCAGGAAAGGTACCAGGGGCGGACAACGAAACCGGCAAAGGTGTGGGTCTTGGGGTGGCGACGGAAGGGATGGGAGTTGTAACTCTAGGTGTTCCAGGAGCAATAACAGGAGTGGGTGTCTGGCGAGTAGACTCAGGCGTATCTGGTGCCGTGATACCCTGTGGCTTCGACGTCCTTTTCTTAACCCAATGTTCATCAGTTGGTCCAATCGCCGGACTTCCAGAGCGACTGTGGGCAATCCAGGAGGGCATAGACAGTAAGCCCATGGATGCTCTTGTGAAGGATGGGGTATAGCTGTAGCCTTCACCCTTGAGTCTTTCCAATATTCGTATACCCACGGGGCTTAGTATGCCCTCCCCTGCTCATCTCTGGCTCTCATAGCAAATTCCATCCTGAAGCTTTTGGGCTGCGTATGGACCAGTGGAAGTGGGGGCATAGCCTCCATCATCAGCACATCATTCTCAGCACCAATACTATACCCGCCTGCAAAGACCTTCTCCAGCACTGCCCTACGATTCTTCAATGCCTTCTGGTCTCTTAACATTCACAGATATGCCTCCTGCTGCACTTTCATCCCTTCCACCGCTGCTGTAGTAATCGGTTTACATAACACTGGCTGTTGCTGGTTGTTCCAGTTTCACATTTCTGGCTTAGGTTCAGCGAGGGACTTGGATACCTCACGGACAATGTAAGGTTCAACAAACTTGTGCAAGAAATGCCTAAATGGGACACCTCCTGTCGGTGGAGGCCTCATGTTGTAGACAAAGACGGGATCTTGGCAGAAGGAAGGTCGCACAGCACAAGGGTCTGTAATCATAAGATCAATACATTCATCAGGTGACTGAATAGGGCTGGCCTACAGGAGAAGCTGGTGGCCCTCTGAGTCAATCCTGTAGATATCCACAAAAAAGGACGTGCGAAAGGTGTTGGTGAGGTTCTCGTCAAGATCAAGGTCTGAATCCAAGTTGGATTCCATTCGGGTTCCAGGTTTGGTACTAGCTATTGCTCTTTCCACCCTGAGCTACTTGTTCTAGACAAGGTTACTAGTATTCAGGCAAGGTCAGTGCCGCAAGTTAGAAGACAATTAATCAGGAGAAGAGTTAAGAGAGGAGGTCGCTTAAAGATATACTATAACAGGAGCCCCCGGTGTAATATGGATCCGAAGGTTGCAACTACACCAAACAACTTCCAACCTAAGGCCAAAATTTCAGGAAAATGTAAGAGTAAAGTAAAGGGTAAAACTTAATATCATTAACCTGGACGCTTCAATGACTTAAGGTCGCGCGAGGATTGATTGTTGAAGTAGGAGATTTTTCATATAGACTGTTAGGTAATCTTATCTCATGCCAGAAACTCCCCCGTTAGTTTGCTTCAACTGTGTAAGGACACACTTTTCTAGTAAGGGTGGTCCGACATGTCCCCTAGTACACCCTTTAGGTATGCATGTGTCGGCACACTCTAGTTGGAGTTCACCTTATGCGGTTATCATTTCTGAGGTGGATTTGCATTTTACGCGTCAGAGTGAAAACTTCTTGCCATCGGCGTCTTGCCAGTAGCGAACGGTCAAGACAGCTGAGAAACTGGACTATCTATAACACTCTTCCCATGTGCCTTGGTTTCTACTTCGCCTTGGAAGCTACAGGGAGGGGTTTATCTATCAACTATTTACAATTCTCACGCTTTTGGTGTCTTGTGCAGGGTACGGTGATCAGCGAGGGGTCCAATGGGCACTAACCATGACCTCTACCTCAGACCCATCTTACCTGTGGTAGGAATCATGCTTTCCGCGCCTCTGCACTTCCTTTTGAGAGCCTATGGTGCAGGGAACACTTTCAGGCTTGGTAGGTATAAAACTCTCGCCACCGCCCTGGCACCACCCTGGGCTACCTTCAAGACCCCCATGGTTAACTCCCATTAACTCCGGCAGTTTTGGTCCATTTTACTCTGAACAACCGGGACGAGGTACTCCACCTTCCACCCCATGACCTCCTCTATATCCTGCGAGTAGCCTATGGTCGGCCGGACGGCGGTGATGTATACAGTATTGCAAGCAGGTCTGCCAGGATCCATCTTTGCTAGACTGCACACAACTTTGCAACCCTTTGCCCATGCCGTCCGAACCTCAAGGCGGGGCCAGAGGGGTATAATAGGCATGATATCTCTAATTTACCACTTCTCCAGAGCTCCATAGCTCGCCTAGCAGCATCTTCAGGAACACCAGATTCCGGTATAACCCACGGCTACGGGTGAGAAACAATCCGGTCATTTTTCCTGAACTGTGCAAGGGACTTTGTATTGAAAGGTAGGGTAACTAAGGACTTTGGACAGGGTAACCCAAGTCCCAAGGCAGGGTAACCTGGTCTTGAGGGGAGGGTAACCTTCTCCAGTGGACAAGATGACTACTTCCTGCTATTCTGTCTATTCTATTGCTAGAGATGGACACTTCTGACTTTTCTCCAGTTACCCGCCTGAGCGGAGTAACTGTCCCTTCACGGTTCCTAAGTACACTGATAATGCTCCCAGGTGCATCCAGGTACCTAAGTACCTGGACCGCCAATTCTGTTCATTCTCAGAGCCCGGGCCATCAGGTCTCCGCAGGTCAAGTACCCACTTGCCTGTCGGTTACTACTAGTTCGCCTCCTGGCTGCCTGTATGGGTGTAGGTTCCTACTGCCATAGCTCATGTATGCTGGGTCCTTACAACCATGCTACACTAATGGCACCATTAACAGATTTAGTGAGACATGCTGAATTCGTATGGAGAACCACCCATCAGACTGCGTTCACAATGGTAAAAAGGCAAATTGTCGATCATCAGGTCATGCAGCAAAGAGACATATAAAGCCAGGAACCCATTTGGATGGTGACCGATGCCTTAGACTTGGGCATAGGGACCTGAGTAGGACAAGGACGCACATATGAGATAGCTCGATCAGCTGTATTACACCGCAGGAAACTTGCCAACACACAATTGAATTATACAACCAGTGACAAAGAGGCCTTAGCGATGATGCAAGGGCGCAAGCGGTTCCACAATGTATTAATGCGAAGTACCTTCACAATAGCAACGGACCACCAAGCCCTGACACATCCATGAACTACAAAGAACGCGGGCAGAAAACAAGTTAGATGGCTCTGTGTGTCAGGGAAATACAATTCAAAGATAACCTACGTACCAGGGAGCATGAACCATTTGGCTGATACACTTTCCCGGATATACGAGGGGGGATTAGACTTCAACCCATCCTATGTCCTCGAGCATACACAAGAATCAGACGACGTCCCGGATAACAGACTCTACGAGGAAGAATCAAACGCGATGGGACACGCTTATGATATCTGCTCTACTTCCTCTACTTGCTCCTACACTGGGCACACCAAAGAAGCCCCTATAACCCCCGAAAGCCCGTGCTCAATCACTGCAAGATATAATTGGGAAGACAAGTGCACCTGACTGAGTACGCCGCCCAAGGAACTCCAACATAGCCCACTGCATTATTCGCACGGTTATGTGAACCATTGCCCATATCACCAAACCGGGATCAAGTTTACCAATAACCACACCAGGTGGCAACACAAATCAACTCCGCGACCATCTAGCAAAGGTCCGCATCACCCAAGGACAGAATTTGACCCAAGCGCTCCGGAGTCCCCCGTAATCAATGACTAGGAATGGCAACAAGCGATGGGCGGTAGACCAAATAGTACTGAGGAAGGGCCGCCCACCCATCCCCAGCCAGCGACCATGTACTACGTAATCCTGGGACTGCTGAACCCTGAAGCCCCGCCATTCTGAATGCGAGGCCCAGACAGCGCACCACCGATTAGATGCGCAGAATGCTTGAAAAACCTCAGCAAGGAAACAATAGTTTTACTTACACCGCCCAACAATGAGTGATTATCAGCAGGGACTATACGATGATTTAGATGAGGATGAGGGGGATGACCAACCTGCAAGACCCACAAGAAGCAAAACAGATACGGAGCGTGACAAATTACCGACAATGAATGAAATGGTTGTGACCTTTTGAGCACACATGGTTGCAGCCTATCAGTGAGAAGCAATATGGAGAAAAGTCAATGAAAATGTAGACCCCACAGGAGGTTTATCCTTGTACAGGATTGCAAATGGAATGCTATGCGGTAAAACTCGATATGGGCAGGAATGCCAGTATATTTCAAAAGGTCCCACCTTCCGAAACACGACAGTGAGAGAGTGCGTTATATCCAAGAACCGCAACAAAGGCCATTACAGTGTATAGCTGAACTTGTGGTATGCTACTGAGTACCTATTCTGGCCCGAAATGTGGAATGATTTCTGAACATACATGGTGCAATGCCACACCTGCCAAATGAACCAAGAACCCAGGCAGTTACCAAAACAAAAGGCCCAGACGGTTATCCTGCGAGGGCAAACTTTCGAATCAATAGCCATTCACTGGGCGGGACCATTCCACAATTTATGGGGATACGATATGACCCTAGCGCCCCTAGATAGGTTCTCAGAATTCACATAGCTCATAACAACCAACAAGGAAGTAATGGCAATAACAACCTGGGAACTACTATGCAACAAGGTATTTGCACCTCACAGGTATCTAAGGACAGTAGTGAGTGATGCAGACCAACAATTTGAATCACATGTGTGGCGATAGCGGTGTCGATTGCTGGGAATGGAGCAAATCAAGGCAGCACCAGGCCACCTTGAAACAAATGGACAGGTCGAACGGCAAATTCAAGACTTGAAAACAGGCCTTTGAAATCTAGTCAATAACAAACTGCACGATTGGTGCGATACAATACTGGAAATGGCACCATACCTAAATGCAGGATGGTCAGAAAATCTCGGGATGTTATCATATAAAGCTGTTTTTGGAAAAAACTGGCCGCAACTCCCCCTAGCGAAATTCAAGAACTCTACAGTACCGGTCCCTGATGAATTGTGAAACAGAAAGCAAGCAATCCAGAACAGTGCATCTAGTGCTATAAGATTAGCGCGATTCAGGAGTACAAGAGTTGTAGCCAAAGAGCGCAGACACCAGACACCGATAGGCAAAGGTAACCTGTTATCAGTTTTTGGATGTGTTTTCACAATGGAATTGGAATGGGGCAAGAAATTGCACCCATGCTAGTGAGAACTGTTCAAGACCATTGAATACAATTAATATGGGCAAAATTGTAGGGTGGAAATTGATGGCAAAATGTACAGAAAGCGGCAAGCGACATTGCACGTATCGACTGCGAAACAATATCTGCCTAGTGACAATACCTCATTCCCAGGCAGACTCTACACAAAACTGCCCTCCGATCGCGGTTAATGAAAAATCAGCAGAGGAGGTGAAGGTTATAGGGGACCATCAAAAGCGCTTTGACCGCGACCAATTTCTGTTAAAATGGATGGGATATCCAGAAACAGAAAATGGCTGGGAACCTCTCGAAGGGGTAGAAAATGCGATAGAACTGGTAAATCAATGGTAGGAGGACAACAAACCAGAGGACGAGCTACCCCTTGCGATAAACCATGTGATGGTAGCATGGAGCCCAACCCGGCCAGAAATCCAACACCTCCACCCAGACAGGGATCAAGTGATACAAAATTGGTTTTGGTCAGTCCACTTTCACAGCGATTTCGAAAGCAGGGAACCTTTGAAGCGGGTAATGGAAAACAAAGCGGCATACCTGGAACGGCTGGTCGAAGCCGAGCAGTGGGAATAACAAAGGAATAAAACCATTCCATCCCGCAGCCCTACAATGTCCAACTATGAGCAAGTTACTTGGGGACTGCGGCATGAGCAAATGTCAGTGTTGGTGTATCGGGAAAGTATCCCTAGACAATACCTTACACAGTGACTGTTACTACATATTTGCAACAAATGCCTAGAAATAACAACTGAGTCAACGGGACAGATGCGGGGTGAAACAAGGTTGGACATATTCCGCTTTGAAAGTGGATCTTACATGAGTACGGAAAAATGAGATAGAGGCGAGGAAAGGGAAGAAACCGTGATTAAGTACCACCCACCTTCTCCCCAACACCTAAGCATGGTCAACACCTAAGCAAGGACAATAGCGAAATATAAATACCACCCACTATCCCTCAAACCACTCCGAAGAGGAAAAACCGCACTATGAGACCTCCAAATCAAAAGAAAAACCCTTACGAGACATGCTACCCTTACAAACCTTCATTCTTGTAGGAAGCCAAGAAATGTTGATCTGTGAAGAAATGAACATCAAGGCACAACACATCATCATCGGAGAACTATGGAGTAGTGGAACCATTCCACTGGAGGCATACTGGAAGATGTCACACATCGATTATGGCTATGATTGTGGATGAATGAATACCAAAAGGGAGGATTAGGAGGACTGGATGGTCCGACACTGGATCGATTTACCACACTACCGGGAATCAGGTTGCTTTGTGTGTGAAGAGCCCTGTCTGGAGGTCCTGGAGAACAAGTTGAAAGGGGCAGAATGGATGTTGCAGGACGACATGAGAATGGTGCAGGAAAGCGATGATCATGAGGACAGGTCCTATGAGGACATTCAGGAGAATAGCGAATTTACAAACTATTAGGATTTCATCAGGTTATTGTGTTTGGTGAAATTGTTATTTTATTTTGGGAGTCTGACCAGTACAGGTACTAGGTTGGTTTATGTTGAGTTTCACAAGTGGCGCTTGATACTTGTATTGTTTCGTGTCCTATCAGTTAATACAAACCTTGTTTTATGTTGGGTTTCGCAGTAATACTGGACACTGGTATTGTTTTGTGTGCTATCGGTTGATACAGGCATTGTTGGATATTTGGTTTCACTGGATTGTTTGATACCTGTATTGTTTCGTGTGCTATTGGTTGAGACACAAAATGTTTTATATTGGGTTTCACAGTATCGCTGTATACTTGTATTGTTTCAAGTGCTATCTGTGGATACAGACATTGTTTTATGTTTGATTTCGCAGTATGGTTTGATAGGTGTATTGTTTCGTGTGCTATCGGTTGAGGCGTGGAAAGTTTCGGAATATTGCTCATACTGGGAATGCGTGATATGCGGTATTTAAAGACCGCTGATTTCCGCGATGGAAACAGCCGACTTTGACCGACAGTATTCTTGATATACTTGGTTTCACGGTTACCTTATGATCTCCTATTACACCCCGTTCGAAGACTCTGTTGGTTAGTAGTGCTCACTTCTTGTTGATCAAGAAGCCTTCTGCTTCTATCGTACAGCTACATGACCAGGGCCTGGCCCGAACACATTACACAACCCTGGAACTTGTAGACAAGGAGTCAAGTTATCTTATTGCAGCTGTTGTGAACAGTCAATGCTACAGTGAAGGAAAATGAAGGTTCCTATCCTGCTTCATCTAGTAGCTTGCTTCATGAGAATCCTATGGGGCCAAGGACAACTCATGGGAGCCCTATGAGATGCTAGAAGGGACAGGCTTACAGGCCATTCTGGATTTCCACCAAGGATATCTGTCAAAGTTGAGGGACCTTAGGGTCTTGGGGGAATCGAGTGATGGAAATAAGAAACGATGCGAATGGTCCGGGTTGGACAGTAGAGAAGAGCGCAGTGATGTAACAACCCAGCATATGTGACCTATGGCAGCTGGAACCTACACCCAGACAGGGAGCCAGGGGGTGATCTGATAGGAACCAGAAGGAAAGTAAGAACTTGACCTATAGAGACCCAATGGCCAGGGCTCCGAGATGAACAAAACTATCTGGCAGGGCACTTAGGTATCTGGCTACACCCAGGAGTGGTGTCAGCGTACTTAGTGACCTCTGAAGGGACAGTGACTCAGTTGTGCTGGGTAACAGAAGAAAGGTCAGAAGTGTGTATCTCATATAATGGAATAGACAGGGTAACCGGGTAAAGTCATCAGGACCACTGAACAAGGTTACCCTACTCTCAGAATCAGGTTACCCTGCTATGGGGCTTGGGTCACCCTGTCTAAAGTCCTGAGTTACCCTACCTTTCTCTACAAAGCCCCCCAGCGGAATTTGGGAGGAAGGATGGCAATGTTTGTTGCCCAAAGCAAGGCATACTGCAGGAATCCAGGGTTCCGAGCATGGCGATTCAGCGGGCTACCCAGCTCCGAAGAAGCAGTAAATTGGAGATATTATGCCCATCATACCCCTTCGGCCCCTCCTTGAGGCCCGGACATCATGGGCAAACATTTGTGTACTTGTGTGAGGTCTAGCAAGAAGGAATCTGGGTAGATGCGCTTGCAACACTGTATATGTTGCTGCCATCGAGTCGACCAAAGGCTGTTGGCAGGGTATACAAGGGGGCATAGGGCGGAAGATAGAGTACCTCCCTCAAGTTGTTCGGAGTAAAAGGGACCAAAACTGAAGCAGTTAAGGGGGTTAACCATTCGGGTCCCAAAGGTGGTCCTGGGTGGTGCCGCGGCATGCGCAAGGGCTTTACACCAGCCAAGCCTGCAAGTGTCCCCAGCACCATAGGCTCTGATAGGGAAGTGCAGAGACGCTAGAAGTATGATTCCTGCCAGAGGTAAGGTGGATCAAAGGTAGTAGTCATGGGTAGCACCCATTGGATTGATCCCAGACCACTGTATCCTGCCGAAGACACCGGATGCCCAAGAATTGTAACTAGTAGATAGATAGATAACTTGTAGTAGCTTCGGGTGTGAAGTAGAGATCAATGCATATGGGAAGGGTCACATAGATAGTCCAGTTCACCAGGTGTCTTGACTATTAGCCATTGGCAAGACACCAATGCACAGAAGTTTCCACTCTGGTGGGTAAATGTCACCCACGGGCCAGAGGAGCTCTAGCCAAGCGCTGGAGGCAAGGAAACCGGTTTCGCATATGACATGGCTTGGGTGTCATACAGTTAAGTTATTATTCTTTCATGCACATGACCTTGTTAGCAGGTCATGGGGCTCATTTAAGTTTAAGTTGGTTTTACAAACATGACCTGGTTAGCAGGTCATAGGGCTCATTTATGTTGATTGCATTTGGCACATGACGTACAGTTGACATCATGGGAGGAGTCTAGGCTGGCCGGTAAAGCTTACCAGCAAGGCAGACTCGTTTATGTTTCACGCGTGACCTCTTTGTATGTCAGGTGGTTGGTTTATTCAGATTGCGTTTGATTTATGTTTTCGTACCTGACGTTACTTAGAGGTCATGGGATGTTTTATGTTTACGCATATGGCTTGTTAGAGTCCGGTGCTGGATTTCGCACCTGGCCCCACTTGAGGATCAGGGCAGGGTTAGGGTTGCGGGAAGGCCCCTATATACAGGCTGGGTTTTCACAGATAGGTTAGCTCTTCACGCAACCATCTATTGTTATTTCCTATGTACTGCTTTACGATCTTTACAATACAAAAACCTTTACGCTCCAACCTTATCCGCAAGACAGATCCACTTTGGAGTCAAGAACCTATCCGCTACATGGATCATATTAACCAAATTAAAGACCAATACTCTCGGCGCTGGTGAGAAACCGATTCTTACGTGAGAATACTAAGATTGGGCCTAGGCATGGGAGGAGCTCTAGGACACAGTGCAGCGCAGTTGGAAGGAACCAAACAAGGTTGTTACCTGTCGTGAAGTAACATGAGTAGTAGGAAACCGTAATAGTAAAATAGAAATGCATCTAAGAAACGATAACCGTACAAGGTGAACACAGACTAGACTGTGTCGACACCTGCATACCCAAACGCTGGGGCAGGTGATGCGTCGGACCACCCTTAGCAGAGAAGGGTGTGCTCCAATGGTTCCAGCAAACTGATAGGGGAATTTCTAGCAATGGATCAAACTACCTGAACGTCTATGCGAGAACTCTTCTACTACAACAATCAATCCTCCCAAGACCTTAATTGAGTGCAGCATCAGGCTTAACAATCTTTAGTTTTACTGCTTACTTTACTCCCACCTCTGTGTGAACCTTTGGCAATAAGTTTGAAGTTCTTCGGTGCGGTCACAATCTTGGGATGCATCTTCCTAGAGGTGCTCCTATTCCAATTACCAAGTGGTACACACCATTATATAACGCAGCAAACTCCACTGCTTACAAATGTCAATGCCCTTAACCCCTTTGGCATACACAGCCATGATATTGTATCAGTTTTCATAAGGTTCTATCATGTGAAACCTTGACTACGGAACCCTTCCAATTATGAAATAACTATCCAAATGTAACTGGTACGGGTACTAGGTTGCTTTATGTTTGGTTTCGCAGTATTGGTTAATACTTGTCTGGTTCTGTGTGCTATCAGTTGATGCACAGATGGTTTTATGTTTGGTTTCGCAGTATCAGTTGATACTTGTATTGTTTCATGTGCTATCGGTTGATACGCACCTTGTTTTGCAATATCGCTCATACTGGAGATAAGCGATATACTGTATTTAAAGACCGCTGATTTCCGCGATGGAAACAGCAGACCTCGACTGCCAGTATTCTTAATATACTTGGTTCAACAGTTGCTTTTGATCTCCTATTACACCCCGTTCGAAGCCTCCTTTGGAAAGCAGCGCTCACTTCTTGTTGATCAAGAAGCTATCTGCTCCTATCGTAGCACCACGTGACTAGGGCCTGGCCAGAACACGTTACATTTTTTTAACCTCAGGAAGTGGTTAAGAAACCCTCGGGGACCCGGTCTGATCAACGTACAAAAGTCCAACAGCGAAGCTAGCATCTGGGCGTGGTAGAACCAGGGAAGGTTTGGCTCCGTCAACAAGACATGATTGAGTCACTAGGGACTCAAAGTGGAAGGCAGGTCCCATGAGAAGGCCTTTCCAAGAAATGGCAACTCAAGAAACCGAAAGGGCCAAAGAGCGGTTTGTCCCTTGACAGAGGAGAAAAACAACTAGTGCGGGACTTGGCCAAGCAGACGTTTAGCGAATCGACTGACGAATTAGCATGGGCAGCAATCAGCCTTCCTGGGCTATTTCCCCCCAGCCCCAGTAAAGGAAAAGGACACGCGCAACCACCTAAGAAAGTCAGAATACCTGTTGGGACACCTAAGAAGGAAGGCAATAACGAAGAAGAATCAGATCACGCGGTAGTATGGCAGCCACCAGACAAATCCCTCAGTGACCCTCCAGAAAGCGTGTCAGACGACAGCTCCAGTAATGAAGCGTCCAAACACAATATGTCTACCGGTCAATCCGCCGGGCCGGGCGAACAGGACATAAAATTAAACTTCTGCTGCCACCCTTGTTCTCAGGCGAAAAGGACAACTTGAAGCCAGAAGTATTTGACCGATGGGTAATGACAACTGCTCAATACCAGGCCCTACATGGGGTGGGTGAAACGAAGGAAGGAAGCGGAGCGTTCTTTGGAAGCTTCTGTACCAGAAAAGCAGAGGAAGCATACCATCAAGCAAGGAACCAGTATGAGAGTGGGGAAAAAATCCAAGGAACGACCATTATAAAATAGTGGAGAGACAGATCCCAATCCTCGCGAAACATGCAAGAACCATGCAAAAAGTTCAAGGATATCCAGCAAGTACAAAATGGCAAAACAGAAAGAATAGCCTTTGTCGCGACAGATCTCTTAATGTATCATGGAAAGTTGCCTACCAGGACTGTGTCTCTGTATACGCTGCGACAAAGATTGTATGAGGCAAGGCATCCCTGACTACGCCAGGAGGTAGAACCCAGGGAAGCGGAGTGTGATTCCTTTGAAAAGCTAGTCAAGGGGACCGAACAGAAGGACGCTATCCGGTATGAAACCGGAGTTTACCGAACCCAGGCATGATAGCTAAGGAACAGCGAAGGATCATCCTCGCGGGAGAAGACAAAAAAGGATAGACCGTACCGCACGGGTTCAAAGGACAAAAAGAACAAGAAGCAGAAACGACGGGAGGAAGGCACCTGTTTCAAATGCGTGAAAAGGGGGCACCAGGCAAAGGACTGCTATTCGAAAAAAGGAAAAAGGAAAGGATGCTAAGCGAGAGGCTAGCACGAATCACATGGAAGCAACCAAATATGACGAAGAGGAAATTAACTCAGTGGAAATGGAAAGCCTGCGAACACAACCAACGTAGGCAGTCAGGCCCCGTAATGCTCTTGAAGGCACGATTCACATAGCAGGCCACCCGGCAAAGATACTATTCGACACGGGAACAATGGGCTGTGACATAATTAGTGCCATCTTTATCTCTACCCATGGCATCCCTAAGGAACCTCTACCCCAACCAACAACAGTCAATATGGCTATGAAAGGATCCCGCTCTTCAAGCCACAAGAAATGTGGACTGACCATAGGAATCGGGAAAAAAAAAGTGGACAAATCAGGAGATGTTGGTAGGGAACTTGGCAAAGTACGATGCCCTGATTGGAATGCCGTTCCTGAAAAGACCTAATGCTCTTATCAGGTGTGGGAATACAGCAGTGGAATTTCGCAATGACCAGCTACGTGTGCTATGCAAACCAACAAGTGGAGAATTCCTATCCGCTGTGTCAGACACCAACACAACAACATGGTTGGAGGAAAGCAAGGATGTATTCTCGGACAAGGTCCCTGAAACACTAACACCTGTGCGTAAGATTAGCCCTCACATTTGGCTAAAAAACCCCACCGGCCTACGAAATCAACCAATATACTCTATCCCAGAAGCCTAAAAGGAAAAACTCATAAAGTAGATAAACAAGAAATTATGACGTGGAGTAATTGTGCGACAGGAGGTTCCTGGAGCTGCACCTATGTTTGTACAACCCAAATCAGATGGAAGGATCAGCCCCCAGGTAGACCCGAAAGTGAGGAACGATAACACGGTCATGGATAGTCCCTCGATTCCAAACCAACAGCGGACCCTGAACCAAATAGGATGAGCGAAATTCAGTAGTAAGATCGACCTAAGTGACGCATACTTCCAAACATGTGTGGACAAGGACAGTTTTAAGTTCAACTCATTCAAAACCCCATTCGGAGGATTTGTGAGTAAAGTCATACTACAAGGAAACATGAATGCACTAGCCACATTTACGCGGATAATAGAGGACCTCCTAAGCGAACATTTACATTATTTTGTATGGATATACATAAATGATATTGGCATATTTTCTGACACATCAGAGGAACACAAGAAACACATACCCCAAGTATGTGATCGACTCAGAAAAGCAAAATTCTATGCGGGCAAAAGGAAGTCCGTACTTTTTGCTGATAAACTGGAAGTATTAGCAGACATAGTCGACAATGAGGGAATCCATGCCTCCCCCCACAAAATATCATCAATTGCATCGTAGGGGACACCAAAAAACAAGAAAGAATTGCCACGATTCCTAGGAATAGTGAATTAGGTGGCCCTGTTTCTCCCATACCATGTAACATTGACGGCACCGTTAACCGACTTAACGGGAAACGCCGAATTGGTATAGACAACGACCCACCAGACCGTATTCGATATGGTCCGAAAGCGAATGGTCAATTACCAAGTCATGCGACCAATAGACCTACGAAGCAAGGAACCAATTTGGCTGGTTACGGACGCCTTGGATTCAGGGGTTGGAGCATGTGTGGGACAGGGACCCACTTATAAGACGGCATGACCAGCCGTGTTACACAGCAGAAACTTCACCAATGCTCAGATCAACTATGCGACCACCGATAAAGAGGCCTTAGCAATAGTAGAAGCACGTAATCGGTTCCACAATATACTAATGGGAAATTCCTTTAGAATACTTGCAGACCACCAACCCTTAACAGACCTACAAACGGCAAAGAACCCAAGCAGAAAGCAAGTGAGATGGCTAAGTGCCCTGGGAAATCACGATGCGAAAATAGTCTACGCACCAGGAAGCACAAACCATTTGGCTGATGCCCTTTTACGGGTATACCAGTAAGAATCAGACTTTCTACCCACTCTATGTCCACGATTATACAAAGGCAGCGGATGACATCTCGGATAACCTGGTCTACGAGCAAGAATCAAACAGAATGGAGCCGACACACGGGTTCTCCCCTACTCCCCCTCCTTTCTCCTATACTGCGTACCCCAACGAGACGCCTATACCCCACGAAAGCCCCAGCTCAATTACTGCAGGAAACGATACGGGTGACCAGTGTACCCTGCGAAGTACGCCACTGGAAGAAATGCAACATAGCGCGTTACACTACTCATACTGTTACCTGGATCATTGTCCATATCATCCAACCGAAATCAAATTCATGAACAACCACCCTAAACGATAGGGAAAATCGACCCCTTACCCGCTTAGTGAAGGACCCAGCCGTCCCAGTACAGAAATCAACCCCAGCCCTTCAGAGTCCCCTGAAATCAAGCACTGGGAATGGCAACAAACGGTCGGTAGAAGACCAATTAGTGGGGGAGAAGTGCGGTCCACCCATGCCCAGCCGATGCCCAGATCTTATGAAATTCCAGCACTGCTAAATCCGGAAGCCCCAGCATTCCAAATGCCGGACCCAGAACCAATAGAGAACCTTATAACTGTGACAATAACGGCATTCCCAATCCCAGGACCTGAAAGCCCACTACCGATTAGACGAGTAGAATGGCTAGAAAGCCTCAACAAGGAGGCGATAATCTCAGTGATGCCCCCAATGAGGACAGACTATCGGCGTGGGCTATACAATGTTTGGGAAGACAACGAGGAGGAAAACCTACCTGAGACAACCAGAAGAAGCGAGATAGAAGACGAATAGGACATCTTACAAATAATCAATGAACTGAACGGAACGTTCCAAGCACACATGATCGTAGCATACTGAAAAGAGCCAATTTGGAAAAAGGTCAATGAGAGTATGGACTCCACAGGAGACTTGTCCCCCTACAATGTTGCAAAAGGAATGCTATCCGCAAGAACCAGGTACGGGGAAGATAGCCTCTATATCCCAAAAGGCCCCGCATACGGAAACACGACGTTAAGAGAATATGTTATTAGTGAAATCCACAATAAAGGCCACCACAGTGTTGATCGAAACTTATGGTACACAACCGAGTACCTATTCTGGCCGGAAATGTAGAAGGACTTTAGAGCATATGTAACCCAATGCCACACATGCCAGATAAATTAGGAGCCTACAAAATTGCCAGAAGGGAAGGCGGAGACAAGTGCCCTGCTGTCGCAAATTTTCTAATCAATAGCCATCGACTTTGCAGGACTCTTCCACAATTCATAAGGATATGACACAATCCTTGTTGCGATGGACAGGTTTTCAGGATTCAGGTGGCTCATACCTACAACTAAGCAAGTAACAGCAATAACAACCTGGGAACTTCTATACAACAAAATATTTAAACCGCATGGCTACCCAACATCTCTGGTAAGCGATGCGGACCGACGATTTAAGTAACATGTATTGAGACAACAATGCCGCTTGTCAGGAATTGATCATATCAAAACAGCACCAGGCCATCATGAAACAAATGGACAAGTCGAAAGAAAAGATTGGAGAATTGAAGGCAGCTCTGCGAAACCTAGTCAACACAAGACAAAACAATTGGTTTGATGTCATACCACAGACAGCAGAATACCTGAATGCAGGATGGTCAGAAACTCGCGGTATGTCACCGTATGAGGCTATTTTTGGAAAGAATTACCCGCTACTTCCCCTAGCGAACTTCAAGAACTCGGCAGTACCAGCTGCCGACGAATTGTTAAACCAGCATGAAGCAATCTGGAACACGGCATCCAAGGGGATTAAACTAGCACGATTTAGTAGCACGAGAACGGTAGCAAAACGACACAGACAGCATACACCGATAGAAAAAGGTAACCAGTTGTACTGGTATACGGAGGTTTGTTCTCAACGGAGTAGGGACGTAGCAAGAAATTGCAACCGCACTGGGATGGGCATTCAAGATGATGGAATATGATGACCATACACAAAATTACACTGTATGAATGGATGCCAGAATGTACTGAAACCGAGAAGTGACATTCCATGTATCCCCAGTGAAAAGATACCTCGCTAACGACGATACCTCCTTCCCTGGGAGGAGCCAGGCAAAACCACCGTGGAGCATGGTTAACTAGAAGCCGGAATGGGAAAAGGAAACGATAGGAGACCATAGAAGACGACATGACCGCTACCAATTCCTAGTATAATGGGTGGGATACCCGGAAACAGAAAATAGCTGGGAACCCCGGGAAGGATTGGAAAATGCGATGGAATTGGTTAATCAATGGTGGGAAGAGAACAAGCCAGGGGACGAGTTACCCCCTGCGATAAACCATGTGACGCTGGTGTGGAGCGCAACCCTACCAGAGATCCAACACATGCGCCCCGACATGGACCAAGGGATACAGGATGGATTCTGGTCTGCTCACTTCGAAAGCGATTTTGAAAGCAGCGAAGATGAAAATCAGGTCGTGGATGATAAAGCACCATACCTACCCTGGCTGGCCGCCTCTGAGCACCGGCAATAGCGAAAGGAAAAAATATACCATCCAACAAGCCTTATGATATCAAACTATGAGGAAGTGCCTTGGAGACTGCACCATCAGGTAATGGGACTGTTGGTAAAGCGTGATATTATCAGTAGACGATATCTTACACACTGACTATTCGTACATATCTGCCACAAATGTTAGAAATAACAACAGAATCGACGGGATGAATGTGGGAAGGAACAGTATCAAATGCTTTCCGCTTTGGTAGCGGGTGCTACCCGAGCACAGAAAAATGTGATGGTTGCATGGAGACGGAAGAAACCGAAATTAAGCAGCCCCCTCCTTCCCATGAAGACCTAAGCGAGGCCGACACCTAAGCGAGGTCAACACCTAAGCGAGGTCACCACCAAAGCATAAATACCATCCACCATCCCTCTAAACCGCTAAAGAAAACAGACCACACTACCAGACTTCCAAACCTTTAACCGCTTACAAAACCTTTAACCTCTTACAAACCTTATCCTTACGTGCAAGAATCAAAAATGTCCAACTACAAGGAAGTCAGCATAAAGGGAGGAGACTTTATTTTGGGATACCTACTATACTGAGAAATCATCCCACTAAGCGCATACTGGAAAATATTCTACATTGATCACCGCGAGGATTGCAGATGAATGGATGTTGAGATGGAGGAATGGGAGGACCGGATAGTACAGAACTTTGTGGAGCTACCACACTACTGGGAGTCAGGTTGTTTTGTGCATGGAGCGCCATGTGTGGAGTGTCTGGAAAGATGGTTGGAGGGCGTGGAATAGAGGTTGCAGGACGACATGAGATTGTTGCAGGTAAAGCGATGACGATGAGGATGGGTCCTGAGCGGACCATCAGAGAATAGTGGAGTTACCGACTATTAGGATTTCATTAGGTTGTTTTATTTGGTCAAATTGTTATTTTATTTTGGCAGTGTAACCAGTACGGGTAGTAGGTTGTTTCATGTTTGGTTGCACAGTATCGGTTGATACTTGTATTGTTTCGTGTGCTATTAGTTAATACACGTCTTGTTTTATGTTTGGTTTCACAGTATCGGTTGATATTTGAATTGTCTCATGTGCTATTACTTGATATACATATTGTTTTGCAATATTGCTCATACTGGAGATAAGTGATATGCTGTATTTAAAGACCCCTGATTTCCGCGATGGAAACCGCAGACTTTGACTGACAGTATTCTTAATATACTTGGTTGAAGGGTTACTTTTGATGTCCTACACCCCATTCGAAGCCTCCTTTATCAAGCAGTGCTTACTTCTTGTTGATCAAGAAGCTATCTGCTCCAATTGTACCGCCACGTGACTAGGGCCTGGCCAGAACACATTACAAAATCTCCTACTAATAGCTCCAAATACTGCGGACCCCTTTCTTATACATAGTGTAATGTGTGCGGGCCGGGCCCTAATCACATAGCGGTACAATAGGAGGAGATGGCTTCTTGATCAACCACAAGTGAGCACTGCTTACTAAAACCGTCTTCGAACAGGGTGTAATAGGAGATCAAAGAAGCACCTGTTCAACCAAGTATATTAAGAATACTGTCTGTCGAAGTCTGCTGTTTCCATCATGGAAAGTAGCAGTCTTCAAATACAGTATACCGCTTATCTCCATTATGAGCGATATCCCAAAATGATGTAGGTATCAACCGATAGCATGCGAAACAATACCAGTATCAAATGATAATGTAAAACCAAACATCAAGCAAGGTGTGTATGAACCGATAGGACATGAAACAATACACATATCAAGCGATACTGTACAACCCTACATAAACCCACCCAGTACCCATACTGGTTATACATAGCCACTATCTTTTATCTCTTTCTAGTAGGTTCCATTATGCAAAACCTCAGCTAAGTAACACTTCTAACTGCTAGGCAACTCTCTAATACATATTCTGTTATATCCAATCAAAAATCCTAAAGCTATTGTACCCAGGTCATATGGCCATGACATGTTGTAACTGTCTATGTAATAATTTGTTCCAGTACTTTATATTCTTATAAAATATAGCATCTGTATGAAATAGTAATCCCAGGTACTGCATAAGGCTAGCAACAAAAGTGATAAGCAGTAATGGCAAATCTTTACTATAAAACAAGACTATTACTGATAGAAAAAAATGAATACCCCACAATTCCACCATCTCACTACTGAATGAAGGACTTCAATACGGAGCCCCCTACTGGAGCTATTAGAGACACATTTATTGCAAACAGAAATCCTAGTAATGACCAGTATCCTACGATTTACTATGTGATCTTAGAGTCAAGTATAGTATTCCTGAGGAGCTACTTTCTAACCACACTGCCACTATCAACTTACTAAGTATCACAATTGAAGACTCATTGGTAGAATTCAAAGTTGTTGGAAGGGAAGAAAACTTTGCTACTAAAAGGTGGAAAAGGAGTTGGGATTGTCTGCCTATACAAGAATGGTTCAAACATCACGATTTGGCTAGAGAAGCACTGGCCAGGTGATGGAAGCGAGGAACAGGTTTCACACATGACCTCATTTAGAGGTCATGGTGTAGACTAATGTTTTCACCCACAGGACCTGGTTAGTAGGTCATGTAGGACGTTTATGTTAAAATTGATAGTTCGCACATAACATGTGATTGATATTATGGGAAGAGTCTAGACTGGCTGGTAAGACTTACTAGCAAGAGAGACTTGTTTATGTTTCACATATGAGCTGATTAGTAGGTCATATGGCCTGTTTAGGTTTCGTGAATGACCTTGTTAGTCGGTCATGTGGTTTACCATGTGTTTATATTTGTAATGAGGCAACCTTAAGAGAATGGATCCCAAGGTTGCGACCACCCTGAACAACTACAAACTGATCACTAAAAGTTCACACAGAGGTAAGGATAAAGTCCACGGTTAAACTTGATATTATTAAGCCTGACGCTTCACGCAATGAAGGTCCCAGAAGGATTGCTTGTTGGAGTAGGAGTGTTCTCGCATTGACATTTCAGGAAGTTTTATCTTATGCCAAAACTCCGCCATCAGTTTACTGCAACTATTCTAGCACACCCTTCTCAGCTAAGCATAGTCCGACATGCCTCCTTCCGCCCCTTTCAGTCATGCATGTGTTGACACACTGTAGTCGGCATTCACCTCATGCAGTTATCGTTTCTACAGCACATCTTTATTTTGCTTACCTGAGTGACAACCTCTGCATATGGGTCTCTTGCCAGTGGCTAACAGTAAAGACACCTGATGAACTGGAATGTATATGATACCATTTCCATGTGCATTGGTCCCTACATGATCCCAGCAGCTACTGCGAGCAGTTTATCTACCCACTATTTATGTCCATTGGATTTCGGCTATCTTCCGCAGGGTATGCAGTCCCTATAGTGCTCCCATGGGTGGTACCCATGACTTCTATCTTAGATCCACCTTAACCACGGTGGGGATTATGCGTGCAGTGCCTCGACACTTCCCTTACAGAGGCTATGGTGTTGGGGACGCAATTAGGCTTGCTACCTGTAAAGCTCTGCTAGTTACTCTGGCACCACCCAGGACTATCTGCCAGACCCGCATGGTTAACGCCTGTTAACCCCACTGGTTTTGGTCTATTTTACTCGGACCAACTTGGAGCAGGTACTCCACCCTCCACCCTATGGACCCTTATAGATCCTGTGAACAGCCTACAGTTTACCGGATACTAGCGATGAATACGGTACTGCCAGCAGGTCTACAAAGATTCCCTTTTGCCAAACTGTGCACAACTACACAACCCTTTGCTCATCATATCTGGGCCCCAAGGTTGGGCCATAGGGACTGCTTTGGAGCTGCATAGCATGCCCAATACCATCTCGCGGAACCCAGATTCCTGTATTATGTATGGCTTCATGTGACAAAGATTCCTGTCCTGTCCCCTGCACTCCCAGAGTGACTTCATATCACCAGGTAGGGAAACTCAGGTTTCTTGACTGGGTAACCAGAGTTCAATAGCAGGGTAACAGTGCCCTCTGAGTAGGGTAACCTACTTGGGAGGTCAGGCTAACTTTACTCCATTACCCTGTCTATTCCTGTGGTGGAGATACACTTCTTTCCCTTTCGCTGTGCTGATAATGTAGTCAAGCAGGGTAACAAGTCCTTGGGCAATTCTTGAGTATGCTAACACCTCCCAAGGCTGTTCACCTTAGTCTTCATAATGGAACCCAGACCATCAGGTTTCTGTTGGTCAACTCTGGCTCGTTCTGCTGTTCCTACCAGTTTGTCTCAGGGCTGCCAGCATGGGTGTAGGTTCAGTCTGCCATAGCTTATATATGCAGAATTCTTACAGTGTTTGATTAATGTTTCACACATGACCTGGTTTAGAGGTCATGGGATGGTTCTATGTTTTGTGCACATGACTTGCTTGAGTCATATGATGATATGATTGATTTCGCACCCGAGCTAGCTTGAGAATCAGGGCAGGGTTAGTGTTTTAGGAAGATTCCTATATAAAGGCTGGGTTTTTCACAGATGGGTTAGCTATTCATACAACCATCTACTGTTATTTCCTAACTACTACTTTATGCTCAGTACAATACAAAAACCATTATGCTACAAACTATTCTGGCAAGCGTGGAAGACATAGAGTCAAGAACCTATCCACTATGCAGATCAACCCAACTATATAAAGACCAAGAGTCTCAGTGCTAGTGACAAGCCAATTCTTAACTAGGAATACTAAAATAGGGCAAAAAGATTCGCGGCTTTCTTGGATACAGCATAGCATAGCTTGGAGAACGAACAAGGTTACAACCTGTCATGCTTACAATCAGTAGTCTGAAACCCTAACATTTGGTTCCATCTCTGGTGACACCTAACCACAGCAAGACAGTAACTCTAAGAAACCTGGAGTTCACACAGAACAATGAAGGAGAACCAATCTCATAGAGGACACCTTAGACCTAAGTCAAATACAAAATGCAGCAGGCAAGGCAGTAAGCCAACCCTCATGAGCTGCAAGTCCCATTACACCAGAATGACACTTGGCACTGGGTAGTTCTCTAGAAGCAACACCACGACCAAGCAGAATAGCTGCCATGATAGTCTCAGCACCCCAACAGGTTCTACTACACAGGCCCTGATGTTGACCAAAGATCAGATTATGAGATTCCTAGGCACAATCACCACCTACCCTGGATCAGGACCAGAAGTGAAAAAATTAGACCTTTACAAAGGCGACTAGGAGAAGTTGACCAAGTCCCTAAGTCAGCTGGAACAGTACTTTAAGGGTAAGCAGTAAGATTAAGAAAAAGATACGGCGACGATAGACTGTATACGGTCTCTCTTAAGGGAAGATGTAAGGCAATAGATAATACCCTATATAGAAGACCGACAAGATTGGGTACAGACAACATGGGATGAGTTCAAGGAAACCCTCAGGACCCAGTTTGGAGGCGGAAATGCCAAAGACATTGCACAACTCAAGCTGAAAAACATGAGGCAAGGAAAAGACAACTTCTATGACTTCTGGTACAAGTTTTGCATAATAGCGGTAGAGGAAGAATATGGTGAAGATACGGAGTACTACTACCTCCTGAAGGGTACCAGTGAGAAGCTGCAGGAAGTATGGAAATACTGTAACCATGCCCACCCGAAGGCTGATAACTTCACAGTATGGCCCATGGACAAGGAGGATATAATCAATCTGGGGCGACATCCGCAGAACAAAATAAGTGAAATAACCAAGGTGAATCTACTGGGTAATAGCAATGGCATCTACTGACCTGCGAACCCACCCAGCCTGGCACATGCGAGAGACCCGATAGACCTGGATACTGCAGGAAGAGGGAAAAGATAGTTCTAGACGCTCTCCGACCAGGAATACCGGAAGAGAAGAAAGAAAGATGCAGGCCTTCAATGCAGGTTGAAGCGGTATATCACCACAGACTGTTAATGAAAAGAAATAAAGATCCAAGAAATGGGCGCATGAGAGAGTATAAATAAACTAGACACTTTAAATGAATAAAGTGCCCCGCAAGGAGTGGTCTGAGAGACAACAGACAAGGCAAACCCACCAGCATTGCAAACGTATCAAGAAAGAAAAGCCACAACACCAGCCTCAACAACAGAGATGGTTATGATAATGACAATGAACGTCTGATTATTAAGATAAAGCTATGCAGAACAAACAAGGACACAGAGATGAATGGGATGCTTGATTCCGGAGCAACCGAGGATGTCATCAACAAGGAGTTCTGCAAAAACCATGGATTATGCTGGAAAAAGATATAGAAACCAAGAGACATATATGGAGTCAATAGAGAAAGGACCGAAGCAGGACCAATCACCCATACAGTGCAAGCTGTGATGGAGATAGGATGACCTCATAAAGCTATAACATTTCAAGTAGCACATCTGCAAAAGCATAATGCCATACTAGGAATGCTTTAGCTAAAGCGACACAATCCAAACCTTGGTGGGAAGAAAGACCAAATCAACCTCAACAATAAACAATGCTCACAGTTGTGCCTGGAAACTTCCCCAATGATGGAAATGATCCTGGAAGAACACACAATACGAGCAAACTTGTGGATATGGATCCTTTTCATGGACACCAAATATGAAGGAACAATCCCCCACAATGAGGGCATAAGAGGACAAGTATTACCCTTGGATGTCAAGAAACCAACATGGGGATCCACGAAGGCTGCAGACTACAACCTATATAGCACAAAAGATACGATAGTTCTTGCTAGGGGACAAACAATAATATTAACAGGAATTGCTATAGAGCTACCTGACAGCACCTATGCATGAATCGCTCCGCGAAGTGGTATGACCACTCAACATAGGATTACCACGGGTGCTGGAGTGATCAACCGAGACCATAGAGGCAAGGTGCAAGTCATGTAAATAAACCTAGAGGACCAGAACCATATGATACAAAAAGGGAATCGCATGGCCCAGATGATTATCGAAAATATCGATAGCAGGGAACTGTGAGAAGTGCAGGACGTGGACCAGATGAAAAGAGGTGCACAAGGATTCCGCAGTACCAGATCAGGAGCTCTAAAAGACAACCCCCCCACTGAAACAACAGAAGAAAAGCCTCTAAGCATATCCTTCATATTAGTAAAAGCCTTTAGTCAACTATCCTGGAGAGGGGAACAGACAGCAATCCTCAAATGCAATGTAGAGGAAGACGGACCAACGATAGCAGAAGCGTCAATGGTGGGTATGTGGCTAGTGGTAAAGGAAGAAGCCAAAAAGAAGAAGATACTTTTGAGGCAATGGGTCAAGAAAGAATATTACGATTACCTCAATGTACCTGAAGAAAGCGGAAGAAAGGCTCTTGCCGAAGACAAAAGCAAAGATCATCAGGTCATACGGGAGGAATGAAAGGCAGCGCCTTTTATGGAGCTCTACCCATTAAGGGAAGAGGAATTGAAAGTGCAAAGAGAGTACCTGGAACAAAATGTTGAAAGACATTAGTTCAGTTCCTTGTCATCCTTGGCAGGGGCACCTATCCGATTCTTTAAGAAGCAAGATAGGAAACTGAGGCTCGCTGTAGATTTTCAGGAACTGCATGCAGTATCACTAGGGGACAGATACCCTCTACCATTGATCGACAAAACTTTGGATCAACTATCATGGGCCAAAACCATACAAAGTTGTATATCAAGGATGGATATCACAATATAACGATAGTGGAAAGAGACGAATAGAAGACAGCTTTCAAAACACGATATGGACTATTTGAATATTTGGCCATGCCCTTTGGATTATCACATGCACCAGCAATATTCCAACCATGGATCAGCTCCAATCTGAGAAAATACCTGGATATATCCTGTATGGTCTATCTAGATGATACAGTAATCTATTCAGACAACAGAGAGCAATACTAATAAGACATTTGGAACATTCTATAAGCATTGCCAGAAGCCAAGGTCAAACTAAAGGCTTCGAAATGTGACCTCCATACAAACAAGGTCAAATACCTAGCATTTATCATCAACCATGAAGGGGGAAGAGCCAATCTAGTCAAAACAGCAGCTGTCGATGACTGGAAGGCACCAAACAGTGTCAAAGGAGTGCCGAGGTTCGTGGGCCTCTGCAAGTTCTGCTCAAGGGTCATCGAGGGATAATGTTTGTTACGGGGCAGGGCAGGGTGCATTTTACCCATGGCAGCCCCGCCGTTACACGGGCGCAGGGGGCGTATTTTGTATGTCCTCTGCGGCCCGCCCCCGTCCAGGCACTGACCCCGGTCTTTCCCTGGACGGGGTCCCGCTTCTCGCGACTCAAATTTCACAGGGGCCCGTTCAGGGCATGGGCAAGGCCGGGCCCCTTGCAGGTAACGGGGTGTGGAAAGCTTATGAAAATGCTCCGCCCCAGGCTGCTCACCGGCCGGGGCGGGGAACGGGGCCGGGGGCCGGTCTTTTTCCGGGCCCCGGAGGCCCCATAACGAACTCTATCGCAGGATTTAGCGGTGTGGCTAAGCCCCTCTACAATATGAGCAGAAAAGGAATCAAATGGGGTTGAGGCAAAAAAGAACCAAAAGCATTCAATGATATGAGTAGAAGACTTGCTATGACACCAATATTATAATACTTTGACCCTTCACTACCCATTATAATGGCGATAGATGTATCCAACTATGTATGCTCCAGTATTCTCGCACAACGGAATAAGAACAGATTAGGGAGATAGGTTGCATTTTAATCAAAAAGAACATCAAAGGCAGAGCAGAACTATGACATTCACAACAAGGAACTGTTAGCCACAGTTCAAGGATGCAATAACTGGTGGAAGTGCATACTAGTAAGTCAACACAGGATCTGCATTATCATGGTCTACAAGAACCTACTAGGTATTACAACTACCAACTAACTCAAGGGGCGACAGAAGAGATAATATAGGCCATCAAGCTACTACTATCTGTGAAAGGAATAACAACCAGGGAAGGAAGGAGGAAAGCTGGATGCATTGACACAAAGAATGGAGGACTGCCCTAACAAAGAAGAAACATGGTTGCAAAGACAGAGAATACTTCTTCCAAAAGAAAAGTATGTGACAAAAGAACAAGATAAAGGCAGTTGATACGAATCGCAGAATGAAATTACCACAAAAATGATCGATAACTAAGGTGATGAAGAATGGATAGCAGGACGGATGGCCTGTGACCTGGAAAACGACCAGATAATGGAGGCCTGGAAGGGAGGTGTAAAACAAAGAAAACATGGGGGCCGGAATGGGGGCACCCCTAGGAAGATGGATCCCAAGGTTGCGACCGGACTGAACAACTTCAAACCCATTGCCCAAGGTTCACACGGATGTAAGAGTAAAGTAAATAGTGAAACTTAAGATCCTTAAGACTCACGCTTCACTCAATTGAGGTCTCGAGATGTAACTGGGGCACCACTAGGAAGATGGATCCCCAGGTTGTAACTGCACTGAACAACTTCAAACTTATCGCCAAAAGTTCACAGGGATGTAAGAGTAAAGGAAAGGCTAAATCTTAATATTTTTAATCCTGACACTTCACTCAATTGAGGTCTTGAGAGGATTGATTGTTGGAGTAGGCCAGTCCTCGCATAGACTTTCAAGTAGTTTTATGTTATGCCAGGAACTCCCCCATCAGTTTATGCCAACTATTCAAGCACACCCTTCTCTGCTAAGGGTGGTCTGGCACACCTCCTGGCACACCTTTCGGGCATGCGTGTGTTAACACAATATAGTTGACGTTCACCTTATGCAGTTATCGTTTTGGTAGTCCATTTCTATTTTGCCCACAGGAGGGAAAACTTCTTCATATCGGTGCCTTGCCAGTGGCTAACATTCAAGACACCTGATGAATGGGACTATCTATGACACCCTTCCCAAATGCATTGATCGCTACATGACCACGGAAGCTACTTTGAGCAGTTTATCTATCTACTCTTGACAATTCTTGGGGTTCCTGTATCTTCCACAGGACTAGCTGGTCGGGGAGCAATCCAATAGGTGCTACCCATGACCACTACCTTAGATCTATCTTAACTGTGGTTGGAATCATGCTTTAAGTGTCTCTGCACTTCTCTTATCGAGCCCATGGTGTTGGGGACACGTTCGGGCTTGGTCGGTGTAAAACAAGCCAGCGCACCCGGCACCTCCCAGGACTTCCTGCAGGACCCGCACGGGTAACGCCCATTAACTCCGTTAGCTTTGGTCCATTTTACTCTGCACAACTTGGAGGAGATACTCCACCTTCCATTCTATGGCTACCTCTATACCCTGTGAACAGCCTGTGGTCGACCAGACAGCAGTGACATATACGGTGTTGCAAGCAGGTCTGCCCAGATTCCTTTTTACTAGACTGCACACAGCTACACAACCATTTGCCCATGAGGTCCGGGCCTCAGGGCGGGGCTGGAGCGGCATGATAGGAAAAATGTCTCCAATTTACAGCTTCTTCAAACCTGCGTAGCTCGTCCAATAGCCTCTTCTGGAAGCGCAGATTTCAGTATTCTGCATGGCTGTGCCTGACGAACATTCTGGTCATTTTTCTGAAACTCCCGCGGGACTTCATATTGAAAGGTAGGGTAACAGAGGACTTTAGGTCAGGTAACCTTAGCTCCATAGCAGGGTAACCAGATCCTGAGGGTAGGGTAACCATGTCTAGTAGGCAAGATGACTTTATCCTATTACTCCATCTATTCTGTTGCCCGAGATAGACACTTCCGACTGTTCGCCAGTTACTGGGCTTGCCAGAATAACTGCCACTTCCTGGGTCTCTAAGTGTGCTCACACCTCTCCTGGGTGTAGTCGAGTACCTAAGTACCTTGTCAGCCATTTCTGTTCATCTTGGAGCCAGGCCAATTAGTTCTTTCCAGGTCGAGGACTCACTTGCCTGCCAGCTCCTAATAGTTCGCCCCCGGACTGCCTACATGGGTGTAGGTTCGGGCTGCAATAGCTCATGTAGACTGCATAGTTATACAAGATGCAACATGTCCGGGCCAGGCCCTAGTGACCTAGTAGTATGATAGGAGCAGAGGGCTGGTGGATCAACAAGAAGCGAGCACTGTTTACTAAAGGAGTCTTCGAACAGAGTGTAATAGGAGATCAGAGAGGTAACCGTTCAAGCAAGTATATATTAAGAATACTCGCTGTTGAAGTCTCCTGTTTCCACTCCAGGGATCAGCAGTCTTTAAATACAGCATATCGCTTATCTGCACTTTTGGTGATATTCTAAAAGGTTTTGTATATCAACCGATAGCACACGAAACAATACAAGTATCAACAGATACTATGCAACCAATCATGAAAGACTGCGTGCATCAACCGATAGCACACGAAACAATACAAGGATCAAACGATATTGTGAAACTAAGCATAAAACAATCTGTGCATCAACCGATAGCACGCAGAACAATACAAGCATCAAACGATGCTGTGAACTCAAACCTAAACCAACCAAGTACCCGTACCGGTTACACAAGAGGATTGATTGTTGGAGTAGCAGGGTGATCTCATATACTTGCAAGTAGTTTTATGTTATGCCAGGAATGCCCCCATCAGTTTACTCCAACTATTCAAGTACACCCTTGTCTGTTAAGGGTGATCGGACACACCACCTGGCACACCCATCGGGCATTCATGTGTTGAGCCACCCAAGTCGTTGTTCATGTAAGGTGCGTATCATTTTTGTGGCCCATCCCTATTTTGCCAGTCCGAGTGAAAGCAGCTTCGGTCAGTGCCTTACCAGTGGCTAACAGTCAGAACACCTGATGAACTGGACTGTCTATGCCACCCTTCCCATATACACAGACCTTTATGTGACTCTGGAAGATACCATGAGCGGTTTATCTATCTAGTATTTACAGTTCGTGAGCTACCAGTGACTTCTGCATTATAGCATCGTTCAGTAGTGATCCAAGGGGCGCTGCCCATGACAACCATCCTGGATCCACCTTACCTCGTGTGGGAATGGTGTGTTTAGTGTCTCTACACTTCTCATAGAGAGCCTATGGTATTGGGGAAACGTTCTGGCTTAGTAGGTGTAAAACTCCTGCACTTGCCCCGCCACCACCTGGGACTACCCATGGGACCCTGACGGTTAACTCATGTTAGCTCCTGTGGTTTTGGTCGATTCTACTCAGAACAACTTGGAGGAGGTACTCCACGTTCCACCTGATTCTCCCTGGCAGATCCCGCAAAGAGCGTATAGTTGACCAGACAGCAACGACACATACTGTGATGCAAGCAGGCTGGCAAAGATTGGTTATCGCTAGACTGGACACAATGTAACGACCCAGCATACATGAGCTATGCAAGTCGGAACCTTCACCCATACAGGTAGCCCGGAGGGGAACTGGTAGGAACCAACAGACAAGTAAGTACTGCACCTATGGAGACCCGATGGCCAGGGCTCCGAGATGAACACAATTAGTTGGCCATGTACTTAGGTACCTCGCTACACCCGGGAGGTGGTTTCAGCGTACTTAGGGACCTCAGAAGGGACAGTTACTCAGCTAGGCAGAGGAACTGGAGAAAGTTCAGAAGTATCTATGTACGGCAACGGGACAGACAGGGTAATAGGGAAAAGTTATCTTGTCCACCAGACAAGGTTACCCTACACTCAGGATCAGGTTACCCTGCCATGGGGCTTGGGTTATCCTTCCCAAAGTCAGGAGTTAGCTTTTCTTTCAATATGAAGTCCTACGGAGAGTTTGGGAAAAATGACCAGAATGTTTATCACATGTGTTACACATAAGACGAACTGGCCTAGCGAATGGGCATGTCACATGGTCCTTGGCAAAAGGTCACGGGTTCCATCCCAGGGTCCAATGGAGTATCTGGAGAAGGAGTTAATCTCTACCAAGACAACACGGGCACAAAACCCGCATTTACGCCACCACCGAATGTCGTTGAGCATGAGGTTTTCAGCGAATCCTCAGGAGAGGACTCTCGGCTATCCTGACAAGGTTGAACGAACTAAGTGGGTCGGTTGGTTATGGAGATAAACGCATGCAAAAATCCCTGAGCTGCGCCAGCCGCTGGATGCCGACCACATGGAGGCCGGCTGCTGCGATAGGAGTCCGCGGCTGCCATAAGGGCAGTAAGACCGAATTTCAAGTCCATTGGTGGAGGAATGCGGAGGAAAGTCCTGATGAGGGGGGGACGCCCAAGAGAAGATCGTTCACCCACACCCCAACGGCATGACAAGGTAGTGTCAGATGAGGGCCTACTGCGTGAAAAGATCAACCCTGAGCGCAATGAGGCCTAACCACCATTGGCGCGACAAGATTGGAACATGCTTCCTACTGGTTGATGCAGATGGATGGGAAATCCACTTGCAGGGAGAAGTCTGTCGCCGGAGCTGATCACTCCGCATGCAGAGCAAGGACCAGCAACTACTTGCCACGGTGCAGGGGTGCAAGTGGCTATGATTAGCACCGGTGTAGCAAGGAGAGGGGTGGGACACCCTCCCAGCTACCCCAGGAGATCAGAGTCAAGTGGGGTAAAGGTTTTCAGGGTCTAGGAATTTCGCATAGAGGAAAATGGGGGGAATAGATAGGCCGCGAACAGCCAGATGCGGAATATAAATATTGCGGTTCCTCCCACGCTTTACAGATCGATCAGTGACGGAGAAGAGATATTATCAATACATTCGTTCTATGATACAAACCCTACCTTCACCCCAGCCAGTATAAGTAAGCCTTCCTAGAAATCACTTCGTCACGTATTGGGCCTTAGTCCAGACTCCCTTGTCCTTAGAGTCGGCTACCGCCTAACACTATATTGATATCTTCTACACTACTGAGGCTCACAACCACCTCTTGCAATGAGCCTGAGCCACTGGTTATCTAAAGCCCTAATCCATCTATGCCAAATTTACCTCCAACGAAACCCACACATCCATGAGATCGAGTTTGATCTCACCATAAGCGAAGTCTTTGACAATGAAAATGTTCCCTTCTGGTTCTCTGATCACGGGATCAAGTGGGCCCTTAAACACCTCACACTCATAGAAAGGAGGAGGAACATGTTGCAACCAAGGATCGAGGAAGGGTTAGAAGAATTTAGCGGCACTGACATGCTGCGTGCGGAGAAACGGCAGCGGCTAATCTCCGCATGGGGACCGCGTCACGATGGCCCCTATCCACTCGCACCACCACCTCCCTGAGATAACATCCAACCGCTACGGCTAGGTTCCATACCCACACCAAGGAACCCGTCAGGGCCATCAGTGCTGCGAGGCCCAACTCAAAGCGTCACAAAAACACGAAGCAGGCAAAGGTCACGCTCCGGGACCCCAACCCCCACAGGCACTACCGATTTGGGTGCTTTCGCCGCATATATAGGGACACTGATTGGACTGTTGGACCGCAGGGTCACCCAAACCCAGAATGAACGGATGGTCGTATACAGGACCCTATCTGGCGAGGGGGAAGAGACGGCAGAGGGCCTTGCTCAAGTAAGAGAGTGACTGCTGAATGGGGAGAAGTTGGTTGGAGAGGATTTGGTGCTCTGGCAAAATAAGAGTAGGAAACTAGAGGGAGAGGTAGTGGCCGAGGTCACCAGATTTAAGGGAGTGATCGAAGCGGCACGTACTCCCATGCACGAGCAAACGGAACAGCAAGCAGTGGTCGGCAGACAGTGGCACCAAGACCTAGGACGCACCATCCAAGAATCGGTGAGTAGAGACCAAGAACTCTACACAGGGCTGCATAGACTCCGGAAGGAGCTAGATGAGGAACAACGAAGTCGGGGAACCCAGGAGCTGCAGTTGATGACCGAACTACAGACCCGTGATAAAAAAGTAACAACAGGACTCCGGGACATGCAGCAAAACATGACCCAGATGTTTGCCCAATCAACGCGGGAAATAATGGCGCTGGTACAGAGAGCGTTAGGCTCGCATCATAGGGGATGGACCCATGATGGCGAAACCGGCCGAGGACGATCAGGGCCATCGCAACAAGAAAAGAGAAAGCAACCCGTGGAATGGGACCCGCGGCCAGAGACCATGCAGAGTGGCCCCGAGAGAAGCACGGCACCTCCCAATATGGCCGGAGGAGCAGGCGACCCAGACCCAGGGGACGACAGGGCTGATAACACAGGAGAAGGACCAAGCCGCCGGCCAAGGGTACCAGCTCTAGGAAGGCCGCGGACAGCTAAGGAAGAGGAGGAACATCAGACGATAGTGTAGTTGGCCAAGGAGTTGGCCCGACAAACTGCGCTACATCAGAAGAGGCCCGCCGACACTCTATTTGTATACGAAGCAAAGTCCTACCAGGATATTAAGACCTGGCTGCACAGGTGCCGGAACTACTTGGGCAGAAATCCCATGCTATGGATGGAGGATAAAGTTAGGATTATCTGTGACTTGGGAAGGACGAAGGGTGCCGATGTGACACCCTTTAGCAATTGGTATAGGCAGAGCATGGAAGGGCACGAAGAGCATGCCACCCGTCCTGAACTACTGACGTGGAAACTGTTTTGGCATGAGATCATCGTATGATTCTCAGCGATCAATGAGGACTGGACAGCTTTGGCACAGATGGGAAAGATCAAGTATGAGAAGGACATCGATAAGTACCTTCTACAGAGTGGGAACTTGAACATCAAGGCCAGGCTTCAAGGAACGGCGTGGAGGAAGATGGTCAAGTACCGACTGCCAGACCCAATACTGAGAGGGTTGTCTCATAAGCGATACGAGACCGACGCCGAATGGCTGGAGTGCCTTCAAGTGGTTGGAAACCAGGAAGACGCTTTCCTCGACAGCGAACGGCAACGACACGACAACCCATCCAGCTTGTCGAGTTCTTCCAGACTGCTAAAACGACGCCTGGAGGACGGGGCAAAGGAGCCAAAGTAAGGAAAGGAAGAAGGGAGACCTAGCAAGTTCCAGAGGAAGATGGTGCCTGGGAACTTCAGGTCAGCAAGGTTCGCCCAAACTAACAAACCGACCAAGACTCCAGGGGTAGAGCACACCGACTGGAAGAAGGCTCATGACGGAATATCCCAAAACTTGGTTGACCAACGCCGGGAAAGCAAAAGCTGCCCCTGGTGCAGACTCACCAACCACAAGTGGGGAGCTGGTAGGAAGGGAGCCGTTGTCGCAACGATAGGACAGCGGGAGGCAGCGAAGTTTGGGCCACGAAACATGTAGGTTCGGAATACCACCCCAAGGGCAGCCGTGAACCAAACCCATGTACCACCAGCGCCTAGACTTTGGAAGTTGTCGGATCAAGAAGGGGGGATAGAGCTGACAACCGGGAGCCCTTTATAAAAACCACGACCTACGTTCTGAGCTAGGGCAATGGCTTAGTCAAGAATGTCAGTGAACCGCACTGACTGGGTTGCGAGCGTGGGCAGGGACAGCAATGTGAAGGGCATGAAGAAGAATGTATAACGGAGAAAGTTAACCCATCTCAGGAGGATGAAATCAAGAATAGCCCCGGCCCTGGACGCGGGACGGTAAGAGTTTATACTGCTCCCTGGGTAGAGAAGGTTCAAACCCGGCACGCATGAAAAGGGAACTGTTGCGTGGGGCAACTCAGGGCGCCCTAACCTTTCCTCCAAACGTCATGCACGGGAAAGAAGTCAGGATACCGCAGGACCGCCTGAAGGCGCTTCCCCAGTCCCAGGATGGCACCACCGGCAACAGTGAGTGGGTAGGCTGCGGGTTGCTAGGTGAGACACAGGACAGCATGCATGCCTGAAATCGTATGCAACAGCAGGAGTCGAACACCTAAGGCCGAGTTAGACAGGTCGCTCCCTTATCTACGCACTGGTGGCATAGACCAGTATGATTAAATATCGTTATTGAGGGGAAAGACAATAGAACCGGAGCCGCACACCAAAGGGACCGAGTTTGTCTGAGGAGGCCTGAATGGCCGAAAGTGTGTGGGCACAACAACAAACACCCAAGATTATTAAATGCCCCAAAAATGTCCAGTAAAGGAAGACAGGGTAACCCTGCTGGGGAGCCAATAAGACCGAAAACTCAAGTCCCTACACCTACACATTATGAGTGCCTCCAAGGCACAGCATACCTATGAATACAAGGAGAACGAGTACTGATTCGCATGTTATTAGACTTGGGCTTGTAGATCTTTGTGGTATGAGAGGCGCTAGTCCAAAAGCTGGGGCTAGCAAGGATATGGTAAGATATGCCCATTAGTATAACGGGGTTTGACGGCGCACAGTCCCAAAATGCGGGAAGGTGTGATACGACCCCTATCATGCAAGAAATAGGGGCTAACCGACATCATTTGGAAATTACCTGTGAAGTCATGAGTCAGGGAATCCATGACTTGATAATATCTTTTGGTTGGTGGTATCGCCAACATCCCTATCATTCATTGAAGACGCGATCAGGTGGGAGTTCCAGGCAGAACAGTGTAAGGCACATCTGGAACCCGAAGATGAAGGATTCTGCATTCCGTGGGACGAGCCAGTAGCCTCGGACCCTGCAGCCAGATACATGGGCCGAATCGCCGGCCCAGAAGACCCTGAGGCAGTAGTGATGGAGACTCTGCCAAAACCCTACCGGGAGTACGCCGATCTCTTGCTACCTCAGGCAGCGGAATGGCTCCCAAAGCACAATACCTTCGATCCTGAGAGCAAGGTAGTTAAAGGCGTGAAACCCCCATGGGGGCCGCTATACCCGCTGTCTGAAAAGGAACTATGGGCGTTGCGAGGATACCTGGACAAAATGCTGCGCGAGGGAATGATAACCCCAAGCCAGTCACCCGCAGGTGTACCAATACTATTTGTGCTGCAACCTGATGGATAGCTGAGACTAGGTGTGGACAACCGCGGGCTGAACAAGGTTACCATTGCCAACAAGTACCCCCTACCGCTCATGAGTGAACTCAGAGACCTTGTAGTCGGGTCGCATATCGTTATCAAGTTGGACCTAAAGGATGGGTACCACCTGATATGCATAAAAAAGCGAGACCAGTGGAAGACGGCCTTCCGCACTAGGTATGGTCATTACAAATATCGGGTACTCCCGTTCGGGCTGGTAAACGCACCCGCCATCTTCCAAGACATAATGCAGGTGGTCCTGAGGAGATTCCTAGACTTGGGAGTAGTCGTATACATAGACGACGTGCCAATTTACTCCAAGACTGAGGAAGAGTGCATCAAGTTGGTGAAGGAGGTATTAACCTAGCTACGGAAATACCGCTTAGCCGTGTCTATCACTAAATCAGTATTCCACACCGACACGGTGGAGTTTCTGCGATACATAGTAAAGACAGATGGGATCACCGTGAGTGATCGATAGGTCAAAGCCATAAGGAAATGGAAGAGACCTGAGTCCATAAAGGACATACAAACTTTTATGGTATTTGCAAATTTCTACCGAAGATTTATTAAGAACTTCTCTGGAACTTGTAAACCCATAACAGACTATTGGAAGGCGACCCAAAGGGCTTCGCCTGGGGAAAAGGGCAGGAGGAGGCTTTCGATTTCCTAAAGCCACAGTTCCTGGCGGCGCCAATCCTAGCACACTTCCACCCAAACGGGAACACTGTGGTGGAAACGGATGCTAGTCATTTTGCGCTTGGGTCCATCCCGTCGCAATACATTGAAAAAAGGCTGCATCCTATAGCATTTCACTCCCAAAAGCTCAACTCGCCGGAACGCAACTACGACATTCACGATAAAGAGTTGCTTGCCATAGTTGAAGCATCCAAGGAATGGCGTCACTACCTCGAAGGAACTAAAGAACCCATCACGGTATTTACAGATCAGCAGAATCTACAATACTTCCTCATGACCAAGGTCTAGAGTGTCAGGCAGATAAGGTGGGCACGAAAGTTGGTATATTTCAACTTCAAAATCGTGTAGCGGGCAGGATCGAGTGGCGGGAAACCGGATGCACTAAGCAGACGGCAGGAGTACTGTCCCGAGGGGGGCAGTGTGCAAAGTGAGAAGCGCTCAATTCTAAACTCCACCCATTTTAACCAGGTTCTGGTTATAGTGGTAGGACAAGAGGAGGAACCTGGTCTAAGTCAGAAGACACCCGAACCTGAGTACGCCCGAGCTAGGCAGTTACACCCAGACACTCAGATTCCAACAAGGGGCTCAAGCGAGGCGGCAGGACATAATACCTACGCGCTGGAAGAAGCAATAGTGCCTGCTTGCGGAAAAGCGACAGTAGCCACCGGAATAGCCTTAGCATTATCAGAAGGAACCTACGGCCGAGTAGCCCCAGGAAGTGGTCTTGCCGTCCAGCATGGGATCATGGTCGGCGCAGGAGTCATTGACCAGGACTACCGAGGCAAGGTAAAGGTATTACGGTTCAATCTGAAGGACCAGGACTACCATATGGGGAAGAGCGAACGATTTGCGTAACCCGTAATAGAAAGAATTCAGGATGCGGAGCTCCACGCTGTGAGGGAGCTGGAGAACACCAAGAGGGGCCAGGACAGATTCGGAAGCACGGTAACCAGTGTGGTCGAAACCCAGACCAAAAGCAGTCAGATAACGGAAGAAAGCGGGCAAAACCGACAATTCGATAAATGCGATCAGGGACGACACAAGGCCCTGACGACCGAAGAAACCATCCTAACCAGTGTAGTGGTTCTCAAGGCCACAGCAGGGAAATTTGACGCCCAGTTCCTAAGACGGGTGGAGGAGAAGGGAGAAAGGGACCAGGACCGGAAGATGAGGAGAAAGGAGTTGGAAAGACTCCCAGATGAGGGAAAGGATATGCCAACGCACTGGTCTTTGGCGAGTAGTCTCCTGTATTACAAGGGATGCCTGTTCATTCCAAAGGACGAGGCCCTGCAAACGCTGATTGCTCAAAGCAGCCAAGACTCCAAGGTCGTTGGGCATTTCGGCTAGGAAAAGGCAGTGAAAATCATAACCAGGGACTCCTACTGGAAAGGGCTCGCGGAATGGGTAAATGACTAGGTACGGTCATGTGACAAGTGTCAATACAACAAAGCGCCACGGCACGCGAGATACGGGTTTCTACAGCCATTGGAAATATCCTATGCAGCGGGGACCTCGATCTCTACCAACTTCATAACGCAGCGACCAAAGTCCGAGGAAAACACCCAGATCATGCTGGTAGTCAACCGCTTCACCAAAATGGCCCACTTCTTAGGGTTAAGAGAAAACACAATGGCAAGGGATGTAGCCCAGGTGTTCCTCCAGGAAGTGTGGAAACTACATGGGCTACAAATGGAAATCATCTCGGATATGGACGCGAAGTTTGCGGGAGAATTTTGGGAGTCCCTGAGGAAACTCTTAGGCATTAAGCGAAAAATGTCAATGGCGTACCATCCTCAGTCACACGGACAAAGAGAGAGAACCAAGCAAGTGCTGGAAGGCGATCGCCGGAGCTTCGTAAATTACGATCAGGATGACCGGCACCAAGCGCTCCGGTTAGCCAAGCATGCCTACAATAACTTCATTACGAGTGGGCACGGACTCACTCCATTCTACGCAAACTATGGAAACCGCCCAGAGACGGAGTGGGTGAAGGAGCGAGAAGCTGGAAATCCAGGAGCCACCATCTATGCTCACTGGATGAAGGAAATAGATGGACAGGCGATGGCCACCTTGAAAGCAACCAGGGAAGTAATGGGACAATACCAGGACAAGAAAGTATAGCCACAACCAAACTTTCAGACGGGTAACTTGGTGATCCTTAACGCCAAGAACATCCATATGAAATGACCCTCACAAAAGCTTAGCCCAAAACTATATGGGCCCTTCAAAATCCTGGGGCCACGCGGGAACTGAGCATTCAAGCGGGAAATCTTGGAACGCGGGAAGATCCAGCACGTCTTCCCTGTATCATTGCTAGAGCCATATCGGACATTCGTTCGACTGGCTCGGGAACAACCTCCCGTAGCGCCAGAGGAGACAGATGGCGACTTGGAATGGGAGGTTGAAAAAATAGTCAAAAGCCAGGTCATTTTATAAACTCGCAGGGTTCACGGACGCACTAGGAGGATCCGTGAACTTGGGTGCGTTGTGAAGTGGCGGGGGTGCTCGGAGGATGAAAACAGCGGGGAGCCACCAGAATATTTGGGGCATGCGGCGGGGTTGGTAGACGGGTTCCACAGAGAGAACCCGGAGATGCGGTGGATATAGAGAAACTACGACAAGGAAAGGTTTTCCTAGGCGTGGCCAAGTAAATGTGCGCAGGTTTGCACCCTATCATGCCGAGTCCTTAAAGGAGGTTGATTTATACACTATTAGAAAAATAGGTGTCTACAGATTGGGGCCAGACTCCTAGAGAGCGGAGCTCGTGTTATAGGTAGGACGAACTGGCATGGCGAATGGGCATGTCACAGGATCGTTGGCAAAAGGTCACGTATTCAATCCTAGGGTCCCTCGGAGTATCTGGAGAAGGAGTTAATTTCTGCCAATACAACGCCCGCACAAAACCCGTATTTACGCCACCACCGAAGGTCCCCAATGGAGGGGTTTTCGCTGAATCCTAAAGGGAGTACTCTCGGCTATCCTGATATAACGGGGGCACCCCTAGGAGGATGGATCCCAAGGTTGCGACCGCACCAAACAAGTTCAAACTTATCGCCAAAAGTTCACACAGATGTTAGAGTAAAGTAGACGGTAAAACTTAATATCATTAAGCTTGACGCTTCACTCAATTAAGGTCGCGAGAGGATTGATTGTTGGAGTAGGAGAGTTCTCGCATAGATGTGCAGGTAGTTTTATCTTATACCAGAAACTCCCCCATCACTTTACTCCAACTATTCGGGCACACCCTTCTCCGCTAAGGGTTGTCCGACACTTCTCCTGGCACCCCTTTCAGGCATGCATGTGTCGACACTCTCTAGTCGGCGTTCATCATATGTGCATATCGTTTCTGCGGCGCATTTCCATTCTGCCCTCCTGAGTTAAAACTTCTGTGCATCGGTGACTTGCTAGTGGCTAACTGTCAAGACACCTTGCTGAACTAGACTATCTATGACACCCTTCCCATGCGCGTTGATTTCTACTTGACGCCGGAAGCTACCGTGAGCGGTTTATCTATCTACTATTTACGAGTCTCGGGCTTCCAATGTCTTCCGCAGGATACCGTGGTTTGGGAGCGGTCCAATGGGCGCTACCCATGACCACCACCTCGGATCCACCTCACCTGTTGTAGGAATCATGCTTCTAGTGTCTCTGCACTTCCCTTTTTGAGCCTATGGCGTTGGGGAGACCTTTGGGTTTGGTAGGCGTAAAACCCTCCCAGTCACCCTGCTCCCACCCGGGACCACCTTCGGGACCCCTACGGTTAACTCCCGTTAACTCAGTCGGTTTTGGTCCGTTTTACTCCAAACAACTTGGAGGAGGTACTCCACCTTCCACGCCATGCCCCCTTATATATCCTGCGAACAGCTTACGGTCGACCGGACGGCAGCAACGTATACGGTGTTGCAAGCGGGTCTCCAAAGATCCTCCTTTGCTAGACTGCACACAACTACGCAACCGTTTGCCCATGACGTCCGGGCCTCAAGGCGGGGCCGGAGGGGCATGATAGGAATAATGTCTTCAATTTACAGCTTCTTCGTAGCTGCGTAGCTCGCCCAATAGCATCTCCCGGAACCCCAGATTCCAGTATTATGCATGGCTTCGTGTGACAAACATTCCAGTCATTTTTCCCAAACTCCCCGAGGGACTTCGTATTGGCAGGTAGGGTAACTCAGGTCCTTGAACAGGGTAATCCAAGCCTCAAGGCAGGGTAACCCTGTTCTGTGGGTAGGGTAATCTTGTCCGGTGGACAAGTGGATTTTCTCCTGTTACCCTATCTATCCCTCTTCCGGGGATAGACACACTCGGCCTTTCTCTAGTTACCCAGCCTAGCTGTGTATTGGCCCTTCATAGGTCCCTAAGTACGCTGACACCAACCTTGGGCGTAGCCATGTACCTAAATACTTGTGTCCACTAAGTCTGCTCATCTCGGAGCCCGGGCCATCGGGTCTCCGTAGGTCAAGTACTCACTTGCCTGCCGGTTCCTACCAGTTCGCCTCCGAGCTACCTGTATGGGTGTAGGTTCCGGCTGCCATAGCTCACGTATGCTGGGTCGTTACATCACTCCCCTCTTCTCTACGGTCCGTCCCGGACCGTTTAGCGTCGTCTTTTGTTTCCACGACTCGATTCCCCCAAGACCCGATGGTCCCTGGGCTTGGACGGATATCTTTGGTGGAAATCTAGCATGGCCTGTAAGCCTGTCCCTTCTAGCATCTCATAGGGCTCCCATGAGTTCTCCCCAGCTCGATAGCCTTCCCATGAAACCAGGTACTGGACAAAGCGCGACGGAAACTTCGCCTTTGTTCCACCATACCAGCGACTGTCCACAACAGCTTCGATTACGTAACTGGGCTTATTGTCCACGAGCTCTGGGGTAGGGATCTCCTTGATCCTACCCGGTTCCGGATCCTCCCGATAGGATTCCAGCAGCATGACATTGAAAACCGGGTGGATACTCTATCGGGTTGGCAATTGGAGTTCGTATGCTCGGGTACCCACCCGACGTTTGACCACGAAAGGGCTAAACGTCCGGTGGTCTAGCTTCTCCATGGGATGCTTGGTGCGGATGTTCTTCCGGTTCAACATCACGTGGTCCGCTTTCTTAGCCCGCCCTGCAGCCATATCTTCTAAGGTAACATAGTCCTTGGATGGCAGCCGTTTCTGGTCATGCCATTTCCGCTGCCTTTCCTGTGCCCATTGAATCATTTCTCGAATCCGTTGCCAGGTTCCTTCCCATTCCTTAACCAAGAGTTCACTACTGCGGTGTATCCCTTGGTTGTCAGACACAACACCCGACCAGTTAGTCTGTGGGTTGAACCCATAATTGATCTCAAATGGTGACAACCTGGGGGATTCTGATGTTGAGGTGTTATACACATACTCCGCAAGCGGTAGCAGCGAAACCCAGTGATCCTGTTGATAGAAACAGTAACTACGCAAGTACTGCTCTAGTGTCTGATTAACCCCCTCAGTTTGCCCGTCAGTCTCTGGGTGGAATGCAGTCGAAACGTTTAGTTTCACTTCCAGCAAGTGCATCAGACTCATCCAGAACTTGGATGTGAATCGGCTATCTCGGTGGGAGATAATTGACTCTGGGAGTCCATGAAGGCGCCAAACCTCCTTCAGGAATATCAAGGCAAGCTCCTTGATAGGTACCTCAGTGGTCAGGGGTATGAAATGGGCCATTTTCGAAAACCTGTCTACTATGACCCAGATCTTGGTATACCCTTCGGACTCTGGCAGCGCGACAATGAAATCCATTGAAATTGCTGTCCAAGGCCGCATAGGAACATCGATAGGTTCCAGCAGCCCGAACTTCTTGTGCCTGATGGATTTATTTCTTTGGCATGCATCACATGTCCGCACATAGTCAGTGATGTGCTCATCCATCTTAGGCCAGTAGAAGTTAGCCCTCACCCTGCCAATGGTTTTGTAAGTCCCGAAGTGTCCCGCGATTCGGGAGTCATGTTCTGCCTTCATGATTGTCTGCTTCAGATTCTGACCCTTGGGAACATACCACCTGTTCTTGTACAGGAGTAAGCCCTTTTCCGTCGTGAAATGTCGGTCGACCTCTTTGTCACCTGCAGCTGTTGCCTTCAGGATCCTTAAGTACTCCTGGTCTTCGCTTATCGCTACCCGCAACTGATCCAAAAAGGACGACTTGAGCCGAAATCCCTGGCACACTTGCAACACCTGTGGTCGCAAGATGTCCCGTTCCTGGCTCCCGACCCACTGTCCGGGGCGAAAAAACGACTGTGGCGGAAAATCACTCCCCCCTTCAGGGCGGTAGTCCCTACGCCGCGACAAAGCATCCGCCTTCTCATTCAACCGTCCTTCTCGGTAAACCACCTTGAAGTTAAACGGTTGCAGGAATTCAGCCCAGCGGTGCTGCCTTCGGTTAAGGACCTTGGTACTATTAAAGTACTCCAAGTTCTTATGATCCGTATAGATCACCAATTGGTCCGATCGTGAGCGCAGCAGATGATCCCATTCCTTGAATGCCGCCACGATGGCAGTCATTTCCTTATCATGGACATCATAATTGATCTCTGCTGGGTGAAACTTCCTACTATGGTAGGCCACCGGATGCCATCTCTCATCCTCACATAACTGGGAGAGAACGGCTCCTAATGCAAAGTCACTAGCGTCGGTTTCTAGCCGTGTTGGCCGTTCAGGGTCAAAATGTGCTAGGATAGGTTTGGACGTGAACGCTTCCTTTAAATGATTGAAGGCCTGCTCACATGCAGGTGTCCATTCCCATCGGACATCCTTCTTTGTCAAGTCCGTGAGGGGTTTCGCTATCTTGCTGAACCCTTCTATGAACCGACGATAGAAGTTGGCAAAGCCCATAAAGCTTTGAACGTCGACGACGCATGTCGGAGGTGCCCAGTCTTTGATTGTCTGCACCTTTTCCGACAACATAGAGATCCCCATATCGGAGATCCTATATCCGAGGAATTCAACCTCCCGTTGGTGGAAACTGGACTTCTTCATACTTACACATAGTCTAGCTTTCCGCAATTTCTCCATTACACGCCTTACCATCGCGACGTGCTCTTCCATAGTTTCGGAGTAGATCAGGATGTCATCCATATACGCGATGACTCCTTCATCCATGAGATCTCGAAAGACCTCATTTATCATGCTCTGGAAAGTTGCCGGGGCATTACATAACCCAAACGGCATGACCGTGTATTCATACAGTCCATATCTGCACCGGAAGGCCGTCTTCCATTCCTCACCTTCTGCCATCCTCAGAAGATAGTAGCCGTTTTTCAAGTCCAACTTAGTGAACACAACGGCTTTTCCTAACCTATCTCGCAGTTCATTCATCAGCGGTAGAGGGTACTTGCTCTTCACCGTGATTTTGTTCAGCCCTCGGTAATCTATTACCAGTCTTAATGTACCATCTGGTTTTGGCACAAAGAGGATAGGGGCTGCTGCTGAGGAACTGGATCGCCGTAGCTTCCCCGTTCGCAGCATGTCATTGAGATATTCCCGGAGTGCCTTAAGCTCCTTTTCCGATAACGGATAGATAGGCCCAAACGGAGGTTGAGTCCCGGGTAGCAACTCGATCGTATGGTCATACTTTGAGTGCTCCGGCAATGCCTCAATCCGTTCTTGACTGAAGATGTCCCCGTAGTCCTTATACTCAGGGAGTAGCTTGACGGTAATGTCAGCACCTTCCTCATCGGAGAATTGTACAATTCCCAACAGGTACACATTACTAGGGTCTTCAGCTAGCAACTCTTCATCGGTCATGAACACTAACCGCCCCTGCTCTGCCAGGCAATTAGCCTTGCAGAAATCTGAGCGCCAGGTTAGTGATCCTGTTTTCCAATCTATGTCGGGATTATGGTCCTTCAACCAAGACATAGGTAGGTACCCGTCCACCTTGGTGTCGGGCATGTCCGCGACTTCAAACCGCATTTCGTTATGGTGGTCGCCTATTCTCATGTCCAATGATTTGGTATAGTGCAGACCTGACCCCGGAATGTGATTACCGCTTGCGTCGCTTATCGGCACATGTACCTTTCGTCGGACACATGGTGCCTGCGTTTGTTTAACCCATCGGCTACTAAGCACTGGCCCAGTAGCTCCACTGTCGAGTAGCAGGAGCGCCTCAGCGCTTACCTGTCTAGCTCCAATCTTCCAGTCTAGCCTTACCCTCAGGTGGATAGACTTGGTATGGCGAGGCAAGTTATCACGCTTCTGCCTCTTCACTTGTCTTAGGGACTTAGTCATCTTGGCTTACTAATTCTGATCTCTTGCCTTTCGACACAAGAGCGGCCACAACGGGTCGGTAAACGTTAAGGGATTGGGAATCGTTTTATCAATAGCTAGGGTGTTTACTATCACGCCAGCATGATTTCGGGTACTAAACCCTCCTCAGGTAAACTTGATCATAGTATCATTTATTCAATCAAGTCCAGCCTGAACTAATCCCGCTTGTACTAAACATAACAAATTTTCCCGAGGTGGGTAGAAGTCCGCTGTTGGACCGGTTCCAAGCGAAGCAACCTTGCTTCCCCAATGTCGAGCGTCTCCGCGAGCGAGATCTCTCCCAGCCTCAACCGAAAATAATACCCTATGACTTGTCCGTCCCAGTAAAGAAATCCTGAAAGAAATACAAATAACTAGAACAAAGGAAATAACCTGAAAACCCACAAAGGAGAGATCACCCTGTCCACCGCACACGGCCCTCAACATCTATCTGCCCACACCACCTGGGTGTAGTCAGCATCAGGGTCGTTCATGCAGTAGAGGGGTACTTACCCATCCCAGAAGCCACTTCTGGGGCTCCTTTTCATCCCTCCCGCAGGGGTCTATGGATACAGGTTATTAAGGTTATACCTTTCGCAGAATGGGGTCTTACCTATTCTGAGCCGTCAGTATCAACCTCCATAATCTGAGGTGATGCCTGTCGGACTTCAAGTATCTTTGACGAGGTAGCCGGAGGTGGCGCTTCAATGCGCTTTAGTCGCTTGTCCGTACCTGAGGGCTCGCTTACCGGGGCTGACCGTTTCAACCCACGAGCCTGTTTGGACGAACTAACGACTGGGGACGTCGCGGTGCACTTTCTCCAAAAGTGACCCGTTTGTCCACACTTGGTGCACTGGTTGTGCTTTCTCCGACGTTCGGTCAAAGTCGACGGGATTTCCTTATGCGCCAGGGCATACTCAGAAGTCCCCGGCTTTGCCTGTTTCCCCGCATTGAAATTAGTAGGTTTGGCAGACCGCTGGTTCTGTCTGCCCGAACCTTTATCCTTCTTTTTAAACCTTCCGGAAGTTGAGGACCTATCCTCCTTCTTGTCCGTTGGTTGAGACCGTTGGACAGGGTGGATAACTCGGTTGCTGAACCGGGTGTTGTCTTCCAGTGTGTGTCCAACCTTCCGAAGAAGATCAAGGTAGTCGTTCAAGTCGGTGGGATGGGGCTCCTTCAGTGCCCACGCGTTCCTCACTTCTTGAGTAATGCCCGACCGTACCTTATCTCGTACCTGCACAGGGTCTGTATAGCTAAGCTTATACATATAGTCAATTATCTTGTCCAGGTACTCATCGATGTGATGTGGCTTCATCACTAGGTCTCGCCACTCAAGGAGGGATCGGTCTCGTTCCGCTTGGTCACCGCCGAAACTCCGTTCAAGCCGTTCCCGGAATCCTTTCCACGTTCTTAACGGGTTACTGTTATTAACTGGAACTCCGGTACGCTTGGCTGCCTCCTTATTGATGTGGGAGTGCAGCCCAAGATACCATGTTCGGGCAGTATCTTCTAGAAGGGGGATCACCAGGTTTACCTTGTCCATATCGGTCAACCTGCACCCAGCAAAGTACTCGAACTTAACCTCTACCAGCGTCAAGAAGCTGGCGAGTTCGGTGACCTTTCCCTTAAACGCCGGAATGCCGCTCAGCTTTTCCGGCTTCTTCTGCCGTTGTCTAGATGATGGTCGTGCAGCCGCCCTAGTCCGTAGTTCCCTTGACAGCTTCTTAGCACGGCGGTCCCACCGTCGTTTCTTCTCGTCGCTCCAGTCATCCTTGCGAGCGCCGAGAAAAGGGGTCAAGTCGGGGAGAGAATCGGCATCATCATCATCCGAGCTATCATGGTCAGAGTCCCCAGGATCTCCACCTGCTCCCGTAGTACCACCGACAGGTGGTCCATTTCCACCTCCACTACCCCCGGTATTTCCACCTGGGGTCTCGCGGGGTCTATCATACCCATCAAACCTTTCCTCCTGGCCATCCTGATTCCCATCCTCGGGGGGGTTAGCCCCTGATGGTACTGATGCCGGTGGTGGAACAGGTCGTTGCCCACTCTCAGGAGTTGGGTTCGGAGCCGCCTGAGTCATCGCCAGAAACGACTGAAGCTCTGGACAACTCAAAGGTTGCATTGGGGGCCCCGCGTGTCTCCATGACCCACAGTACCCACATGTTGGTCGTCCGTCTCCCTCCTTCTGTCTTCTTCGGTGCCTTACCGGGGTCCGTGGTCCCTTCCTGCACCCGTACATGTGGTAATGAATCCACCCCATACGGGTTTCTTCCGACTTGCAGCCCGACAGACAGTACTCGTCTTGGCTGTCCGACTCACCACTAGTGATCGTGGGGAGGATGGAGGGAAGAGTTGGTTTTGAGGGGGCAGAAGGAATCACGGGTGCCCAAGGAACGGAACGAGCGGGTGTCCCAGGTCCGGGGATCGGAGTCCCTCGTGATGGAGCCATGGGTGCTCGCTCTTCCTGGCGCCTGACCTGTTCAAAGAATCCAGGTGAAGCCGCACGCAGCGGTCGGTACCCTGGGGTAGCCGATACTGTTGGCGGGAAAGCTGCGACAGGGAAGGTATCAGGAGGGGGCAATGAAACTGGTAAAGGTGTGGGTCTTGGGGCAGCAATAGGAGGTACGGGAGTTGCAACCGACGGTGTTGCAGGGGGGTTAATGGGAGCGGGGGTCGGCCGAGGAGTAGGGTCAGGTGTATCTGGTGCTGTGATACCCTTTGGCTTGGACGTCCTTTTCTTAACCCGACGCCCATCGGTTGGTCCAATCGCCGGACTTCCTGAACGACTGCGGGCGATCGAGGAGGGGACAGACAGCGAGCCTGTTGATGCTCTTGTGAAGGACGAGGTATAACTGTATCCTTCCCCCTTGAGGCTTTCCAACATCCGTATGCCCACGGGGCTTAGGTACGCCCTCCACTGTTCATCCCGGGCTCTCATAGCCAGTTCCATCCCGAAGTTCTCCAGCTTCGTGTGGACAAGTGGGAGTGGGGGCGCCGCCTCTATCATCAGTACGTCATTCTCAGCATCAATACTATAACCTCCCGCGAAGGCCCTTTCCAGCGCTGCCATACGATCCTTCAATGCCTTCTGGTCTCTTAACATTCGCAGGTATGCCTCCTGCTGTACCTTCATCCATTCCACCGCTGCCGTAGTAATCTGTTTACGGAACACCTGCTGCTGCTGGGCATTCCAGTTCTTCAGTTCCCGCTTCGCATCCTCAATCGACTTGGATACCTCCCGGACGATGTAAGGTTCGACGAACTCGCGGGAGAACTCGCTAAAGGGTACTCCTTGCGGTGGAGGAGGGAGCATGTTGTGGACGAGGGCGGCGTCTTGGAAGAACGAAAGCGCCGCAGCGCGAGGGTCTGTAATCATAAGATCAACACATTCATCAGGTAGTTGAATAGGGGCGGCCTCCAGGAGCAATTGGTGACCGTCCCATTCAATACCGCGGACGTCCGCGAACACCGAAGCACGAAATGTGTTGGCGGAGTTCTCGTCAAGGTCAAGGTCTGAATCCGAGTTGGATTCCATTCTAGGTCGACGTTCGATACTAGCCATTGCGCTTTCCACCCTGGGCTACTTGTTCGAGACAAGGTTACCAGTATTCACGCAAGGTCAGTGCCGAAGGTCGAAAAACAATTAATCAGGAGAGGAGTTAAGCGAGGAGCTCGCTTAACGATATACTGTAACGGGGGCACCCCTAGGAAGATGGATCCCAAGGTTGCGACCGCACCAAACAACTTCAAACTTATCGCCAAAAGTTCACACAGATGTAAGAGTAAAGTAGACGGTAAAACTTAATATCGTTAAGCCTGACGCTTCACTCAATTAAGGTCTCGAGAGGATTGATTGTTGGAGTAGGAGAGTTCTCGCATAGACTTTCAGGTAGTTTTATCTTATGCCAGAAACTCCCCCATCAGTTTACTCCAACTATTCGAGCACACCCTTCTCCGCTAAGGGCGGTCCGACACGTCTCCTGACACCCCCTTCGGGCATGTATGTGTCGACCCGCTCTAGTCGGCGTTCACCATATGTGCATATCGTTTCTGCGGCGCATTTCCATTCTGCCCGCCGGAGTGAAAACCTCTGCGCATCGGGGACTTGCCAGTGGCTAACTGTCAAGACCCCTTGCTGAACTAGACTATCTATGACACCCTTCCCATGCGCGTTGATTTCTTCTTGACGCCGGAAGCTACCGTGAGCGGTTTATCTATCTACTATTTACGAGTCTCGGGCTTCCGGTGTCTTCCGCAGGGTACGGTGGTCCAGGAGTGATCCAATGGGCGCTACCCATGACCACTACCTCGGATACACCTTACCTGCGGTAGGAATCATGCTTTTAGTGTCTCTGCACTTCCCTCTCAGAGCCTATGGCGTTGGGGACATCCTTGGGCGTGGTAGGTGCAAAACGTTCCCAGTCGTCCCGGCACCACCCGGGACTACCTTCGGGACCCCCACGGTTAACTCCCGTTAACTCCGTCAGTTTTGGTCCGTTTTACTCCGAACAACTTGGAGGAGGTACTCCACCTTCCACCCTATGCCCCCTTATATATCCTGCGAACAGCTTACGGTCGACCGGACGGCAGCAACGTATACGGTGTTGCAAGCAGGTCTCCCAAGATCCTCCTTTGCTAGACTGCACACAACTACGCAACCGTTTGCCCATGACGTCCGGGCCTCAAGGCGGGGCCGGAGGGGCATGATAGGAATAATGTCTCCAATTTACAGCTCCTTCGTAGCTGCGTAGCTCGCCCAATAGCATCTCCGGGAACCCCAGATTCCAGTATTCTGCATGGCTTCATGTGACAAACATTCCAGTCATTTTTCCCAAACTCCCCGAGGGACTTCGTGTTGAAAGGTAGGGTAACTCAGATCCTTGAACAGGGTAACCCAAGCCTCAAGGCAGGGTAACCCAGTCCTGAGGGTAGGGTAATCTTGTTCTTTTGACAAGTGGACTTTCTCCTGTTACCCTATTCTATCGCACTGCCGGAGATAGACACACTGGGCCTTTCTGCCGTTGCCCAGCCTAGCTGTGTATTGCCCCTTCATCGGTCCCTAAGTATGCTGACACCAATCTCGGGTGTAGCCATGTACCTAAATACTTGTGCCCACTAAGTCTGCTCATCTCGGAGCCCGGGCCATCGGGTCTCCGTAGGTCAAGTACTCACTTGCCTGCCGGTTCCTACCAGTTCGCCTCCGGGCTACCTGTATGGGTGTACATTCCGGCTGCCATAGCTCATGTATGCTGGGTCGTTACACCTGACAAGGTCGAAACAACTAAATCGGTCGGTTGGTTGTGGAGCTAAACCCATGCAAAGATCCCGCAGCTGCGCCAATGGATGGATGCCAACCGGGGCCAGGTCGGCTACTCCAATAGGAGTCCCCGGATGCCATGAGGGCAGCAAGACCGAATATCAAGTACATTGGTGGAGCAATGCGGAGGAAAATCCTGATGAGGGGACGACGCCCAAGAGACAATCGTTCACCCACACCCCAAAGGCATGACAAGAGGGAGTCAGATGAGGGCCTACCGCATGAAAAGGTCAACCCTGAGCGCAAGGAGGCCTAACCACCATTGGCGCGACAAGATAGCAACATGCTTCCTACAGGTTGATGCAGATGGATGGGAAATCCACTTGCAGGGAGAAGTCTGTCGCCGGAGCTGATCACTCCGCATGCAGACAAAGGACCTTTAACCCCTTGCCACGGTAAAGAGGTTCAAGTGGCCATGATTAGCACCAGTGTAGCAGGGAGAGGGGTGGGACACCCTTCCGGCTACCCGAGGAGATTAGAGTCAAGCGGGGTAAAGGTTTTTAGGGTCTAGGAAGTTCGCACACAGGAAAACCGGAGCAATGGATAGGCCACAAACACTCAGACTTGGAATTTAAATATCGCGCTACCTCCCACCCTTGACAGATCACTCAGTGACGGAGAAGAGATCTTAGCAATCTATTCCTTCTACGGTACAAACCCTACCTTCATCCCAACCAGTATAAGTGAGCCTTCCTAGAAATCACTTTGTCACGTATCTGGTCTTAGTCCAGACTCGCTTGTCCTTAGAGTTGGCTACCACCTAACAACAGGTAGCCACGCATATACGGGAATCTATAGTTCTGGGAGATGGTATTGGGCGAGCTACACACCTGTGAAGAAGCTGTAAACTGCAGACATTATTCCTATCATACCCCTCTGGCCCCGCATTGAGGCCTAGACGTCATGGGCAAACGGTTGTGTGTCTGTGTGCAATCTAGCAAAGTGGAACTTTTACAGACCGGCTTGTAACACGGTATACCTCGCTGCTGTCCCGTCGACCGCAAGCTGTTCAGAGGATATAGAAGGAGGCATAGGGTGGAAGGTACAGTGCCTCCTCCAAGTGGTGGATAGTGAAACGGACCAAAACTGGCGCAGTTAAAGGTGTTAACCGTGGGGGTCCCCAAGGTAGCTGCGGGAGGTACCCGGGTGACAGGGAGAGTTTTACACCTACCAAGCCCGAGAGTGTCCCAAACGGCATGGGCACTAAAAGGAAGTGCAGAGACCGTGAACGCATGATTCCCACCTGAGGTAAGGTGGGTCCGAGGTCGTGGTCCTGGCTAGCCCCCATTGGACCCCTCCTGGATCACCATATCCTGTGGAAGACACGGGTAGTCAGAGAACCATGAATAGTAGACAGATAAACCGCTGGAGGTAGTTTCTGGGGCCAAGTAGAATTCAATGCATATGGGAAGGGTGTCACAGATAGTCTAGGTCATACGGCGTCTTGACTGTTAGCTACTGGCAAGATCCCAATGTGCCGAAGCTTTCACTCAGGTAGGCAAAATGGCAATGCGCTGCAGAAACGATAACCGCATAAGATGAACGCCGACTAGAGTGTTTCGACACATGCATGCGCGAAGGGTGTACCAGGAGATGTGTCGTCCTATGCTTAGCACAGAAGGGTGTGCTTGAATAGTTGGAGTAAACTGATGGGGCAGTTTCTGGGATAAGATAAAACTACCTGAAAGTCTATGCGAGAACTCTCCTACTCCAACAATCAATCCTCTCGTGACCTGCCTTGAGTGCACTGTCGGGCTTAATGATATTAAGTTTTGCAGCTTACTTTACTCTTACATTGGTGTGAACTTTTGGTGATAAGTTTGAAGCTGTTCGGTCTGGTTGCAACCTTGGGATCCAACTTCCTAGGGGGGCCCCTGTCACAGTATATCGTTAAGCAAGCTCATCACTTAACTCATCTCCGAATTTAGTGTTCTCGGTCTTCGGCATTGACGTTGCGTGAATACTGGTAGTCTTTTGTAGAACAAGCAGCCCAATGTGGAAAGCGCAATGGCAGGTACGGAACTTCACACCAGAATGCAATACGACCCAGATTCCGACCTTGGCCTGGATGAGCACTCTGCCAACAAGTTTCGTGCCTCGCTCTTTGCCGATTTTCGCGTCATTGAATGGGAGAGCCACCAGTTGCTCTTGGAGGCCGCCTCTATTCAGTTGCCACGTCAATGTCGAGATCATATGATTACAGACCCCTGTACTGTGGCGCTTTCATTTTTCCATGACCCTAACCTTGTACCCAACATGCCCCCTCCCCTGCCAGAAGGGGTCCCATTTGCTGAGTTCTCCTGCGAGTTCATTGAACCTTACATCGCCCATGAGGTATCCAAGTCGATCGAGAAGGTAAAGCGGGAACTGAGGAAGCGCAATACCCAGCAGCAGCAGGTGTTCCGAACACAGATCACTACGGCAGCAGTGGAATGGATGCAAGTCCAGCAGTACACATACTTGCAGATGATAAGAGATCAGCACGCATTGAAGATGTGGATGCCAGCATTGGTAAAGGCTTTTGAAGGAGGGTATAGTATTGAAGTTGATAATGATGTACTGATGTTAGAGGCCGCCCCCCCACTCCCGCTTGTCTATACCAAGGCCGAGAACTTCTGCATGGAGTTGGCCACGAGAGCCAGAGACCACCAATAGAGAGTGTACCTGAGTCCGATCGGTGTATGGATGTTGGAAAGCCTGCAAGATGACGGCTACAGCTATACCTCCTCCTTCTCAAGAGCATCTACAGGCTCCCTGTCGGTCACTCGCTCAATCACCCGCAGTTGTTCGGCCAGCCCCACAGTCGGCCCAACTGATAGACATCAGGTAAGAAAAGGAAGCTCCAAGCCGCAGGGCATAATGGCCCCAGACATGCCGGACCCTACTACGCGTCTGACCCGGACTCCCATCTTGCTGCTGGCACTACCGTCAGTTGCAACCCCTATACCTGCCATCCCCGCCCTAAGACCCACACCTCTACTGCTTTTGCTGCCCACCCCTGATACATTTCCTGCCGCAGCCTTCCCACTAGCAGTATCGGCTACCACAGGGTACCAGCCACTGCACACGGCGCCACCATGATTCTTTGAACTGGTAAGACACCAGGAAGAGTGAATACCCATGTCTCCATCACACGGGACTTCAATACCCAGACCTGGGACACCTGCTTGCTCCATTCCTCAGGCACTGCTTATTGCCTCGGCGCCACAAAACCAAGTCTTTCCTTCGGTCTCCCCACCATCACAAGTGGCGATTCGGACAGCCAAGAGGAGTTCTGTCCCCCGGGTTGTAAGTGGGAAGAAACCTGAAGGGGGTGGATTCCTTACCACTCCTGTCGGTGCAAGAAGAGACTATAGACCCTAGTGAGGCACAGAAGAAGGCAAAAGGAAACAGACGGATGACCGACCGGTGGGTATTGTGCGTCATGGAGGCACACTGGCCCCCCAATACAACTGTTAAGTTGTCCAGAGTTGCGGTTATTTCTGCGGATAACCCAGGCTGCGCCTAACCCAACCGCTGAGAGTGGGTGACGCCCTCCTCCACCACTGCCATCAGGGCCATCAGGGGCTAACAGCACAGAGGATGGGAACCACGATGGCCAGGAGGAAGGGTTTGATGGGTACGATAGACCCTGCAAATCCCACGGTGGGAATGCTGGATGCTGTAGGAACAGAAACGTACCACCTGGAGGTGGTCCGGCGGGAGCCGGTGGAGATCCAGTGGACTCTGACCATGACAGCACGGATAATAATGAGCATGCAGATTCCCTCCCTGCTTGGACCCCCTTCCTCGGTACTCGCAACAAAAACTGGAGCAACTGGAAGAAACACTAGAGGGATCGCTGGCCCAAGAGGCGAGCAAAGGCTCTGAGGGGTAGTGATTGAGCTTCTTGGGCTATACTGAGGCACCAGCAGAACTAGCCAGAAAAGCGGACTAGCATCCCTCCCTTCCAGGGCAAAGTTATGGAACTCACGAGCTTCTAGACCTTCGCAGAGGTCAAATTCAAATACTTTCTGGATTGCAAGTTTACCAACACGGATAAGGTAAACCTGGTATTCCTCCTTCTGGACGACTCAGCTCAGGCATAGTATCTGGGGTTGCATGAGCACCTTAACAAGGAAGCCACCAAGTGCATGGGCATTCCCTTAAAGGACAGCAACACCTTATGTACATGAAAAGAGTTCCGACAACTGCTGGAATGAAGTTATGGTGCAGACTAGGCGGAGCAAGACCGATCCCTTCGCGACTGGTGAGACGTTGTGATGAAGCCACATCACCTCGATGAATGCCTGGATAAGGTAATTGATTACATGTATAAGCTTAGCTATAGAGATCCAGTTCAGGTACGAGACAAGGTTCAAGCAGGCGTCACACAAGAGGTTTCGGATGCATGGGCAGTTCAGAAGCCACATCCGACCCACCTGAACAAGTACCTTGATCTTCTCCAGAAGGTGGAGCGTATACTGGAGGACGGCAACCGGTCTAGTAACCACGTCATCCACACCGCCCCATGGTCTCAGCCCGCAGATCAGAAGGACGATAGACCCTCGACAGCTGGCAGGTTCCAGAATAAGGAGAAAGGTTCGCGCAAAGAGAATCAGAGGTCTGCCAAACCTACTAATTTCAACGTGGGGAAACAGGCAAAGCTGGCGACTTGTGAGTATGCAATAGCGCAAAAGGAAATCCCGTCGACTTTGACCGAACATCAGAGAACGCACAACCAGTGCACCAAGTCAGGGCAAATGGGTCCCTTCTTGAGAATGGGTACCGTGGCGGACCCAGTTGTTAGTTCATCCAAACAGGCGTGCGGGTTGAAATGGTCAGCCCTGCTAAGCGAGGCCACAGGAACGCACAGGCGGCTAAAGTGCATTCAAGCCCCCCCTCCGGATTCCTCGTCGAAGATACTTGAAGTCCCCCAGGGATCACCTCAAATCATTGAGGTTGATACTGACGGCTATGCATAGGTAAGAACCCATTCTGCTTAAGGTATAACCTTACTAACCCGTATTCATAGACCCATGAGGGACGGATGTAAGGAACCCGGAAGTGCCTTCTGTGACGGGTAAGTACACTCCTACTGCATGAACGAGCCTGGTAATGACTATACCCCAGGGGTTTGGGCAGGTAGATGTTGCGGGCTGCACGCGGTGGAAGAGGCTATCTTTCCTTTATTGGGTTTCTGGTTATTTCCTTTGTTCTGGTTATATGTATTTCTTGCAGGATTTTCTTAGCTGGATGGGCAAGTCATTGGACATTATATTGGTTGAGGCTGGGTGAGGTCTCCCTGAAGGAGATGCTCAACATGAGGGAAACAAGGATGCTTCACTTCGAACCAGTCCAACAGTGGACCTCTACCCACCTTGGGAAAATTGTTATGTTTAGTACAAGCGGAATTGGTTCAGGCTGAACTTCATCAAAATAAACAGTCTTATTTCCAGCTTTACCTGAGTAGGATTTAGTACCTGAAATCATGCTGGTGGGATAGTAAACACCCTAGCTATTGATAAGACGCCTCCCGATCCCGGAACATTTACCAACTCATTGTAGCCGCTCGTGTGGCAAAAGGCTTGAGACCAAAATCATTGAGCTATGATGACTAAGCCCCTCAAACAAGCGAAGAGGCAGAAACGTGACAACCTGCCTCGTCATGCCGAGTCTATTCACCTGCGGATGAGGTTAGACTGGAAGATTGGAGCTAGACAGGAAAGTGCCGAAGTACTCCTGCTACTCGATAGTGGAGCTACTGGGACTGTACTTAGTAGCCGATGGGTTAAGCAGATTCAGGCACCTTGTGTAGGGCGCAAGGTACATGTGCCAATAAGCGATGCAAGTGGTAATCGCATTACTGGGGCAGGTCTGCAGTACACCAAGTCATTGGAGATGAAAATAGGGGAGTACCATAATGAGATACGCTTTGAGGTTACGGATATGCGTGACAGCAAGGTGGATGGCTATCTACCTACGTCTTGGTGGAAAGAACATAACCCCGACATAGATTGGAAGCCGGGATCACTAACCTGGTGCCTAGATTTGTGCAAGGCTAACTGCCTAGCTGAGCAGGAGCAGTTAGGGTTCATGACCAGTGAAGAGTTACTAGCTAAAGACCCTAGTAATGTGTACCTATTGGGAATTGTACAATTCATCAAGGCGGAAGATGCAGACATTACACTTCAGCTGCTGCCTGAATATAAGGACTATGGGGATATCTTCAGATAGGAACGGATCGAGGCGCTGCCAGAACACTAGAGGTATAACCATATAATCGAGTTGAAAGCGGGAACTCAACCTCCCTTTCAGCCTATTTATCCGTTATCAGAAAAGGAGCTTAAGGCACTGCGGCAATATCCCAATGAAATGCTATGAGCGGCAAAACTACCGGGATCTGGTTCCTCGGCTGCAGCCCCTATCCTCTTCGTGCCAAAACCAGATGGTACACTGAGATTGGTAATGGATTACCGGGGGCTGAACAAAATCACGTTTGAGCGTAAGTACCCTCTACCATTGATGAATGAAGTTCGAGATAGGTTAGGAAAAACCACTGTGTTCACCAAGTTGGACGTAAAGAACAGCTACTCCCTTCTGTGGATGTCGGAAGGTGAAGAATAGAAGAAAGCCTTCCAGTGCATAAATGGACTATATGAATACACGGTCATGGCACTTGGGTTATGTAATGTCCTAGCAACTTTCCAGCACATGATAAATGAGGTCTTCCGGGACGTCAGAGGTGAACCTGTTATTGCCTACATGGATGACACCCTGATCTACTCTGAAACCAGGGAGGAGAATGTTGCCATGGTAAGAGACATGATGGAGAAATTGTGGAAAGCCAGACTATGCGTAAGCATGAAGAACTCCAGTTTCCACCAATGGGAGGTTGAATACCTTAGTTACAAGATCTCCAATATAGTGATCTCCACGTTGTTGGAAAAGGTGCAAACAATAAGGGATTGGGCACCTCCGACAGGTATCATTGACGTCCAAAGCTTTATGCGCTTTGCCAACTTCTAAGGTCGGTTCAGCGAAGGTTTCAGCCGGATAGCGAAATCTCCAACGGACTTGACCAAGAGGGATGTCTGACGGAAATGGATACCTGTGTGGGAGCAGACCTTCAACCATTTTAAAGAAGCATTGACGTCCAAACTTATCCTAGCACAGACTGACCCCGGATGGCCCACCGGGCTGGAACCCGACACTAGTGACTTTGCCTTAGGAGCCGTTCTCTCACAGTTCTGTGAGGATGAGAGATGGCATGCAGTGCACTACTATAGTCGGAAGTTTCACCCAGCGGAGATTGATTATAATGTCCATGACAAGAAAATAACTGCCATTGTGGCGGCATTCAAGGAATGGGATCATCTGCTATACACGGTAATGGACCGGTTGGTCATCGATACAGATTACAAGAATTTCGAGTAGTTAAATAGTACCAAGGTCCACAACCATAGGCAATAGTGCTGGGCTGAGTTCGTGCAACAGAGTACTTGAGGGTAGTTGACTGGGAAGGGCGGTTGAATGAGAAGGCAGATGCTTTGTCAAGGCGCAGGGACTACTGCTCTGCAGTGGGGAGTGATTTTCTGCCAGAGTCGGTTTTTCGCCGTGGACAGTCGGTTGGGAGCCAGGAATGGGACATCTTGCGACAACAGGTGTTGGAGGTGTGCCCAGGATCTTGGCTCCAGTCTTCTGCTTTGGATCAGCTATAGGGAGCGATAAAGAAAGACCAGCAATACTTAAGAATCCTGAAGGCAATGGCTGCTGGTGACCAGGAGGTAGACCAACACTTCACGATAGAAAAGGGCTTACTCCTGTCCGAGAAACAGTGGTATGTTCCGCAGGGTCAGAGTCTGAAGTGGACTATCATGGAGGCTAAACATGACTTCCGAACCGCAGGACACTGCAGGACAGACAAGACCATTGGCAGTGTTAGGACTAACTTCTATTGGCCTAAGATGGACGAGCACATCACCGACTACGTGTGGATATGTGGTGTGTACAAAAGATATAAGTCTATCAGGCACAAGAAGTTTGGTCTGCAGGAACCTATTGATGTTCCTATGTAACCGTGGACCGCGATTTCAAGGGACATTATTGTGGGGCTGCCAGAGTCCGAAGGGTATACCAAGATCTGGGTCACAGTGGACCAGTTCTCGAAAATGGCGTATTGCATACCCCTGACCACTGAGGTACCGATCAAGGAGCTTGTCTTGATATTCCTGAAGGAAGTTTGGCACATTCATGGGCTCCCAGAGTCAATCATCTCCGAGGAAGATAGCCGATTCCCGGCCAAGTTCTGGGTGAGTCTCAGGCACTTGTTGCAAGTGAAGCTAAACATGTCGCCTGCATTCCACCCTGAGACTGTTGGGCAAACCTAGATGGCTAATCAGACACTTGACCAGTACTTGTGTAGTTACTGTTCCTACCAACAGGTTGATTGGGTTTCGCTACTACTTCTTGCGGATTATGTGTACAACACAGCAACATCAGAATCCTCCTGGTTGTCACTATTTGAGATCAATTATGCGTTTCACCCATGGACAAACTGGTCAGGTGTCGTGTCTGATAATCAAGTAATACAGCCTAGCGGTGAGCTCTTAGTTAAGAAGTGGGAAGGAACCTGGCATGAGGTTTGGGAAAAGATTACATGGGCACTAGAAAGGCAACGGAAATGGCATAACCTGAAAAGCATGCTATCACAGGACTATGTTACCGTTGAGGGGGTGGCGGCGGCGCGGGCAAAGAAAGCGGACCTGGTGGTGTTAAACCCAAAGAGCGTTCGCACGAATCGTGTGATAGAGAATCTGAACCCATGCGTGTTTGGCCCTTGTGTGGTCAAAGGTGGAATGGGTACATGACCTTAGAAACTCCAGCTCCCTGCCAGATGAAGCATCCACCCTGTTTTCAACATCATATTGTTCGAGCCATATCGCGAGGATCCGGAGGCGGGTAGGTTCAAAGAGGTCCCCACCCTGCAACTGGTGGATAATGAGCCAACTTACCTTATCGAAGTTGTTGTGGACAGTCGATGGTACGGAAGAGCAAAGGCGAAGTTTCCATCGCGCTTTGTCCCGTGTCTGGTCTCATGGGAAGGGTGCAGGGCTGAGGATAATTCACGGGAGCCCTACGAGATGCTAGAAGGGACAGGCATAGTGATGATTCGGGATTTCCACCAAAGGTATCTGTCCGATTCCCAGAACCATAGGGTCATGGTGGAATCGAGTTAGTGAAAGAAAAACAACATCCTAACAGTGCGCGACGGACTGTAGAGAAGAGGGAAGTGATGTAACAATCCAGCTGCAAAGAGGGGACCCCTAGGAAGATGGATCCCGAGGTTGCGACCGCACCGAACAACTTCAAACTTAGCGCGAAAAGTTCACCCAGATGTAAGACTAAAGTAACGGTAAAACTTAATATCGTTAAGCCTGACACTTTACTCAATCAAGGTCTCGAGAGCATTGATTGTTGGAGTAGGAGAGTTCTCGCATAGACTTTCCAGTAGTTTTATCTTATGCCGAAAACTCCCCCATCGGCTTACTCCAACCATTCGAGTACACCCGTCTCCGCTAAGGGTGGTCCCACATCTCTGCTGGCACACTATTCGGGCATGCATGTGTCGACACACTCTAGTCGGCGTTCCGCTTATGTGGTTATTGTTTCTGCGGTGCATTTCCATTGTGCCCACAGCAGTGAAAACTTCTGCGCATCGGTGTCTCCCCTGTGGCTAACAGTCAAGTCACCTCATGAACTGGACTATCTATGACACCCTTCCCATATGCATTGATCTCTACTTGACTCTGGAGGCTACCGTAAGCGGTTTATGTATTTACTATTTATGGGTCTTGCGCTTCCGGGGTCTTCCGCAGGGCAAGGCGGTCCGGGGGTCATCCAATGGGCGCTACCCATGACCACTTCCCTCGGATCTACCTTTCCTGTAGTAGGAATCATGCTTTTAGTGTCTCTGCACTTCCCTTTCAGGGCCTATAGCGTTGGGAGCACCTTCGGGCTTGGTAGGTGTACAACTCTCCCAGTCGCCCCGGCACCACCGGGGACTACCTTTGGGACCCCCACGGTTAACACCCGTTAACTCTGTCAGTTTTAGTCCGTTTTACTCCGAACAACTTGGAGGAGGTACCCCACCTTCCACCCTATGCCCCCTTGTATAACCTGCGAACAGCCTGCGGTCGACCGGACGGCAGCGACGTATATGGTGTTGCAAGCATGTCCGCCAAGATTCCTCTTTGCCAGACTGCACACAACTACACAACCGTTTCTCCATGACGTCCGGGCCACAAGGCAGGGCCGGAGGAGTATGATAGGAATAATGTGCTCAATTTACAGCTTCCTCGAAGCTACGTAGCTCGCCCAATAGCATTGCCCGGAAGCCCAGATTTCTGTATCATGCATGGCTTCGCGGGACAACCATTCCGGTCATTTTTCCCGAACTCCCAGTGGGACTTTGTATTGAAAGGCAGGGTAACTCAGGCCCTTGGGCAGGGTAACCCAAGCCCCAAGGCAGGGTAACCTGATCCCCAGGGTAGGGTAATCTTGTCTGGGGGACAAGTTACTCTTCCCTGTTACCGGGTCTATCCCGTCACCGGCGATAGACCTTTCTGACCTGTCTCCAGTTACCCAGCCTGGCTGAGCAACTGCCGCTTCAGAAGTCCCTAAGTACGCTGACACTGCTCCCGGGTGTATCCAGGTACCCAAGTCCCGGGCCGGCGAATTCTGTTCATTCTCGGAGCCCGAGCCATTGGGTCTCCATAGGTCAAGTACTTACTTGCCTACCGGTTCCTACCAGGTAGCCTCCTGGCTCCCTGTATGGGTATAGGTTCCGTCTGCCATAGCTCATGTATGCTGGGACGTTATATCACTCCGCTCTTTTCTACGGTTCGTCCCGGACCGTTAGCGTCTTCTCTTATTCCCCTGACTCGATTCCCGCAAGACTCTATGGTCCCTGGGCTTGGACGGATATCTTTGGTGGAAATCCCGAATGGCCTGTAAGCCTGTGCCTTCTAGTATCTCATAGGGCTCCCATGAATTCTCCCCAGCCCTCTAGCCGTCCCATGAAACTAGATACTGGACAAAGCGTGATAGAAACTTCGCCTTCACTCCTCCGTACTATCGGCTGTCTACAACAGCTTCGATAGCCTAACTGGGCTCATTTTCAACCCGTTGCGGGGTAGGGGCTTCCTTTACCCTACCTGCTTCCAGAACCTCGCGATTGGGTTCGAGCAACGTGATATTGAAAACCGGGTGGATGCTCCATCTGGTGGGCAGTCGGAGTTCACAGGCTCGGTTACCCGCCGGACGTTTGACCACGAAAGGGCCAAACATCCGGTGGTCCAGCTTCTCCATTGGACCCTTGCTGCGGATGTTTTTTCAGTTCAACATCACCCGGTCCCCTTCCTTGGCCCGCCCCACAGCCACATCCTCCTGGGTAACGTAGTCCAGTGATGGCAACCTTTTGTGATCATGCCATTTCCGTTGCCTTCCCTGTGCACGTTGGATCGTGTCTCGAATCTCTGTCCAGGTTCCTTCCCATTCTGTAACCAAGAGCTGACTACTAGGGTGTATTCCCTGGTTATCAGACACGATACCCGACCAGTTTGTCCTTGGGTTAAACCCATAGTTGTTCTCGAAAGGTGACAACAGGGTGGATTCCGATGTCGAGGTGTTGTACGCATAGTCCACAAGGGGTAACAGCGAAACCCAATCATGTTGTCTGTAGGAACAGTAACTACGCAAGTAATGCTCCAGTGTCTGATTAACCCTCTCGGTCTGCCCATCAGTCTCAGGGTGCAATGCAGTCGAAACATTTAGTTTCACTTGCAACTAGTGAATTGGACTCATCCAGAACTTGGATGTGAATCGGCTATCTCGGTCGGAGATGATTGACTCTGGGAGTCCATGAAGGGACCAAACTTCCTTCAGGAATAGCAAGGCAAGCTCCTAGGTAGGTACCTCCATGGTCAGGGGTTTGAAATGGGCCATTATCGAGAATCTGTCCACTATGACCCGGATCTTTGTATACCCTTCGGACTCTGGCAGCGATACAATGAAATCTATTGAAAGCGCGGTCCACGGCCGCATAGGAACATCAATCGGGTCCAGCAGCCCGCACCTCTTGTGCCTGATGGATTTATTTCTTTGGCACGTATCACGTGTCCCCACGTAGTCAGTGATGTGCTCATCCATCTTAGGCCAATAGAGGTTAGCCCTAACCCTGCCAATAGTCTTGTAAGTCCCGAAGTATCCCGCAATTCGGGAGTCATATTCTGCCTTCATGATTGCCTCCTTCAGATTCTGACCCTTGGGAACATACCACCTGTTCTTGTACACGGGTAATCCCTTTTCCATCGTGAAATGTCGGTCGACCTCTGTGTCACCGGCAGCTGTTGCCTTCATGATTCTTAAGTACTCGTGGTCTTCGGTTATCGCTAGCTGCAGTTGATCCAAAAAGGAACACTGGAGCCGAAATCCCTGGCACACCTGGAACATTGTGGTCGCAAGATGTCCCGTTCCTGGCTCCCAACCAACTGTCCGGGGTGAAAAAATGACTGTGGGGGCAAATCACTCCCCCCTTCAGGGTGGTAGTTCCTACACGGGGACAAAGCATTTGCCTTCTCATTCAACCGTCCTTCTCGGCCAACCACCTTGAAGTTAAGCCATTGCAGGAACCCAGCCCAGCAGTGCTGCCTTCGGTTAAGGACCTTGGTACTATTGAAGTACACCAAATTCTTATGATCTGTATAGATCACTAATTAGTCCATTACTGAGCGTAGCAGATGATCCCATTCTTTGAACTGCGCCACGATGGCCGCCATTTCCTTGTCATGGGCATCATAATTAATCTTCACTGAGTGAAACTGCCTACTATGATAGGCCAGTGGATGCCATCTCTCATCTTCACAGAACTGGGAGAGAACCGCTCCTAATGCAAAGTCACCAGCGTCGGTTTCCAGCCAGGTTGGCCATTCAGGGTCAAAATGTGCTAGGATAGGTTTGAATGTGAACGGTTTCTGCAAATGGTTGAAGGCCGGCTCACACGCAGGTGTCCATTCCGATCGGACATCCTTCTTTGTCAAGTCAGTCAGAGGTTTCGCTATCTTGCTGAACCCTTCTATGACCTGAATATTGAGGTTGGCGAAGCCCATAAAGCCTTAAATGTCGATGACGCATGTTGCAGGTGCTCAATCCCTGATTGTCTGCACCTTTTCCGACAACCAAGAGATCCCCATACCGGAGATCTTGTATCCGCGGAATTCAACGTCGCGTTGGTGGAAACCGGACTTCTTCATACTTACACATATTCTAGCTTTCGGCAATTTCTCCATCACACGCCGCAACATTGCGACATGCTCTTCCACGGTTTCGGAGTAGATCAGGATGTCATCCATGTACGCGATGACCCCTTCGTTCATGATATCCTGAAAGACCCCCTTTATTATGCTTTGGAAAGTTGCCGGGGCATTACACAACCCAAACGGCATGACTGTGTATTCATTTAGTCCATTTCTGCACCTGAAGGCTGTCTTCCATTCCTCACCTTCTGCCATTCTCAGAAGGTAGTAGCCGTTCTTTAAGCGCAATTTGTTGAACACAGCGGCTTTTCCTAACCAATCTGACAGTTTGTTCAGCAACGGTAGAGGATACTTGCTCTTCACCGTGATTTCTTTCAGCCCTCGGTAATCTAGTACCAGTCTTAAAGTACCATCTGGTTTTGGCACAAAGAGGATAGGGGCTACTGCTGAGCAACTGGATCGCCGTAGCTTTCCCGTTCGCAGCATGTCCTTGAGATATGCCCGGAGTGCATTAAGCTCCTTTTCCGATAACGGATAGATAGGCCCAAATGGAGGTTGAGTTATGCCTTGCAACTCGATCGTATGGTCATACTTCTAGTGCTCCGGTAATGCCTCAATCCATTCTTGACTGAAGGTATCCCCATAGTCCTTATACTTGTGGAGTAGCTTAACCGTAATGTCGGCATCTGCCTCATCGGAGAATTGCACAATTCCCAATAGATAGACATTACCAGGGTCTTCGGCTAGTAACCCTTTATCGGTCCTGAACACTTACCGCCCCTGCTCTGCCAGGCAGTTAGCCTTGCAGAAATCTGAGTGCCAGGTTAGTGATCCGGTCTTCCAATCAATGTCAGGGTTATGGTCCTTCAACCAAGACATAGGTAGGTACCCCTCCACCTTGGTGTCGGGCATATCTGTGACTTCAAAGCACATCCCATTGTGGGGGTCACCTATCCTCATCTCTAATGACTTGGTATAGTGTAGACCTGACCCAGGAATGTGATTACCACTAGGGTCGGTTAGCGGCAGGTGTACCTTTCGTCGTCCACAAGGTGCCTGAGTGTGCTTAACCCATCGGCTGCTAAGCACCTGCCCTGTAGCTCCACTATTGAGCGGCAGGAGTGCTTCAACGCTAACCTGTCTAGCTTCTATCTTCCAGTCTAACTTAACCCGCAGGTGGATAGATTTAGCATGACAAGGCAAGTTGTCACGCTTCTGCCTCTTCGCTTGTCTTGGTGACTTAGTCATCTTGGCTCAGTAATTCCCTTTAGTCTCTTGCCTTTCGACACAAGAGTGGCCATGACGGGTGGGTAAACGTTAAGGGGTGGGGATTTGTCTTTTCTCAATAGCAAGGGTGTTTACTATCACGGCAGCATGATTCCGCGTACTCAACTCTCCTCAGGTACACTTGGAAATAGTATCATTTATTTGATCAAGTCCAGTCTGAACCAATTCCGCTTATACTAAACACAAGAAGCTTTTCCCGAGGTGGGTAGAAGTTGACTGTCGGACCGGTACCAAGCGAAGCAGCCTTGCTTCCCCAATGTTGAGCATCTCCTCGAGTGGGATCTCACCCAGCCTGAACTGAAAAATGTCCTATGACTAGCCCATACAACCAAGGAAATCCTGAAAGAAATGCGTATAACTAGAACAAGCGAAATCACCAGAAACCCAGGAAAGGAGAAATAGCCGCGTCCACCGTGCACGGCCCACAACATCTACCTGCCCACACCCTCTGGATGTAGTCAGTATCAGGGTCGTCTATGTGGTAGGAGGGTACTTACCTATCCCCGAAGCCACATCCGTGGCTCATATCTATCTATCCCTCCGGGGTCTATGGCCATGGGTTAATAAGGTTACACCTTAAACAGAATGGGTTCGTACCTATTCCGATCCGTCCATATCAACCTCCATGATCTGACGTGATGCCTGGCGGACTTCAAGTATTTTTGACAAGGACGGCGGAGGTGGCACTTCGATGTGCTTCAGCCGCTTGTTGGTCCCTGTGGGCTCGCTTGCCAGGACTGACTGTTTCAACCCACGAGCCTGTTTGGATGAACTAACAACTGGGGACGTGGCCGTACACTTCCTCCAGAAGGGACCACTTTGTCCACACTTGGTGCACTGGTTGCGCTTGCTTCGCCGTTCGGTCAAAGTCGACGGGATTTCCTTATGCGCTATTGCATACTCAGAAGTCGCCGGCTTTGCCTGTTTCCCTGCATTGAAATTGGTAGGTTTGGCAGACCTCTGATTTGGTCTGCCCCAACCTTTCTCCTTTTTCTTGAACCTCCCCAAGGTCGAGGGTCTGTCCTCCTTCTTCTCTGTGGGTTGAGACCGGGGGGCGGGGTGGATGACGTGGTTACTGAACCAGTTGTTGTCCTCCAGCGTGTGCCCAAGCTTCCGGAGAGGATCAAGGTACTCATTCAGGTTAGTCTGATGGGGCTCCTTAAGTGCCCATGCATTCCGAACTTCTTCTGTGATGCCTGATCGAACCTTGACTCTTACCTGTACTGGATCTGTGTAGCTAAGCTTATACATATAACCAATTATCTTATCCAGGGACTCAGCAATGTGATGGGGCTTCATCACAAGGGCTCGGCACTGGAGAAGGGATCGGTCTCGCACGGCCTGGTCTCCGCTGAAACTTCGTTCCAGCGATCCACGGAACTCTTTCCACGTCTGTAAGGGGTTCCCGTCTTTGACAGGGACGCCAGTGCGCTTGGCGGCTTGCTTCTTAATGTGCCCATGGAACCCCAGATACCAGGCCCTGGGGGAGTCTTCAAGGAGAGGGATCACCAAGTTTACCTTATCCATGTTGGTTAACTGGCAATCCGTAAAGTATTCAAATTTGACCTCTACCAAGGTCACGAAGCTCGCGAGTTCTGCAACTTTGCACTTGAATAGAGGGATACCACTCAGCTTCTCCGGCTTCTTCTGCCAGTATCTTGGTGTTGGCCTAGAAGCCGAACCAGTACCCCTCAGGGCTCTTGCCAGCCTCTTGGCCCGGCGATCCCACCGGCGTTGCTTCTCATTGCTCTAGTCATCCTTGCGAGCACCAAGGAAGTGGGTCAAATCCGGGAGAGAATCCCCATCATTATCATCGTCCGCGCTGTCATGGTCAGAGTCCCCTTGATCTCCAGCTGCTCCGACTGTACCACCCCCAGGTGGGGCATTTCCGTCCGCACTACCTCCGGTGTTCCCGCCTTGGGATTCCTGGGGCCTATCATACCCATCAAACTGTTCCCCCTGACCATCCTGGTTACCATCCTCCGGGGGGTTAGCCCCTGATGGTCCTGATGCCGGTGGTGGAACAGGGCGTCACCTACTCTCAGGAGTTGGGTTGGGCGCTGTCTGTGTTATCTGCAGAAAGGACTACAGCCCTGGACAACTCAAGGGTTGCATCGGGGGGCCAGCGTGCCTCCATGATCCACCGTACCCACATGTTGGTCATCCATCTCCTTCTTTCTGCCTCCTTCTATGCCTCACCGGGGTCTGTGGTCCCTTCCTACACCCATAGGAGTGGTAATGAACGCACCCCATCCGAGTTTCTTCCTACTTACAGCCCGCTAGACACAACCCGTCTTGGCTGTCCGAATCGCCACTTGTGATGGTGGAGAGACCGCCGGGAAGACTTGGCTTCGAGGGTGCTAGGGGGACGACCGGTGCCCAAGGAACGGAGCGAGCAGGCCTCCCAGGCCCCGGGATTGGAGTCCCTCGTGACGGAGCCATGCATGTTTGCTGCTCCTGGCGTCTTGCCTGTTCAAAGAATCAAGGTCACGCTGCGCGCAGTGGCCAGAGCCCTGGGGTATCTGACACTGCTGGTGGGAAGGCTGTTGCAGGGAAGGTATCTGGAGGGGGCAACGAAACTGGCAGAGGTGTGGGTCTTGGGGGGGCAATGGGTGGTACGGGAGTTGCAACTGAAGGTGTTGCAGGGGAAATGTTTGGAGCCGGGGTCGGACGAGGAGTAGGGTCAGGTGTATCCAGTGCCGTGATACCCTTCAGTTTGGACATCCTTTTCCTTACTCGACGTCCATCAGTTGGCCCGACTGTTAGGCTGCCTGACCTACTGCGGGCGATTGAGGGGGGAACACAAAGGGAGCCTATAGATGCTCTGGAGAGGGAGGAGGTATAACTGTAGCCCTCAGCTTTCAGGCTTTCCAACATCCATATACCGATTGGACTCAAGTATGCCCTCCACCGATCGTCTCTGGCTCTTAAGGCCAACTCCATGCCGAAATTCTCAGCCCTGGTATGGACGAGCAGGAGCGGTGGCACGGCCACTAAGATCACTACATCATTCTGGGCATCAATACTATACCCTCCCTCAGAAGCCTTTTCCAAGGCTGCCATCCAAGTCTTCAATGCCTGCTGATCTCTTATCATCCACGGGTATGCCTCCTGCTGTACCTTAATCCATTCGACTGCTGCCGTAGTGATCTGTGTTCAGAACACCTGCTGCTGCTGGTTGCTCCAGTTCTTCACTTCCCGCTCCGTGTCCGCAATCAACTTAGCCACTTCCCGGACGATGTAAGGTTTGACGAATGCCGCGGAGAACTCGCTAAAGGGAACTCCGTGCGGCCGGTGAGGGGGCATGTAGTGGACTAAGATGAGGCCTTGGAAAAATAAGAGTGCCGCGGCACGCGGGTCTGTAGTCAGGAGGTCAAGACATTCAGCCAGTAACTGAATAGGAGTGGTCTCCAAGATTGGCTGGTGGCCGTCCCAGTCGATAGCGCGAACATCCGCAAAATCCGGCGCACGAAACCTGTTGGCGGTGCTCTCGCCAAGGTCAAGGTCTGAACAGGAGTTGGATTCCATTCTGGTTCGAAGTTCGGTACTAGCCATTGTGCTTTCCACCCTGGGCTAATTGCTCTACGCAAGTTTACCAGTATTCATGCAAGGTCAGTGCCAAAGGTCGAAAACAATTAATCAGCAGAGGAGTTAAGCGAGGAGCTCGCTTAACGAGATACGGTAACGTGCGCGCCCCTAGGAAGATGGATCCCAAGGTTGCGACCGCACCGAACCACTTCAAACTTATCGCCAAAAGTTCACCTAGATGTAAGGGTAAAGTAACAGTAAGGTCAGTGCCAAAGGTCGAAAACAATTAATCAGCAGAGGAGTTAAGCGAGGAGCTCGCTTAACGAGATACGGTAACGTGCGCGCCCCTAGGAAGATGGATCCCAAGGTTGCGACCGCACCGCACCACTTCAAACTTATCGCCAAAAGTTCACCTAGATGTAAGGGTAAAGTAACAGTAAAACTTGATATCGGTAAGCCTGATGCTCCACTCAAGTTAGGTCTCGAGATGATTGATTGTGGGAGTAGGAGAGTTCTCGCATAGACTTTCAGGTAGTTTTATCTTATGCCGGAAACTGCCCCATCGGCTTACTCCAACCATTCGAGTATACCCTTCTCTGCTAAGGGTGGTCCGATACGTGTCCTGGCACACCTTTCGGGCATGCATGTCCCCAGACACTCTCGTCGGTGTTCGCCTTATGCGGCTATCGTTCCAGTGGTGCATTTCCATTTTGCCCCTGGAGTGAAAACCTCTGCGCATCATTGTCTTGCCAGTGGCTAACAGTCAAGGCACCTCACGAACTAGACTATCTATGACACCCTTCCCATATGCATTGATCACTCCTTCAGTCAGGAAGCTACCGTGAGCGGTTTATCTATTTCCTATTGATGGGTCTCAGGCTTCCGGTGCCTTGAGCAGGTCACCTTAGTCTAAGACTGATCCAATGGGTGCTACCCATGACTACTACCTCACATCTACCCCACCTGTGGTAGGAATCATGCTTTTAGTGTCTCTACACTTCTGTTTGAGAGGCTATAGTGTTGGGGACACCTTCGGGCTTGGTATGTGTAAAACTCTCCCGCTCGCCCCGGCATCCCCAGGGACTACCTTCGCGACCCCCATGGTTAACACCGGTTAACTCTGGCGGTTTTGGTCACTTTTGCTCTGAACAACTTGGAGGAGGTACTCCACCTTCCACCCTATGCCTCCTTATATATCTGGCGAACAGCCTATGGTCGACCGGATGGCAGTGACATAAACGGTGTTGCCAGCATGTCCGCAAAGATTCCTCTTTGCTAGACTGCACACCACTACTCAACCGTTTGCCCAGGATGTCCGGGCCTCAAGGCGGGGCCGGAGGGGTATGATAGGAATAATGTCTTCAATTGACAGCTTGCTCGCAGCTATGTAGCTCGCCCAATAGCATTCCCTGGAACCCCAGATTCCAGTATCATGCCTGGCTTCGTGTGACAAACATTCTAGTCATTTTTCCTGCAACTCCCCGTGGGACTTTGTATTGAAAGGTAGGGTAACTCAGGCCCTTGGGCAGGGTAACGAAAGCCCCAAGGCAGGGCAACCTGATCCCGAGGGTAGGGTAATCTTGTCCAGTGGACAAGCTACTTTTCCCTGTTACCCCCCCTATCTCGTCTCGGGCGATAGACCTTTCTGACCTGTCCCCAGTTACCCGGCCTGGCTGAGCAACTGCCTCTTCAGAAGGTCCTAAGTACACTGACACCGCTCCCGGGTGTATCCAGGTACCCAAGTCCCTAACCAGCCACTTCTGTTCATTCTTGGATCCTGGGCCATCGGGTCTCCACAGGTCAAGTACTTACTTGCCTGCCGGTTCCTACCAGTTAGCCTCCTGGCTCCCTGTATGGGTATAGGTTCCGTCTGCCATTGCTCATGTATGCTAGGTCGTTACACCAGCATATCTAAGCTATAGCAGTCCGAACCTTCAACCATACAGGTAGCCAGGAGGTGAACTAGCAGGAACTAACAGGCAAGTTAGTACTAGACCTACGGAGACCTGATGGTGAGGGCTCCAAGATGAACGGAGTTAGCTAGCGAGGTACTTAAGTACCTGGGTCCACCTGGGAGGTAGTGTCCTTGTACCTAGGGACCTCGGAAGGGACAGTGACTCTGCTAGGCAGGGTAACTGGACAAATGCCAGAAGTGTCGATCGCCAGCAACAGGATAGACAGGATAACAGGGAGCACTTACCTGGTCCACTAGCCAAGGTTACCGTACCTTTAGGGTCAAGTTACCCTGCCACGGGACTTGGGTTACCCTACCCAAAGTCTGGAGTTACCCCACCGTTCAATATGAAGTCCCCCGCAGAATTCGGCAAAAATAACCGCAATGTTTGTCAGCGGAGGCCACGCATGATACTGGAATTAGGGGTTTCGGGAGATCCTCTTGGGCGAGCTACACAGCTCCAAAGAAGCTCTGAATTGGAGATATTAGTCCTATCATACCCCTGCCACGCAGCCGTGAGGTCTGGACTGGATGGGCGCCATGGGCTGAGTCATTGTGTGCAATCTGACAAAGCCAAATCTTTGCAGACCTGCTGGCAACACCGTATGCATCGCTGCCATCCGGTCAACCGCAGTCTGTTCACAGGATGTCCAAGTGGGTATAGGGTGGAAGGTGGAGTACCTCGTCCAAGTTGTTTGGAGTAAAACAGACCAAAACCGACGCGGTTAACAGGAGTGGACCGCAGGTGTCCTGTAGGTAGTCCTGGGTGGTGCCCGGGTGCTCCGGAGAGTTTTACTCCTACCACACCCGAAGGTGTCCTCAATGCCATAGGCCTGGAGAGGGAAGTGAAGAGACAATAAAGGCATGATTCCTACAACAGGTAATGTGGATCCAAGGTGGTGGTCATGGGTAGCGGCAGTTGGACCGCTTCCGGATCACAACATCCTGTGGAAGACTGCGGAAGTCCAAGAACCGCAAATAGTATATAGATAAACCGCTCACTGTAGCTTGCGAGGCCAAGTAGAGATCAATCCATATGGGAAGGGTGTCATAGATAGTCTACTTCATGCAGCCTCTTGACTGTTAGCCCCTGGTAAGACACCGATGCGTAGTAGTTTTGACTCTGGCATGCAAAATAGAAATGTACTGCAGAATTGATAACCGTATAAGGTGAACCCTGAATAGGGTGTGTGGATGCATGCATGCCCGAAGGGTGTACAAGGAGACGTGTCGGACCGCCCTTGGCCGAGAGGGGTTTGCACGAATAGTTGGGGTAAACTGACGGCTGAGTTTCTGGCAGCAGATAAAACTACCTGAAAGTCTATGCGAGAACTCTTCTACCCCAACAATCACTCCTCCTGAGACCTGAATTGAGTGAACTATCAGGCTTCACGATTGTATGTTTTACCCCTTACTTTACTCTTACATTGGTGTGAACATTTGGCGATAAGTTTGAAGTTGTTCGGTGCGGTTGCAACCTTGGAATCTATCTTCCTAGGGGTGCCCCCATTAAACAGAACTACACATCCAATTGCCCATGACATCTGGGCATGAAGGCAGCGCTGGAGGGACATAATGGATGTAATGTCTCCGATATCCATCTTGTTTGGAGTTACATAGCTCCTCCAATAACATGTCCTGCAACTCCAGATTCCTGTATTACATGTGACTTCGCATGACAAACATTGCGCTCATTGTTTCCTCCCTCGCCAGGGCACTTCGCGTTGAAAGACATGGTATCGGGGGAGTCTAGACGGGTTAACCCGAGCTCTATGGGAGGGCAACCTGTTTCTGCGGGTAGGGTAATCTTGTGTATTAGAGAAGATGTCTTTACCCCGCTACCCTGTCTATTCCGTCACTGGAGACGGACAGTTGTGCACTACCTCCAGTTACTTGGCCTAGCTGAGTAACTTCCTCTTTGGAGATTCCTAAGTACTCTGACATCGCTGCGGGATGTAGCCAAGTACCGAAGCTCCTTCCTAGGCATTTCCATTCAGGTTGGAGCCTGGGCGATTGGGTCTCCGTAGATCAGGCGCGTGCTTGCCCACCAGTTCCTATTGTAACAACCCAGCATACATGAGCTATGGCAGACAGAACCTATACCCATACAGGTAGTCAGGAGGCGAACTGGTAGGACCTGGCAGGCAAGTAAGTACTTGACCTATGGACACCTGATGGCCCAGGCTCCAAGAACAAACAGGATTGGCCAGTCAGGGACTGAGGTACCTGGATAAACCCCGGAGCAGTGTCAGCGAACTTAGGGACTTCTGAAGGGGCAGTTGCCCAGCTAGGCCGGATAACTCAAGACAGGTCAGAAAGGTCTATCGCCAGCGACGGGATAGACCGGGTAACAGGGAAGATTGTCTTGTCCACAGGACAAGGTTACCCTACACTCGGGATCAGGTTACCCTGCCCTGGAGCTTGGGTTAGCCTGCCCAAAGTCCTAGGTTACCGGCCCTTTCAATACGGAGTCCCTCGCGGAGTTTCGGGAAAATTGACTGGAATGTTTGTCACGGGAAGCCACACATGATACTGGAATGTGGGGTTCCGGGAGATGCTATTGGGCAAGCTACGTAACTTCTATGAAGCTGTAAATTCGAGACCCTATTTCAATCATACCCGACCAGCCCCGCCTTGAGGCCCGGACGTCATGGGCAAACAGTTGGGTGGTTGTGTGCAGTTTAGGAAAGTGGAATCTTTGCAGACCTGCTTGCAACACCGTATACATCGCTGCTGTCCCGTCGACTGTAGGCTGTTCACAGGATATACAAGGGGGCATGGGGTGGAAGGTGGAGTACCTCCTCCAAGTTGTTGGGAGTAAAAGGGACCAAAAGTGGCAGAGTTAACCGGTGTTAACCGTGGGGGTCCCGCAGGTAGTCCCTGGGGATGCCGGAGCGACTGGGAGGGTTTTACACCTACCAAGCCCGAAAGTGTCCACAACACTATAGCCTCTCAAACAGAAGTGTAGAGACACTAAAAGCATGATTCCTACCACAGGTAGGGTAGATGTGAGGTAGTAGGCATAGGTAGCGCCCATTGGATCACTCTCAGACTACGGTGACCTGCTCAAGGCACCGGAAGCCTGAGACCCGTCAATAGCAAATAGATAAACAGCTCACGGTAGCTTCTGGACTCAAGTAGAGATCAATGCATATCGGAAGGGTGTCATAGATAGTCCAGTTCATGAGGTGCCTTGACTGTTAGCCCCTGGCAAGACACCGATGCACAGACCTTTTCACTCCGCCGGGCACAATGGAAATGCACCGCAGAAACAATAACCGCAGCAGGTGAATGCCTACTAGAGTGTGTCGACACATGCATGCCCAAAGGGTGTGCCTGGAGATGTGTTGAACCTCCCTTAGCGGAGAAGGATGTGCTCGAATAGTTGGAGTAAACTGATAGGGCAGTTTCTGGCATAAGATAAAACTACTTGAAAGTCTATGTGAGAACTCTCCTACTCCAACAATCAATCCTCTCCAGACATTAATTCAGCGAAGCATCAGGCTTAACAATATTAAGTTTTACGGTTTACTTTGCTCTTACATTGGTGTGAACTTTGGGCAATAAGTTTGAGGTTGTTCAGTGCAGTGGCAACCTTGGGATCCATCTTCCTAGGGGTGTCCCTGTTACACCTACCAGTCCGCCTTCTGGCTGTCTACATGGGTGTGCGTTTCTGATGCGATAGCTCCTGTATCCTGGGTTGTTATTGTAGCACCCTGGCTATACCTGGAAGACAATGGATACCTATAGTACACCCATTAGGTAAGCCGCCCCGAGGAGGTAGCCCAACGAAGTCTAAGATAGGCAGAAATCATGACATTCCGCAAGTTGCACATCCCTGCACAACAAAACCAACAGCATTGATTCAGATATCATATTACTGGCCGTCAATTCTTGCTGATATTAAAAGATATGCGAAAAATTGTGACACACTTCAACAACCAAAAATAGTTAAACACGTACTCCATGGGCTGCTCCAACTGCTCCAAGTGCCTGGAAGACCATGGCAATCTAGAGCAATGTATTCCATCACAGGTCTACCCGAATCGAATGGTCATGATGCTATATGGGTCATTATTGACCAACTCACAAAATTGGTACACTTCATACTATTCAGAACTGGTATGATGGCACCACAATTCTTCAATTTGTTTACAGATCATGTCTTTAGATTCTGCAGTCTATCAAAAGATATTACGTCTAAGGGAGGATCACCATTTGTGTCACAAGGATAGAAAGAGATCACACGACAATTAACTGTCAGCCGACACTTGACCATGCACTTCCAGCCACAAATGGATGGACAGACCAAAAGAACCAACCCAATGTTAGAACAATTACTCCCCGACTACATCACCCACCTACCACATGATAAGAGAGAATTCTTATCCAGATCGGAATTCGCCTACAAGAATGGATAACTGGAACTCATAATGACTACAGCATTCTTTGGTAATTATGGATACGACTCCTTGTTTGATCTAGCGGAATACCGAGCGCTATTAAAGATAACCGAAGCCGCTAATATCATAAGGATACATGATATCTTGCAAGTGGATATGACTCTAGTGCCAATGAGTCAGAAGAAAAACAGTGATAAGCATGGAAAGCAGGACGCGAACCTTACAGTCGGTGACAAGCTGTAGTTGATACCATGCAATATCCGGACCACAAGAATATCCCAGAAGCTGGACGGCAAGAAATTTGGACTGTTCAATATAATTGAATTAGTCAGATTATGAGCATATCAACTCAACCTCCCCACCTTGATAAAACAGACTTATCTTAACTTCCATACCATTCTCCTCAAACTCTACCAAGAAAACTCTTTTGCCTCTGAGAAAAAACTTCTCCCTCAACCTATTCAGATAGATGGTAAAGATGAATAGGAACTGGAAGAAATGATCGACTCTCACTTGCACTGTGGTAAACCCCAATACCCTGCCAAGCGGACTGATTATTCCCTGGAACATAACCAGGACTGGTATCCAGCCACCAATCTCATGAACACCCAAGCTCTTGTCCTCCCGTTCCCCTAATACTACCTCTGGAAACAAGAAACAAAGTATCAATACTGAGTTGGAAGAAAATTGTTGGTAGTGGTTGAAAACCGTGAAGGATTCAAACAAAAGCTGCTAGTGGCATAGAGGGAAGTGTCGCAAATGATGACGGGTGAGAAAGGTTCCTTACGTCATGGAAGACTCGGAACAGAATGTTGGAAGAACGAGACAAGGCTAACCAGTCAGGCTAACCAGCAAGGTGGGGTAGTTAGCCTTTCACACCAGGACTCACATCACAGTCATCGGGTCTCACACGAGTCACAGTTGTGACTCACAATTGGTTAATACGTTTGGAGGACTTGCAGTTGCGAGGTCCCATGATGTAATAACTTTTGCAGATGACTCAATTAGGGAGTCAAGGGTCTCGTGCATGTGACGCACTTAGCGCACATGACTATGGCAGGTGACTCAGAGGTATTGGTCACAGGGTTAGGCCTAGCATGAAGAGCAAGTATAAAAGAGGTCCGTAGGACCTAGGAGGATGAGCTCTTTGGGTGACCGTCTTTGTATCTTCTTACCCATAACTTTACTACTTTACTTTTTGCTCACAAGGCCCTGCTGTACGCTCACCCTTGTAAGCGGGTCATCAGATCGCAGCTTTGGGTACTCGGTTCTCTGCCTCAGAAGAAGACATGTAGTCTCAAGTATTTGAAGCTAAGGTAGTGTTGTGTATTTGAGGGAAATGCAGAGCCGCAGGAATTGGACCATTTGATAGCATAACAACAAAACATGCCCAACAATACATAAGAATGAGTAGGTATCATAGGCAATCCGACAACAACAGCAAAAGGGATTACGACACCGACAATGAAATTGGCGATTACCTGGAACTTCCAGGTTAGGACAAGAGCTAGAGAGACTATCGAGCTCACACGGAACTGATAGACCTCGGAGCCCGATTATACTACAAGAACAACAACAAGCGGCAACTTCCTCTTCTGATAGAGAAACAGAAACAAGGACGTCTTAAACAGGAGCAGCTGCCCCAGCCATTCAGGTAGTGGGAATGATACCCAAACAACTTACAGCCCTGCTAGCGACACCACAAACAGGGTGACCCAGTGTAGGAAATTGGTCAAAGGCGAAAGAACCTGACCTGTTCGGAGGGAAACGGATGAAGTTAGAAGAATTTCTCTCCCAACTTGGACGGTACTTCAGAGGCAAGGACTACGGGAATGATCAGAATACTACAAGTATAGCCTACAAGGAATCACAGCTACGCGACACTTCTAGCCAATGGATAACTCCCTCTGTCGCAGGTTCCAAAGAACAAGAATGGGAAATATGGGAAAACTTCAAGCAGTTAGTAAAGAAAGAATTGAGAGACATCAATGCAAAACAAATGGCCCAGAACAAGTTGGAAGTCATGCAACAAGTCAGGAAGATTAAGGTGGACTTTTGGAATGAATTCCAATACCTAGCCATCGAGTCCAAATATGATGAGGGGACGCTCAACAGGCACTTGCTGCTGGCATGTACCATCCAGCGGAAACAAGCATGAGATACAGTGGAAACCAAATATGCAACACCGGCGGATTTCACAATATGGATAATTGAAAGGGAGCAATGGTTAGCAATGATTACAGATATCCAGAACTGGAAGACCCAAATGAACAACTATAAGACCACACCAAGGAACCAGGATGGAACCTTCTAACAAACACCATTTATGACGATGCAGGGTAGTGATGCAATAGACCTGGATGCGACTCCAAGAAGGGTAAACTTAGACCTGTCCCAACAATAATACGAACGAAGGATGAAAGGGAGACTATACCTCGGATACGGAAATAGTGGCCATATACTCTACAACTGCAGACTACTAAGTGATGGACGAGGCAGAGTACAATCAGAAAAGATGGAGCCTGTAAGACCAGGAAGGCAAGTACCAGTCCTGACCAAGCTACGCAAAATGAATCTCAACAAGGAGAATGAAGAAGGGAAAAAAAAGGACTCCATGCAGCAATAGGCGGTCTGAAGGACAGGACATAGCCGAAACCCATCAGGTGGACCACTTACTACATGACACTAGAAGTGGAATTATTGGAATACGAAGCAGATCATATTATGGTTAAAACACTACTATGCAGAAGAAATGAAATAGTCACAATACATTCGATAAATGACTGTCGAGCAACAGAAAAATTTATTGATAATGAAACGTGTGACCAACTTGGCCTCGCCACCATTGCGACAATGAAATACAGAGACATACACCTAGTGCAGAGAGCAAAAAATATCAGGGAACTGGTTACCCAGAATGCGTGAGTAGCCATGTGTAACGGGGGCACCCCTAGGAAGATGGATCCCAAGGTTGCGACCGCACCAAACAACTTCAAACTTATCGCCAAAAGTTCACACAAATGTAAGAGTAAAGTAGACGGTAAAACTTAATATCGTTAAGCCTGACGCTTCACTCAATTAAGGTCTCGAGAGGATTGATTGTTGGAGTAGGAGAGTTCTC
>PYWC01000002.1:3540420-3571092 GCA_003182015.1 Tuber magnatum | reverse complement strand
TCTGTCGAAGTCTGCTGTTTCCATCGCGGGAATCAGCAGTCTTTAAATACAGCATATCGCTTATCTCCAGTATGAGCGATATTGTAAAACATTGTGTGTATCAACCGATAGCACACGAAACAATACCAGTATCAAAAGATACTGTGAAACCAAACACAAAACATTTTGTGTATCAACTGATAGCACACGAAACAATACAAGTATCAAACGATACTATGAAACCAAACATAAAACAATGTGTGTATCAACTGATAGCACACGAAACAATACAAGTATCAAACGATACTATGAAACCAAACATAAAACAATGTGTGTATCAAGCGATAGCACATGTAACACTACAAGTATCAAACGATACTGTGAAACCAAACATAAAACAATGCGTGTATCAAGCGATAGCTCACGAAATACTACAAGTATCAAACGATACTGTGAAACCAAACATGAAATCCTAGTAACCCGTACCGGTTACAATCATTAGCTGTCGCAGGAGACGCAACCAAATGTTCTGGTTTCATACTACGCGCATTACTCGCAACAGGTAACGGCCTTGCTTGGTTCTTGCTAACTGCGCTGCACTGTGTCCTCGAGCTGCTCGAGTTTCTAGGCCTTATCTTAGTGTTCTCACTTAAGAATCGGTTTCTCACCAGGGCTGACCACATCGGACTTTGATTTGGGTAATACGATCGGCATAGCGGATAGGTTCTTTGACTCTCAAGTGGATCCCGCTAGTGGACAAGATTGAAGCATAAAGTTGTTTGTATTGTAAAGATCGTAGAGTAGTAGATAGGAAATAACTGTAGATTGTTGCGTAACGAGCTAACCTATCGGTGAAAACCCGGCGTTTATATAGGCCTCTTCCCGCCACCCTAACCCTTCCCTGATCCTCAAGCAAGGTCAGGTGCGAAACCCATCACTTGACCCTAACAAGTCATGTACACAAACCTAAATCAAAGACAATATAAATAAACCAACCACCTGACCTACAAACCGGTGACGCGGGAAACATAAATGATCTGCCTTGCCGGTAAGCCTTACCGGCCACCCTAGACTCTTCCCATGACGCCAACTGTACGTCATGTGCGAAATGCAAGCAACATAAACCAGCCCCATGACCTGCTAACAAGGTCATGTGCGTAAAACCAACTTAAACATAAACGAGCCCCATGACCTGCTAAGATAGTCATGCGCGTGAAAGAATCATATCTTAACTGTATGAGGTCCGAGCGACGTCATATGTGAAACCTATTTCCCCACCGCCATCACCTGGCTAGCAGTCCTCTAGCCAGATCGTGACAAAAGATAAGCAACCCTCCTGCATTAGTAAGTCTGTCGTTGGAGCTGATCACTTCGTATGCAGAGATAGAACCAGTAGTTGCTTGCCACAGTGAAAGGGTTCAAGTGACCATGAATAGAGCGAACAATGCGAGGAGTGGGATGGAACACCCTCCCTGCTGTTCCAAGAAATCAGAGTCAAGCATGGCAAAGATTTTCAGGGTCTACGAAGTTCGCACAGGGAAAGGTTGGAGGAATAGATAGGCTGGAAACATGCAGACATGGAATATAAATCTTGCTCTGCCTCGCACACTTTACAGACATCAGCAGTGACAGAGAGGAGATCTTATAACTATATTTGTTTTACGATATACTTCAAAATTTCCTTCTACCTTGACATCTCAAGTAAGCCTTCCTGGCAATCACTTCATCACGTATTGGCCCTTAGTACAGACTTGCTTCTCCTTGTAGTTGGCTACAGCCTAACACTATATTGATATCTTCTACACCACTGAGGCTCACAACCATATTCTCAAATAACCCTGGAGGACCGCCTACCCAGCGCTCTCCCCCATCTATCTCAAAACCACCTCCGATGAAAGCCACAGATATAAGAGATGGAGTTAGACCTCACGTGGATCAAAGCTTTTCCACGCGAAAACATTCCCTTCTGCTTCATTGATCATGGGATCAGGTGGGCCCGAGAAACCCTTGCACATTTACAGAGACAAGACAAGATGTCGCACACAAGGATCGATAAAGGCTCACCAGATTCTAGCAACATGGACAAGTTGGACATGGAGAGGCCACAAATCCTGATCAGCGCATAGGGGCCAGGCCAGGATACCCCATACCAACTACCGCCAGCACCACCAGGGCCAGATAGTGATATTCCGCCGTTAAGGCTAGGTTCCACGCCTACGCCTAGAAACTCATCCAGACCACCAGTACCCAGGGGTCCTACTTAAGCATAACTAAAAAGTAAAGAAAACAAAGGTTATGCTTTGGAACCCGCACTCCCTTAGACACTACTGACTAGAGTTCCTTTGCCACATACATTGGGACACTAATCGACCACCTGGGCTGCAGTGTAACCCAAACCAAGAATAACCTGATGGTCGTCTTTGGGACACTGTCGGCAGAGAACAAGGAAAAAGTACAAGGTCTTGCTCAACTGCGATAGCAACTTCTGAAGTGGGAAAAGCTTGTTGGAGGGGAGTTGGCGCTCTGGCAAAATGATAGGGGGAAGTTGGAAGGAGAAGGTGTACCAGAGATTACCAGATTTAAGGCTGTGATCAAAACCCCTTTTGCCCACATGCATGAGAGGTCTGAGCAACAAGTAGCCGTAAGTGGACAGTTGTACCAGGACCTAGGAAACACCATCTAAGAATCGGTGAGTAGGAACTGAGAGCCCTATACAGGCCTCAATGAACTGTGTAAGGCGTTGGAAGAGGAGCAATACAGCCAAGGGACCCAGGAGCCACAGTCCGTGACAGAACTACGGACCCTAGATAATCAGGTGATAACCGGGCGCAGAGACATGAGGCAGAATATGACCCAGATATTTGCCCAGTCATCAAGGAAAATAACCACATTGATGCAAACAGCATTGGGCTCGCATCAGAGCAGATCAAATACAGGTGGCTAAACCAGAAGAGTGCGGTCAGGGTCATTCCAACAAGAGAAAGGGAAAGGGCCAGCAGAAAGAGAAGCTCAACTGGAGACCGCCAGAGAAGTCGAGTAAGAAACGATGGCAACCCCCAATGTAGTGGGAGGGGCAGGAGACCCCAACCGTAGAGAGGATAGGTTGGACATTAGTGGGGAAGGACCCAGCTGCCGGCTAGGCATACAGCCCGCAGGAAGTCTGCAGACGGCTAAGGAAGATGTTACACATAGGACAAACTGGCATAGCGAAATGGGCATGTCATGTGATCATTGGTAAAAGGTCATGTGTTCAAGTCCAGGATCCCTTGGAGTATTTCAAGAATGAGTTAATTTCTAGCAACATGATGCTAGCACAAAACACTCATTTATGCCACCACTGAAGGTCGGTGACTGAGGGGTTTTTACTATGTCTTGAAGAGAGCACTCTCGGCTATCCTAACAAGGATGAACGAACTAAATTGGCGGGTTGGTTGTGGAGACAACCGTATGCAAAGATCCCTCAGTCACAGTAATGGATGGATGCCAACTGGGGTGAGGTCAGCTACTGCGATAGGAGTCCCCGGCTGCTATGCACATAGTGAGACCAAATTTCAGGTCCGTTGGTGGAGGAATACGGAGGAAAATCCTGCTTAGGAGACGACGTCCATGAGACGATCATTTGCTTGTGCCCCGAGGCCTAATAAGGTAGAGTATGGCGATAGCCTACCCTGTGGAAGGTTGACCCTGGGTGAAACGAGGCCAGAGCGGCCATTGGTGCGATAAGACAGGAATATGCTTCCTGCCGATTGAGGCAGCTGGATAGGAAATCTGCCTGCATTAATAAATCTGTCATCGGAGCTGATCACTTCGTATGCAGAGATGAAACTAGTAGCGGCTTGCCATGGTGAAACAGCTCGTGTCACTATGATTAGAGCGAACACCGTGGTGAGAGGGATGATACACCGTGCCCGCTGTCTGAGAAAATGACAATCAAGCGGTGTAAAGATTTTCAGGTCCTATAGGGTTAGCACAGGGAATTGTGGGAGGATTAGATAGGCTGGGAACACCCAGATGTGGAATATAAATATCGAGGTATCTCCTACGCTTTGTAGAAATCATCAGCGATAGAGAAGAGATCTTATCAATACATTCGTTATACAATACAATTATTTGTATCCTGAGCTTTCAGGTGCGCCTTGCTAGCGATCACTTCATCATGTATCGGGCCTTAGTAGAGACTCGCTTCTCCTTACAGTCGGCTACCAACTAACCGAAGCGGGGCAACACCAAATAATACTGCAGCTAGCCCAGAGTTTGGCTCGACAGACTGCCCTGTATCAAAAAGAGCCCACTGACTATCCATTCTTATACAAAGCACGGTCCTGCCAGGACATTAATACCTCCCTATATAGTGGTCAGAACTAGTTTAGCACAAATCCCATGCAGTGGATGGATGATAAAGATAGAACTATACATGGCCTGGCAAGGGCAAAGGGAGCCGACGTGACACCCTTCAGTAACCGGTACCAGTAAAGCATGGAAGGGGTGAAAGTGTATGCCACAAATCTCAAATTGCTGAGGTGAGTACGGTTCCCGCATAAAATAAGCATGCGATTTTCACTGATCAATAAGGACTGGAAAGCTTTGGGGCAGATACAAAAGATCAAGTATGAGAAAGATATTACCAAGTACCTCCTTCTGATGGAAAACTTGAACTTCAGGGCCACGCTTTAAGGGATCCTATGGAGCATGATGGTCAGGACCCACTCCCTGAGGCATTACTAAGATGGCAGTCTCATAAGTGATATGATACCGATGCTGAATGGCTGAACTATCTTCAAGCAGTCGGCAACCAGGAGGAGGCCTTCCACGACAGCAAAAGACAATGACGAGACAATCTGGCCACCTTATCAGGGCCTTTAGGACCCTTTAAACAATGGCAGAAGGACAGAAGAAAGAACCCAATGCGAGGAAAGGAGGAAGAGTGACCTAACAACTTACAAAGGAGGACAGTACCTGGAACCTTCAAGTCAACATGGTTCGCCCAAGGCAACAAACCAGCCAAGATCCAAGAGGTTAGGCACGCGGACTGGAAAAAGGTTCGCGAAGGAATACCATAAAACTTGGTTGACCAAAGCCGGGAACATAAAAGCTGTGCCCGGTACTGACTCGGCAACCATAAGTGGGGAGATTGTAGGACGGAATTGGTTGCTGCAATGATGCAGCAATGGAAAGCAGCCAAGTTTAGGCCATGAAATGTGGAGGTTCGGAATACGGCTCCAAGGCTAGCGGTAAACCAAACCCGCAAGCCACCAGCACCTGGACTTTGGAGTTGTTGGGACAAGATGTGGGATTGAGCAGACAACTCTGAGCCCTGTATAAACACCACGACCTGCAATCTGACGCAGAGCAGGGGCTTATTCAAGTATGTTGGAGAAGTGTACTAACAGGGTTCCAAGTATGGGCAGGGACTAATGTACGAGAGGAACAGCAAACTGTATACAACCAAGAAAGCGAACCCATCTCAGGGGGATGCAATAAGGAATGACCCTTGACCTGGACACGGGACGGGAAGACTTTATATTCCACCATGGCTAGCGAAGGTTCAAACCCGACAAAGATGAATAGGGGCCTGTTACAGGAGGCAATTCAGAGCATCCCAACACTTTCCTCCAAAGTAGAGTTCATTACAGGGTCACCGGGGCCCCTAAAAACATTGGCCCACGGCCACATTCCCCGCTCTGGGCCGCTCACCGGCCCGGCGCATGGCGTTTTCGTAGGACTTCCCCACCCCGTGACCTGCGAGTGGCCCTGCCCCACCCGAGCCCTGAACAGGCTCCCATCAAATTTGGGTAGCCAGAAACGGGGCCCTGTCCAGGAAAAGACTAGGGTCAGGCTCCGGACAGGGACAGGGTGGCGAGGCCGTATGAAATATGCCCCCTGGGCCTGTGTAATAGCGGGGCCGCCCTGGGTAAAACCCACTCTGCCCTGCCCTGTAAGAAATATTACTCCGAAGGTCGTGCATGCGAAATGAGTTCGAATAGCACAGGACTGCCTCAAGGCAGTCCCTCATTACCAGTATGGCACCACTGGCGATGGCAAGTGGGTAGGCTGCAGGTTGCTAGGCGAGACAAAGGACCGTGTGCTTGCCTTAAATTGTGTGCAACGGTAAGAGTCAAACATCTAAGGTCGGGTTCGCGAGGTCACTCCCTCTTCTACGAACTTGTGGCCTAGACCGGTATGATCAAATATCGTCCTTGAGGTGAAAGAAGGCAGAAAAGGAAACACACACATCAGGGACCAGGTTTGTCTCAGGAGGCCTGAATGGCCAGAATTGTGTAGGGAGAATAACAAACACCCAAGCTTATTGAATGCCGTGAACAAACTGTCCAATAAACGAAGAGAGGATAACTCTATGGGGGAATCAAAGCGACTGAAAACTCAAGTCCCAACACTGGCACATTCTGAGTGCCTACAAGGTTTGGCCCACCAGAGAATACCAGGAGAATGAGTACCGATTCGTGTGTTATTAGACTTGGGCTGACAGATCTTTGTCAACTGAGAAGCACTAGTCTGAAAACTGGAACTAGGAATGATACAGTGAGACAACCTGGTTAGTATAATAGGGTTTGACAGCAGACAATCCCAAAATATAAGAAGGTGCTGTACAACCCAGATCATACTTAAAATTGGGGCCAACTGACATTGCTTAGAAATTGCGTGTGAAGTCATGAGTCAGGGGATCCAGGACTTAATAATACCCTTTTGTTGGTGGTATCGTCAATGTCTTATATCATTCACAGAAGATGCTAGAAAATGGCCATTCTAGGCAGAGCACTGTGCCCAATACCCGGAATAAGAGGATGGAGGAAACCGTAGCAAGTGTGACGAGATAATGGCTGCAGACCCCGCAGCAAGATACAGGGGCTGCATCGCAGGCCCGGAGGACCCAAAGGTAGTGGTTATGGGGACGCTGCCAAAACTCTGCACGGAGTACGCCTATCTCTTCCTGCCTCAGGTAGCACAACAGCTCCAAAATCACAACATCTCTGATCATGATATCAAGGGCATTGAAGGAGAGAAGCCCCAATGGGGGCCAATATAACTGTTATCCGAAAACGCACCACGAGTATTATGAGAGTACCTGGACAAAATACTGTACGAGCGGAAGATAACACCGATCCAGTCCCCCGCGGGCGAACCAATACCATTTGTGCCAAAATCTGATAGGCAACTGAGACTGTGTATTGACTGCCACGGACTCAATAAGGTTACAATTGACAACAAGTACCCCCTACTGCTCATGAGTAAACTCAGAGATCGCGTAGTCAGGTCCCATACCTTTACCAAGTTGGAACGAAAGGATCTGTACCACTTGATCTGCATTAAAAAGGAGGACAAGTAGAAAACTGCATTCCGCACTCGCTATCGTCCTTATGAGTACTGGGTAATGCCATTTGGGCTAGTAAATGCACCCGCTACTCTTGTGGACATCATGCGCCTTATGCTGAGAAGGTTCCTAAACTTGGGAGTAGTCTTATACATAGACGACGTCATGGTCTACTCCCAGACTGAGGAAGACCACGTCAAACTCGTCCAGGCAGAATTGGCTGAGTTGTGACAATACCAGTTAGCAGTGTCTATCATGAAGTTAGTATTCCACACTGAGACGTTGGAATTTCAGAGATATATAGCGAAGGCAGACGGGGTCACTATGAGTGATCAAAAGGTCAAAGCCATAAGAGAATGCAAGAGGCCTGAGTCCATAAATGACATACCAATTTTTATAGAATTTGCAAACTTCTGGCACAAATTCATTAAGAATTTCTCAGGAACTTGTAAACACATAACAGAGTTGTTGAAAGGCAACCGAAAGGGTTTCGCCTGTGGAAAGGAGCAGGAGGAGGCTTTCAAGTTGCTAAACGAACGGTTACTCACAGCCCCTATTTTGACAAATTGGCACTCAGACCGAAATGCGTTAGTGGAAACAGATGCAAGTGGTTTTGTGCTAGGTTGTATACTGTCAGAGTATATCGAGATAAAGGTACACCCAATTGGATTTCACTCGCAGAAGCTCAACTCAGCAGAACACAAGTACAATGGTCATGATAAAGAGTTCCTCCCCAAAGTGGAAGTATTCTAAGAATGGCGTTACCACCTTGCAGGAATAAGTTAACCCATCACAGTATTTGCGGATCATCAGAATCTACAATACTTCCTCATGACCAAGGCTGGGAGTATCAGGCAGATAAGATGGGCATAGAAGATAGCACATTTTAACTTCAAAATTGTGTACTGACCAGAGTTAAATGGCGGAAAGCCAAATGCATTAAGCAGATGGGCAGAGTACTGTCCCAAGGGGCGAGCTGGATAGAGGGAGAAACTCTCAATCTTAAACCCTGCACATTTTAACTAGGTTATGGTTATAGTGGTAGAAAGAGCAGATGAACCTGGTCGAGGTCTGAAAACACGTAAGCTAGAATGCAGCCGAGCTATAAGATTACACCCAGAAGCTCAGATTCCAACAAGGGGCCCGAGCGAAGTGGCAGGACATGACATCTACACTCCGGAAGGGACTATAGTACCTGCTCGTGAAGACGCAAGGGTAGTCACCAGAATAGCCTTAGCATTACTATCGGGGACCTGCAGCCGAAAAGCTCCCAGAAGTGGCCTTGCCATCCAACATGGGCTCATGGTCGGGGCAGGAGTTATTGACAGGAACTACTGGGAAGAGGTAACGGTGTTGGTATTCAGTTTTAAATACCAGGACTACTGCATGGAGGAGAGTAAACGGGTTGCACAACTCATAGTGGAAAGGATTCATGATGAGGAGCTCACTGAAGAAATGAAACTAGATGATACTGTGGGTGGTGACAAAGGATTCGGAAGTACAGGAACCAGTGTAGTTGAGACCCCAACTCAAGCCAGTCAGCTGACAGAAGAAAGTGTGCTAAATCAACATTGCGATAAGTTGTATCAGGGACGGCACAAGGCCCTGAAACCTGATGAAACCATGCTAACCAAGATAGTGGTTATTAAAGCAAGCGCAGAAAGGGTTGATACCCAATTCTGAAGATAGGGGGAGAGAAAGTGGAAGGCAGACCGGGACTGGTGGATAAGGAGAGGGAGGTTGGAGTAGCTCCAAGATGAGGGAAAAGAGATGCTGATGCAGTAGACTTTAATGGATAGCCATCTTTACTATAAGAGATAGCAATTTGTCCTAAAGAACAAAGCCCTACAAAGGCTAATTGCTCAAAGCAGCTACGACTCTAGGGTCATAAAGCTTTTTGCAGAGGAAAAGACAGTAGATATAAGAACAAGAGACTGGTATGGGAACGGGCTTGCAGAATAGAAAAATTAACATTTTGCAATCCTGTGATGAGTGTCAACATAACAAACCAGTGGGACATACAAAGTATGGGTTTCTATAGCCATTGGAAATATCCTACGTAGCGTGGACATCTATCTCAGTGCACTTCATAATGCAGCTGCTAAAGTCAATGGAAGGACCTGGCATATATGAGCTATGGCAGCTAGAATCTCCAACTATGCAGAGAGTGGGAAGATGAACTGGTAGGAACCGGTGGGTAAGTAAGTACTGGACCTGCGGAGACCCGATAGCGCGGGCTCCAACATGAATAGAAATAGCAGACAAGCTACTTATGTACTTGGCCATATCCAGGACCGATATGGGCATACTTAGAAACCTCTGAAGGTGCAGTTACTCCACTAAGCTGGGTAATGGAAGAAAGGTTACCAGTGTCTATCTCTAGCAATGGAATAGAGAGGGTAACATGGTGAGGTTATCTTGTCCACCAGAAAAGGTTACCCTACGCTTAGAATCAGGTTACCCTGCCATGGGGCTCGGGTCACCCTGTTCAAAGTCATGAGTTACCCTGCCTTTCAACTAGAAGTCCTGGTGGGAGTTCAGGAAAAATGACGGAAATGTTTGTTGTGTGAAGCCATGCATAGTACTGGAATCGGCAGTTCCCAGGGATGCGGGTGGGCGAGCTACGCGGCTCCATGGAAGCAGGAAATGGGAGACATTATTCCTATCATGCCCCTCCAGCCCTGCCTTGGGGCCCGGCCGTTATGGGTAAATAGTAGTGTAGTTGTGTGCAGTCTGGCAAAGAGGAATCTTGGGAGACCTGCTTGCAATACGGTATGCAAGGCTACTGTCCGGTCGACTGTCAACTGTTGGCCGGATGTATAAGGGGGCACAGGGTGGATGGTAGAGCACCTCCTCTAGGTTGTTTGGAGTAAAACCGACCAAAACTGACAGGGTTGATGGAGGTTAACTGTGGTGGTACCATGGTAGGCGGAACAGCTTTACACCCACCAAACCCAAATGTGTCCCCAATGCCATAGGCTCTATAAGAGAAGTTCGGAGAGACTAAAAGCGTGATTCTGACACAGGTAAGGTGGATTCCAGGTAGTGGTCATGGATAGGGCCCATTGGATTACTCCTGGGCCACTGTATCCTGGGGAAGACACCGGAAGCTTGAGAATGGTAAATAGTAGATGGATAGACTGCTCACCATAACTTCTGGGTTAAGTAGAGATCAATGCATATTGGAAGAGTGTCATGGGTAGTGCAGTTTGTCAGATGTCTAGATGGTTGACCACTGGCAAGGATTCGATACGAAGAGGTTTTCACTGAAGCAGGTATAATGGGGATGTGCCGCAGAAATATGAACCGCATGAGGTGAACCCCAACTAGTATGTGTTGATAGATGCATGCCTGAAGGGTGTGCTAGGCAATATGTTGGACCAACCCTTAGCCGAGAAGGGTGTGCTCGAATAGTTCAAGTAAACTGATAGACAGGTTTCTAGCACAAGATAAAACTACTTGAACATCTATGCAAGAACTCCCCTACTCCAACAATCAATCCTCTTGAGACCTTAATTGAGTGCAGCATTATGCTTAATGATATTCAGTTTTACTGTTTGCTTTACTCTTACATCTGCATAAACCTTTGATGATGAGTTTGCAGTTTTTCAGTGTGGTCACAACCTGGGAATCTTCCTTCCTAGTGGTGCCTGCATTGCAGTCAGAGGGGTAACACTCATATCAAGCTAGTAGTCCACTGCTTCACCAAGATGGCCCATTTCGTAAGACTAAAGTAAAATGCAATGGCAAAGGATGTAGCCCAGATCTTGCTCAGAGAAGTATGGAGATTGTATGACTACTGACAGAGATCATCCCAGACATGGACATGATGTTCGCTGGTAAGGTATGGGAATCCCTCTGCAAAGTCTTGGGCATTAAGTGAAAAATGTCAATGGTATACTATCCTCAAATGGACAGCCAAACGCCAAGAACCAAGCAAGTGCTGAAAGGCCATCTCCGAACCTTCATCAGCTACGATCTAGATAACTGGCACCAACAGCTTCCACTCCCAGAACATGCCTACAATAACTCTATTACCATTGCACACCCTCTAATGCTGTTCTACGCGAACTGTATATACCACCTGCAAATGGAGTGGGTGAAGGAGCAAGAAGCTCAAACTCCAGGGTTACTGCATATGCTCACTGAATGAAGTGGAGACATAAACAGGTGATAGCCACACTAAAGGCAACCAAAGAAGCAATGGAACACTACCATGACAAGAAATCTAGGCCACAGCCAAAACTTCGGAGAGGCGACTTGGTCATGGTAAACACCGGGAATGTTTGTACCAAGTGACCCTGAAAATGCTTAGAGCAAAGTTGTATGGGCTATTTAAAATCATGAAGCCGCGCGTTAACCCAGTATTTAAGCTGGATATCTCATAAGGTTGGAAGATCCATTCTGTCTTGCATTTATCATTGTTGGAGCCTGATCAGACGTCAGTCTGACCAGCTCAAGAGTAGCCTCGCAGGATGCCAGAGGAGATAAATGTTGCCCTAGAATATGCGGTTGAAAATATAGTAAAAGGCAAGACTGTTTTCTATACGTCCAGGATTCATGTGCGCATTGGGAGGATCGCTGAACTTAGGTACTTTGTGAAGTGGTGGGGGTGTTCGGATGATGAAAACACTGGGGAACTAGCAGAACATTTACCGCATGTGGCGGAATTAGTAGAAGGGTTTCAGAGAGAGAACCTGAAGATGCCATGGATATGGGGGAAGGATGACAAGGTAAGGTTTTCCTGAACATGGCCACGTAAATGCCCAAAGGCTTTTCACACTATCTTGCCCAGTCCATAAAGGAATTTAATTTATACACTATTAGAGAAATAAATTAGAGAGATTCGAGCCAAAGGCTTAGAGAGTGGAGCTTGTGTTACACATAAGATGAACTAGAATACCTTAAGGTGCATTTCATGTAATTATTGGCCACAGGTCACATATTCGATCCTAGAGTCCGTCGGAGTATTTAGAGAATAAGCGAATTTCTAACTATAAGATGTTGGTACAAAACACTCATTTACGCCACCACCAGAGATCGCCGACAGCGGGGTTTTCACTGAGTCTTCAACAGTAGATTCTCAGCTATCTGTTACGGTTTCCCACTACTCATGCTACTCGCGACAGGTAACGACCTTGGCTGGTTCTTCCGCGCTGCGCTGCATTGTGTCCTAGAGCTCCTCGTGTGTTTCGGCCCTATCGTAGTATTCTCAGATAAGAATCGGTTTCTCACCAGGGCCGCGAGTATAGGTCTTTGATTTGGTTAATACGATCCAGGTAGCGGAAAGGTTCTTGACTCTAAAGTGGATCCGTCGAGCGGATGCGGTTGGAGCGTAAAGGTTTTTGTAATGTAAAGATCGTGAAGTAGTAGATAGGAAATAACAGTAGATGGTTGCGTGAAGAGCTAACCTATCTGTGTAAACCCGGCCTTTATATAGGCCCCTTCTCGCAACCCTAACCCTGCCCTGATCCTCAACTGTGGTCAGGTGCGACATCCATCACCTGACTCTAACAAGCCATATGCGCAAATATAAAACATCCCATGACCTCTAAGTAACGTCATGTGCGAAAACATAAATCAAACGCAATATAAATAAACCAACCACCTGACCTACTAACGAGATCACGCACGAAACATAAATGTGTCTACCTTGCCAGTAAGCCTTACCGGCCAGCCAAGACTCTTACCATGAGGTCAACTATACATCCTGTGCGAAATGCAATCAACATAAGAGAGCCCCATGACCTGCTAACGAGGTCATGTGCGTAAAACCAATTTAAACATAAGCGAGCCCCATGACCTGCTAACAAGGTCATGTGTGTGAAACAATCATAACTTAACTGTATGACGTCTAAGCAACGTCATATAGGAAACCTGTTTCCTCGCCGCCGTCACCTGGCTAGCACTCCTCGAGCCAGATAGTGACATTAGCTCCCCTCCCCCTTCTCCTCAGTCCCCGAGGATACGCCTTACCCTCTTCTCCTTCTCCTTTCTTCTACCCTTGTGACGTACCCCCTCATGCGTTGTTCGTGTCGGAGCGCATTCTGGTATTCCGCAAGGGCTCCAATCCTCCACGTCCCTCCTGTTTATCCTTTCCATGTCTGTTTTTGCTCGCTTTTCCTCCCCCATTCTTTTGACTTCTTGTGATCCATCGACCTCTCTTCTCAGCCGGTCGACCGTTGTCAGCCCCTCCTCGATCCTTCTTTTTTGCTGCGATATCTTGTCCTGCTGTGTTCGAATCGTCTCTCGGAGGACGTCCTTGGGCTCAAAAGAGAGTTTGTGCCCCCCCTCTTTCTCAGCTCCATCCTTGGAGCTTCTTGTTCCACTTGTGTTTGTTCCTGTCGGTGGTAGGGGCAGAACCTGCGCAGGCAGCTCTGGCAGCCGATCTTATTGTGTCAGGGCTGTGTCGGAGCCCCCGTTTCGTCTACTTCCCAAGTTTGCTTGTCCCAGGAACCAGCCTATTCCTGGTTGCTGTCCGAGTCTCTGGTTTGGGTGGTCTCTTCCAGCCACCATCTGTGTCTATCCTTCATATCGTTGTGGATTCTGTAGTCATCTTGGCTGCATGCCGTCCATCATTTTTTCATGTGGTCGTTCTTCTCAACTGCCGCTTTTTCATCTTCCTTTTGTGCCTGGCAGACATTTCCTTGGAATTCTTTGCGGTCCTGAACCGCTGCCCAACTGTTTTCTTCGTCTTCAGTGCAGGCGGTCGGTGGCTGGTTTGCATGGGTAGCGCTGGTGGAAGAGGAGGACGACACTCTTAGCGTTGGTAAGGTTTCTGGCTGGATACCAGACTTGATCGTGTTCGGGGGAATAACCGGTCCACTTAGCGCGGTATTGGAGTTTACTGTAGTGTAAGCGAGAGTTGATTATTTCTTCAAGTTCGTATTCGTCTTTGCCGTCTATGTGAATAGGCGGTGGGGGGAGTCTTTTCTGTGACAGAAAAGAGTTTACTTGATCGGGTACGAGGAGACTGATATGGAATGTTGAATGAGTCTGTTTCATCGAGGCGGGAAGGGCGAGTTTATATGCTCATGACCCGACCCGTTCGCTTATTTTCAAGGGTCCAAGTTTCCTGTAGTCCAGCTTCTTCGAGGGTCTCGTGGTCCGGATATTGTGTGGTATCAACCACATCTTGTCGCCGACCGTAAGGTTTGGGTCTGGTTTCCGGTGCTAATCTCTCTTTTCCTTTTCACCCATTCGGGCTAGAGTCATTTCGTCCCATAATATGTTCTCTACCCTTAGCATATCGTTGGCCTGTGTTATCTTTTGCGGCATCTGATATTGTGCCGGATCGAACGCGGGGTAGTATCCCTAGTTCCCAAAGAAGGGTGTAGCCTTTATTATTTCTTGTCGTCCGTTGCTGTATACGAATTCTGATGTGGATAGGAACTCTGTCCAATCGTTTTGTTGATAGTTGACGTAGACTCGCAGATATTGTTCTAAAATTACCTTGGTTCTTTCAGTCTCGCCGTCCATTGGTGGGTGGAAGGCCATGCTCAAGTGTTGGCAGACACTTAGTTGTCACATGATGTCTTTCTATACCTCCGACGTGAAGTGGGATTCTCCGTCAGAGGCAATGTCTTTCGGTAGGCGGTGGAGCCTAAACACCTGGCCTTTAAACAGGTGGAAGAATTGTGGTGTCGTCATGTCGGTCCTGCATGGTATAAAGTCGACCACTTTTGTAAGTCGGTCGATAACGACCCATATGGCATCATAACCGTTCCGTTCGGGTAGTCCGGTGATGAAATCTATAGCAATTGGTTACCATGGTCTTCCTGGAGTTTCGAGCGGTTTAACTGGCCCGCAGGGTGCATGTTTAACCATTTCCGGTCATTGACAGGTATTGTAGTTCTTCATATATCGTTTAATATTGTCGGGCATCGATGGCCAGTAGTATGATCGTTGAATTAAGGCTGTCTTTTTCGCCATTCCGCCCTGTCATACCGGTGGAATGTCATGATTTCTTCTTATTGTTTCTGTTTTTAAGGCTTCTTCGTCCGGGAGCCTTATCTTGTCGTCAAACCATAGGTATCCATCTTTTCCCCGGTATCACCCCAGGGCTACACCTTTTCATTTGTTTTAGTCCTTCCATCACGGACCTCTTTATCTCATTGATTTCCCAGTCGCTGGTGGTCTTTCTTGTTATCCATTCTTCGTATCCGTCATCGTTGCTTGTGGCCGTGGTTATTTCGCTTAGGGATTCGTATCCGCCGTCTTCGTCTTCTTTTTTTGCAAAGTACTTCTTTTTAGGCAGAAGTATTCTTTGTCATTGCCACCCTGCTTCTTCCTTGTTGAGGAAGTCCTCCGTCCTCTCCGTTAATGCGTCCGGCTTTCCTCCTTCTTCTCCTGCTCGGGATTCTATTTGAAGGTGGTATTGGCTTAATGTCTCGCTCCACCTAATCTGTCATCCATTGAGTTCTTTGGTGGTAATAAACGCTAGTAGGTTCTTGTGGTCTGTGATAACACGCATCACATGTCGACTCCCTAGCATGTACCTCCTCCAGTCTCTAACTGCCGGAACAAGGCTAACTGTTCCAGGTATTGAATATCATAGTTTTACCCTGCCTTTGACCTTGTTTTTAATCAAAATGCGAGCAGTTTCCATAATCCGTCCTCGCCCTGCTGGGAGAGGATACCGGAGTATACAGAGATGGATGCGTCCATATAGGTCATGATTGGTAGTGTGGGGTCAAAATGTCGTAATATAGATGTCGTAGTAAGTTGCTTTCTCATATTGTCGCATGCTGGTTGTTGTCTTTCTCACCACTCTCACTTGACTCCTTTTATTGTCGTATCGTAGAGGGGTGTAGCTATACTGCTAAACCCTTCAATGAATCTCCTGTAGAGGTTGCAGAAGCCCACCAAGCTTTTCACTCCCTTTATACTTTTACGTGTTATCCAGTCCTCGATAGCAGCTGTTTTGACCGGATCGGTTCGTACTCCTTCCAGGTTAACGATAAATCTGAGGTATTCGACCTCCTCCATATGGAAGTCATATCTTGAAGGTTTTAGTTTGACCTTGGCATCTCTCAATACCTGTAAGACATTGCGTATGTCTCGCTGGTGTTGCTCCATAGTGTCTGAATAGTGGAGAATATCGTCCAGGTAGACGATACAACATATGTCCAGGTATTTGCTAACCTTGGAGTTGATCCATCATTGGAATGTCGCTGGTGCATTGGATAATCCAAACTGCGTGACTAAATATTCGAATAGTCCATATCGCGTCCTGAAAGCCTTTTTCCATTCATCTCCTTCAGCTATCCTTATGTTGTGATATGCGTCCTTGATATCCAACCTTGTATAGTGCTTGGCCCATCCTAGTCAGTCCAGTGCTTCGTCGATCAATGGTAGAGGGTACCTGTCCTTTTGTGATACAGCATTTAGTTCCCAGAAATCCACGCAAAGTCTCTGTTTCCCATCTTTCTTTTTGACAAATAGGATGTATGCTCCTGCTGAGGAGGACGATGGTCCGATCCATTACCTGGCCAGGTTCTGTTAGAGGTTGTCGCGCAGTGCCGTCAACTCTTCTTCCCTTAACAGGCAGAGTTTCATGAAGCGGGCTGCCTTTCCGTCCTCTAGCTTGATCTTTTGATCTTCACACTGGTGTATGGGAAGATCCATTCTTGTGTTTTCTTCTAATATCCGGCAATAGTGGTGATATTCTTCCCAGACCGGTTGCCTCCGAGGTAATTTCTTCTTCTTGGCTTCTTCCTTTACCACCAGTCACATGCTAATTGTTGACGCTTCTGCGATTGTTGGTCCGTCTTCTTCTTCGTCCCAGCCGAGGATCCCGGTCTGTTCCCCTCTTCATCAGAGTTGACCGAAGGCCTTTGCTGATATGAAAGTCATGTTTAGGGGTTTCTCTGCTGTCCTTTAGATGTGGATGTTGTCCTCCGGGATTCCCTGTCCAGTGCTGCAGAATCCTTCCTCGCCTCTTGTGGTCTTGTCTAGGTCTCGCACTTCGCGGAGCTCCCTGGTATCGATATTTTCGACAATCATCTGGGCTATACGATCCTTTTTTTGGATCATGTAGTCCTCATCCTTGCAGTTTATTAGTAGGACTTGTACCTCACCCCTATAGTCTTCATCAATCACGCCTGCGCCTGGGGTAATCCCATGTCTGGTGGCCATACCACTGCGTGGAGCCATTCTTGCATAGGTGCTGTCAGGTAGTCCTATTGCAATTCCTGTTAGTATTATCTTTTCTCCTCTTGTGGGAACTGTCGTGTCTTAAGTGCTGTACAGGTCGTGACATGCAGCCTTCTTTGATCATGGTGTTGGTTTCCTAGCATTCTGGTGTAGCACTTATACACTTATGCCTTCATCGTGCGGGATCCCTGCTTCCTGTTTGGTGTTCATGAGGAGGGTCTGGGTCCTCAGGTTCTCTCTGATTGCTTGTTCTGTGGGGGTTGTTTCTATTGTTGGGGAAGTTTCCAGGCACAACTGCGTGCATAGTTCACTGTTGAAGTTGACTTCGCCTTTTTCGCGGTCGATATTCGGATTGTGTCGCTTTAGCCAAGGTGTTTCAAGTATCACACTGTATTTCTGCAAGTGCACTGCCTGGAAACGTCATAGCTTCGTGATGTGACCCAATCTCCATTACCGCCTGTGCTGTATGGGTGATGGGTCCTGCTTAGCCTTTTTCCCAGTTGACCACGTATATGCCTCGTGGTTTCGTTATCTTTTTCAGGGGTAATCCGTGGGTTTCATGGAGGGTTCTGTCAATGAAATCCTGGATTACTCCTGTAATGAGCCAGCATACACGACCTATGGCAGAGGGAACCTATACCCATCCCGGTAGCCAGGGGTCGAACTGGTAGGAACTGGCAGGCAAGTAAGTACTGGACCTACGGACACCCGATGATACGGGCTCCGAGAATGAACAGAATTGGCTGGTCAGGGACTTAGGTACCTGGATACATCCGGGAGCGGTGTCAGCATGCTTAGAGACTTCTGAACGGCCAGTGGCACAGCTAGGCCGGGTAACTGGAGAGAGGTGAGAAATGTCTATTGCCGGTGAAGGCATAGACCGGGTAACAGGAAAAGGTTATCTTGTACGCTGGACAAGGTTACCCTACCATTGGGATCAGGTTACCCTGCCCTGGGGCTTGGTTTGCCCTGTCCGAAGTCCTCAGTTACCCGATCTTTGAATCCGAAGTCCCTTGAGCAGTTTGAGAAAATTGACTGGACTGTTTCTCACGCGAAGCCATATATGATACTGGAATCTGGGGTTCCGCGGGATGCTATTGGGCGAGCTACGTAGCTTCGATTAAGCTGTAAGTTGGAGACATTATTCCTATCGTACCCCTCCGGCCCGGCCTTGAGGCCCAGACGGCATGGCCAAATGGTTGGGTAGTTGTGCACAGTCTGGCAAAGAGGAATCTTTGCAGACATCCTAACAACACCATATATGTCGCTGCCATCCAGTCGACTGTAAGCCGTTCGCGGGATATATCAGGGGGCATAGTATAATGACCCAACATACATGGGCTATGGCAGGCGGAACCTATACCCATACAGGTAGCCCAGAGGCGAACCGGTAGGAATCAGCAGTCAAGTAAGTACTTAACCTACTGAGACTTGATGGCCCGCGCTCCGAGAATGAACAGAATTGGCTGGTCAAGGACCTAGGTACCTGGATACACCCGGGAGCAGTGTCAGCATACTTAGGGACTTCTGAAGAGGCAGTTGCTCGGCTAGGCGGGGTAACGGGAGACAGGTCAGAAAGGTCTATCGCTGGCGACGGCATAGACAGGGTAACAGGACAAAGTTATCTTGTCCGCTAGACAAGGTTACCCTACCCTCTGGATGAGGTAAGGCTGCCTTAGGGCTTGGGTTACCCTGCTCAGGGTCCTGAGTTGCCCTACCTTTCAATACGAAGTCCCTCGTGGAGTGCGGGAAAATTGACTGGAATTTTTGTCATGCGAAGGCTCTCATGATACTGGAATCTAGGTTCTGGGGGATGCTATTGGGCGAGCTACGTAGCTTCGATGCAGCTGTAAATTGAAGACATTATTCTTATCATACCCCTCCGGCCCCGCCTTGAGGCCCGGATGTCATGGGCAAGCGGTTGGGTAGTTGTGTGCAGTCTAGCAAAGAGGAAACCTGTGAGGACATGCTTGCAACACTGTATACGTCGCTGCCATCCGGTCAACCATAAGATGTTCGCAGGATGTACAACGGGGCATAGGGTGGAAGGTGGAGTACCTCCTCGCCGTTGTTTGGAGTAAAAGGGTCCCAAGCCGCCGGAGTTAATGGGTGTTAACCATGGGGGTCCTGAAGGTAGTCCCGGGTGGTGCCAGGGCGACGGGGAGAGTTATACACCTACCAAGCCAGAATGTGCTCCCAATACTATAGGCTCAGAAAGGGAAGTGCGGAGGCGCTAAAAGTATGATTCCTACCACAGGTAAGGTAGATCCGAGGTAGTGGTCATCGGTAGCGCCGATTGGATCACCCGCGGACTACGGTGCCCTGTGGGAGACACCAGAAGCCCGAGACCCGCAAATAGTAAACAGATAAACCACTCACAGTAGTCTCCGGAGTCAAGTAGAGATCAATGCATATGGGAAGGGTGTGATAGATAGCCTAGTTCGTGAGATGCCTTGACTGTTAGCCACTGGCAAGACACCGATGTGCAGACGTTTTCACTCAGAGGGGGCAAAATGGAAATGCAACGCAGAAACGATAACCACATAAGGTGAACGCCGACTAGAATCTGTCAACACATGCATGCCCGAAGGTTGTGCCAGGAGATGTGTCGGACCACCCTTAGCAGAGAAGGGTGTGCTTAAATGGTCGAAGTAAACTGATGGCGGAGTTTCTAGCATAACCTAGAACTACGTGAAACTCTATGCAAGAACTCTCCTACTCCAACAATCAATCTCCTCGAGTCCTTAATTGCGGGAAGTGTCAGGCTTAACGATATTAGGTTTTACAGTTTACTTTGCTCTTACATCGGCGTGAACTTTTGGCGATAGGTTTGAAGTTCTTCCGTGTGGTTGCAACCTTTGGATCCATCCTCCTAGGGGTACCCCTGTTACAGTATATCGTTAAGCGAGCTCCTCGCTTAACTCCTCACCTGATTAATTGTCTCCGATCTGCGGTACTGACCTTGCGTGAATACTGGTAACCTTGTCTAGAACAAGTCGCACAGGGTGGAAAGTGCAATGGCTAGTACCGAACTTCGAACCAGAATGGAATCCAACCCAGATTCAGACCTTGACCTTGACGAGAACGCCGCCAACACGTTTAGTGCATCGGTCTTTGCAGATGTTCACGCTATCAACTGGGGCGGCCACCAGCTGCTCTTGGAGGCAGCTCCTTTTCAGTTACCTGCTAAACGTCTTTACCTTCTGATTGCCAACCCTCGCGCCGCGGCGCTCTCAATCTTCCAAGCCCCTGCCCTAGTCCACCACATGCTCCCTCCCCCACCGGACAGAGTTCCCTTTAGCGAGTTCTCCCCCGAATTTGTCGAACCTTACATCATCCGGGAAGTAGCCAAGTCAATCGAGGATGCGAAGCGGGAATTGAAGAACTGGAACACCTAGCAGCAGCATGTGTTCCAACCACAGATCACTGCAGCCACGGTGGAATGGATGAAGGTGCAGCAGGAGGCATACCTGCAGATGATCAGGGATCAGCAGGCCTTCAAGACTTGGATGGCACCCTTGGATAAGGCTTTTGAAGGAGGGTATAGTATCGATGTGGAGAATGGTGTACTGATGTTAGAGGCCGCGCCCCCACTCCCGCTCGTCCAGACCAAGCCCGGGAACTTCGGCAAGGAGTTGGCTATGAGACCCAGAGACGACCAGTGGAGGGCATACAGGAGCCCAATTGGTATACCGATGTTGGAAAGCCTGAAAGCTGAGGGCTACGGTTATACCTCCTCCTTCTCAATAGCATCTACAGGCTCCCTGTCAGTCCCCCCCTCAATTGCCTGCGGTAGGTCGGGCAGCCCAACGGTCGGACCAACCGATGGACATCGAGTAAGGAAATGGACGTCCAAACCACAGGGTGTCACGGCACCAGATACACCTGACCCTACTCCTCGTCCGACCCCGGCTCCCAACATTTCCCCTGTAAGACCTTCAGTTGCAACCCCCATACCTCTCATCGTCGCCCAAGACCCACACCTCTGCCAGTTTCGTTGCCCGCTCCGGATACCTTCCCTGCCACAGCAGTCCCACTAGCAGTATCGGCTACTGCAGGGTTCCGGCCACTGCACGCAGAGTCACCTGGATTCTTGGAACAGGTGAGATGCCAGGAGCAGCGGACACCCATGGCTCAATCACGAGGGACTCCAATCCCCAGACCTGGGATCCCTGCTCCCTCCGTTGCTTGGGCACCAGTCGTCCCCACGGAACCCTCGAAGCCAGGTCTTCCCGCCGCTCTCCCCACCATCACAAGTGGCGATTCAGACAGCCAAGACCAGTTTGGGTCTAGCAGGCTGTAAGTCGGAAGAGACCAGGATGGGGTGGATTCATTAGCACTTCTATGGGTGGAGGAAGGGACCACGGACCCCGGGGAGGTATAGAAGGAGGTAGAAAGAAGGAGATGGACGACCGACATGTGGGTACAGTGGGTCATGGAGGCACGCTGGCCCCCCGATACAACCCTTGAGTTGTCAAGAGTTCCAGTCTTTTCTACGGATGACAGAGACGGCACCCACCCCAACTACTGAGAATGGGCGACGCCCCGTTCCACCACCGGGATCAGGATCATCAGGGACTAACCCCCCACAGGATGGTAACTAGGATGTCCAGGAGGAATGGTTTGATGGGTGCGATAGACCCCGGGAATCCCAAGGTGGGCACACCAGAGTTAGTGGGGACGGAAATGCCCTACCCAGAGGTGGTACAGCAGGAGCAGGCGGAGATCCAGGGGAATCTGACCACGACAGCTCGGATGATGATAATGATGGAGATTCACTCCCGGATTTGACCCCCTTCCGTGGTGCTCGCAAGGATGACTGCAGCAATCCGAAGAAATGACGGTAGGATCACCGGGCCATGAGGCTGGCGAGAGCCCTGAGGGGTACTGGTGCGGCTTCTAGGCCAACACCAAGACACCGGCACAAGAAGACGGAGAAGCTGCGTAGTATCCCTCTATTCAAGGGCAAAGTTACAGAACTCGCGAGCTTCCTCACCTTGGTAGAGGTCAAATTTGAATACTTTATGGATTGCAAGTTGACCGACATGGATAAGGTAAACTTGGTGCTCCCTCTTCTTGAAGACTCGGCCCGGGCATGGTATCTGGGGTTCCATGGGCACATTAAGAAGCAAGCCGCCAAGCACACTAGCGTCCCTGTCAATGACAGGAACCCCTTACAGACGTGGAAAGAGTTCTGAGAAGGGCTGAAACAAAGTTTCGGCGGAGAAAAGGCGACGCGAGATCGATCCCTTCTCGAGTGGTGAGACCTTGTGATGAAGCCCTATCACATTGATGAGTACTTGGACAAGATAATTGATTATATGTATAAGCTTGGCTATACAGATCCAGTACAGGTACAGGACAAGGTTCGATCAGGCATCACACAAGAGGATCACAATACGTGGGCCCTTAAGGAGCCCCATCTGCCCCACCTGAACGAGTAGCTTAATCTTCTCTGGAAGGTTGGGCACACCCTGTAGGACAACCACCGGTTCTGTAATTGCGTCATCCACCCGGCCCCCGGTCTCAACCCGCTCAGAAGAAGGAGGAAAGATCCTCGACATAGGGCAGGTCCAAGAAGAAGGAAAACGGTTCCAGCAGACCAAACCAGAGGTCTGCCAAACCTACTAATTTCAATGCGGGGAAACAGGCAAAGCCGGCAACTTCTGAGTATGCAATAGCGTATAAGGAAATCCTGTCGACTTTGACCGAATGTCAGAGAAAGCACAACCAGTGCACCAAGTGTGGACAAAGTGGTCACTTCGGGAGGAAGTGTACTGCCACATCCCCAGTCGTTGGTTCGTCCAAACAGGCTCATGGGTTGAAACGGTCAGCCCCGGTAGGTGAGCCCACAGGGACAGATAAGTGGCCGAAGAGCATTGAAGAGCCACCTCCGGCTTCCTTGTCAAAGATACTTGAAGTCCGCCAGGCATCATCTCAGATCATGGATGATGATACTGACAGATCGGAATTGGTAAGAACCCATTCTGTTTAAGGTGTAACCTTATTAACCCATAGCCATATACCCCTGAGGGATAGATGGATATGAGCCACGGAGGTGGCTTTGGAGATCAGTAAGTACCCTTCTACCGCATAAACGACCCTGATACGGACTACACCCAGGTGGTGTGCGCAGGGAGATGTTGCGGGCCGTGCACGGTGGACTGAGCTATCTCTGCTTTGTTGGGTTTCTGGTTATTTCCTTTGTTCTAGTTATACGTATTTCTTTCATGATTTCCTTAGCTGGATGGGTAAGTCATAGGACATTATTTTGGTTGAGGCTGGGTGAGGTCCTGCTCGAGGAGACCCTCGACATTGGGGAAGCAAAGCTGCTGCACTTGGAACTGGTCCGCCAGCGGACTTCTGCCCACCTTGCAGAAAGAATTGTTATGTTTAGTACAAGCGGAATTGGTTCTTGCTGGACTTGATCAAATAAATAAGGTTATTTTGAAGTTTACCTGAGGAGGGTTCAGTACCCGAAATCATGCTGGCGTGATAGTAAACAGCCTGGTTATTGATAAAAAGAGGAATCCCAATCCCTTAACATTTACCGACCCATTGTGGCTGCTCTTGTGTCGAAAGGCAAGAGACTAAAGGGAATTACTAAGCCAAGATAACTAAGTCACCAAGACAAGTGCAGAGGCAGAAGCGTGACAACTTGCTTCATCATACTAAGTCTATCCACCTGCGGGTCAAGTTAGACTGGAAGATAGTAGCTAGACAGGGTAGCACGGGAGCACTCTTGCTACTCGATAGTGCAGCTGCTGGGCTGATGCTTAGTAGCCAACGGGTTAAGCACACTCAGGCACCTTGTGTACGGCGAAAGGTACACCTGCCGATAAGCGACGCTAGTGGTAATCACATTCCTGGGTCTGGTCTACACTATACCAAGTCATTAGTGATGAGGATAGGTGACCACCACAATAAGATACGCTTTGAAGTCGTAGATATGCCTGACACCAAGGTGGATGGGTACCTACCTGTGCCTTGGTTGAGGGACTATAACCACGACATGGATTGGAAGACCAGACCACTAACCTGGTGCCCAGATTTCTGCAAGGCTAACTGCCTGGCAGGGCAGGGCGGTTAGTGTTCATGACCGATAAAGAGTTACTAGCTGAAGACCCTAGTAATGTGTACCTATTCGGAATTGTGCAATTCTCCAATCAGGAAGGTGCCAAGATTACGGTTAAGCTACTGCCCGAGCATAAGGAACATAGAGATATCTTCAGTCAAGAACGGATTCAGGCGTTACCAGAGCACTGCGTGTATGACCGTACGATGGAGTTGCAACCCGGAACTCAACCCCTGTTTGTGACGATCTACGCGTTATCGGAAAAGGAGGTTAAGGCACTGCCGGAATATCTCCAGGACACGCTGCGAACGGGAAAGCTATGGTGATCCAGTTCCTCAGCAGCAGCCACTATCCTGCTCGTGCCAAAACCAGATGGTATATTAAGACTGCTAATAGATTACTGAGGGCTGAACAAAATCACGGTGAAGAGCAAGTATCCTCTACTATTGATAAATGAACTGCAAGCTAGGTTAGGAAAAGCCGCTGTATTGAGCAAGTTGGACTTAAAGAACCGCTACTACCTTCTAAGGATAGCAGAAGGTGAGGAATGGAAGACAGCCTTCTGGTGCAGATATGGACTGTAAGAATACACTGTCATGCCATTTGGGTTCTGTAATGCCCCCGCAACTTTCCAAAGCATGATTAAGCAGCTCTTTCAGGATCTCATGGATGAAGGACTTGTCGCGTACATGGATGACATCCTGATCTGCTCCAAAACTATGGAAGAGCACCTTGCAATGGTATGATGTCTGATGGAGAAATTGTGGAAAACTAGACTATGTGTAAGCACAAAAAAGTCCAGTTTCCACCAACGGGAGTTTGAATTCCGCGGATACAAGGTCTCCAATATGGGGATCTCTATGTTGTCAGAGAAGGTGCAGACAATCAGGGATTGGGCACCTCCGACATGCGTCGTCGACGTTCCAAGCTTTATGGGCTTTGGCAACTTCTATCGTCGGTTCATAGGAGAGTTCAGCAAGATAGTTGTAACGGGGGCACCCCTAGGAAGATGGATCCCAAGGTTGCGACCGCACCAAACAAGTTCAAACTTATCGCCACAAGTTCACACAGATGTAAGAGTAAAGTAGATGGTAAAACTTAATATCGTTAAGCCTGACGCTTCACTTAATTAAGGTCTTGAGAGGATTGATTGTTGGAGTAGGAGAGTTCTCGCATAGACTTTCAGGTAGTTTTATCTTATACCAGAATCTCTCCCATCAGTGTACTCCAACTGTTCGAGCAGACCCTTCTCCGCTAAGGGCGGTCCGACATGTCTCCTGACACCCCCTTCGGGCATGTATGTGTCGACACGCTCTAGTCGGCGTTCACCTTATGTGGTTATCGTTTCTGCGGTGCATTTCCATTTTGNGAACGGAAGGATGCTATCCTGTATGAAACAGGAGTTTACCGAACCCATGTGCCACAGCAAAGGTATAGCAAAGGATGGTCATCGCAGGAAGCATCATCGTGGGACATTACGAAGAAGGATAAACCATACCACAAGGACGAGAAAGACTAGAAACAGAAACGACACCAGGAAGGCACGTGGTACAAATGCGGGAAAAAGAGGCACTACACAAAGGATTGCTATTCGAAAAAGGGAAAAGGAAAGGCCGCTAAGTGAGAGACAAGCACGAATCACATGGAAGCAACTGGATACGACGAAGTGGAAATTAACTCGGTTGAACGGGAAAGCCTACGAACACAACTGACGCTAGCAATCAAACCCCGTGACGCTCTTGAAGGAACAATTTACATAGAAGGCCACCCAGCAAAGGTACTATTTGACACGGGAACAATTTTCTTTGACATAATTAGCGCCACCTTTATCTCCACCCATGGAATCCCAACNTGGCCAGGGCTCCGAGAATGACCAGAATTGGCTGGTCCAGGACTTAGGTACCTGGATACACCCGGGAGCGGTGTCAGTGTACTTAGGGACTTCTGAAGTGCTGGTTGCTCAGCTAGGCCAGGTAACTGCAGACAGGTCAAAAAGGTCTGTCGCCGGCAACGGCGTAGACTGGCTAACAGGGAAAGGTTATCTTGTCCCAGGACAAGGTTACCCTACCCTCAGGATCAGGTAACCCTGCCTTGTCGCTTTGGTTAGCTTGCCCAGAGTCCTTTGTTACCCTACCTTTCAATACAAAGTCCCTCGCGGAGTTCGGGAAAATTGACCGCAATGTTTGTCATGCAGAGCCATACATGATACTGGAATCTGGGGTTCCGGGGGATGCTGTTGGGCGAGTTATGCAGCTTCAATGAAGCTGTAAACCGTAGACATTATTCCTATCATACCCCTCCAGCCCTGCCTTGAGGCCCAGAGGTCATGGACAAACGCCTGGGTAGTTATGTGCAGTCTAGCAAAGAGGAAAGTTTGCAGACTTGCTTACAACCCTGTATACATCGCTGCCGTCCGGGGGACTGTAATCTGTTCGCAGGATATATAAGCGGGCATTGTGTCGAAGGTGGAGTACCTCCTTCAGGGTGTTCAGAGCAAAGTGGACCAAGGCTGATTGCGTTGACGGGTGTTAACCATGGGGGTCCCGAAGATAGTCCTGGATGGTGGCGTGGTGACTGGGAGAGTTTTACACCTACCAAGCCCGAAGGTGCTCCCAATGCTATAGGCTCTGAAAGGGAAGTGCAGAGACACTAAAAGCATCATTCCTACCACAGGCAAGGTAGATCCGAGGTAGTGGTCATAGGTAGCGCCCATTGCATCCCTGCAGGACTACCGTGCCCTGAGGAAGACACCGGAAACCCGAGACCAGTAAATCGTGAATGGATAAACCACTCACAGTAGCCTCCGGAGTCAAGTGGATATCAATGCATAGGGGAAGGTTGTCATAGATAGTCCAGTTCTTGAGGTGTCTTGACTGTTAGCCACTGGCGAGACACCGATGCGCAAAAGGTTTCACTCGGTCAGGCAAAATAGACATGTAGCGCAGAAACGATAGCCTCATAAGGTGAACGCCGACCAGAGCATCTCGACACGTGTATGCCCGAAGGGTGTGCCAGGAGACGTGTCGGACCACCCTTAGCGGAGAAGGCTGTGCTCGAATGGTTGGAGTAAGCTGATGGGGAGTTTCTGGCATAATATAAAACTACCTGAAAGTCTATGCGAGAACTCTTCTACTCCAACAATCAATACTCCTGTGACCTCAATTCAATGAAGCATCAGGCTTAAGGAGAGTAAGTTTTACCACTTACTTTACTCTTACATCTGCATGAACTTTTGGCGATAAGTTGAAGTTGTTCGCTGTGGTCGCAACCTTGGGATGCCTCCTCCTAGCTGTGCCCCCGTTACAGTATCTCGTTAAGCGAGCTCCTCACTTAACTCATCTCCTGATCAATTGTTTTCCGACCTTTGCCAGTGACCTTGCATGAATCTGAGTAACCTTGTTTAGAACAAGTAGTGCAGGGTGGAAAGTGCAATAGCTAGTACTGTAACCGGTACGGGTTACTAGGATTTTATGTTTGGTTTCTCAGTATCGTTTGATACTTGTATTGTTTCGTGTGCTATCGGTTGATACACAAAATGTTTTATGTTTGGTTTCACAGTATCGTTTGATACTTGTATTGTTTCGTGTGCTATCGGTTGATACACAAAACGTTTTATGNCATAGGTCCCTAAGTACGCTGACACCAATCTTGGGCGTAGCCATGTACCTAAATACTTGTGCCCACTAAGTCTGCTCATCTCGGAGCCCGGGCCATCGGGTCTCCGTAGGTCAAGTACTTTACTTGCCTGCCGGTTCCTACCAGTTCGCCTCTGGGCTACCTGTATGGGTGTAGGTTCCGGCTACCATAGCTCCTGTATGCTGGGTCGTTACAATAGCGAAACCTCAGACGGACTTGACAAAGAAGGATATCTGATGGGAATAGACACCTGCATGTGAGCAGGCCTGAAACCATTTGAAGGCAGCATTCACGTCCAAACCTATCCTAGCCCATTTTCACCCTCAATGGCCAACCCCGCTGGAAACGGATGGTAGTGGCTTTGCATTAGGAGCCGTTCTCTCCCAGTTCTGTGAAGATGACAGATGGCATCCAGTGGCCTACCATAGTAGGAAGTTTCACCCAGCGGAGATTAATTATGATGTCCATGACAAGGAAATGGCGGCCATCGTGGCGGCGTTCCAGGAATGGGATGATTTGCTATGCTCGGTAATGGACCAGTTCGTAATCGATACGGATCATAAGAATTTGGAGTACTTCAAGAGCACCAGGGTCCTTAACTGAAGGCAGCACCAGTGGGCTCAGTTCCTGTAACCCTTTAACTTCAAGGCGGTTTACCGCGAAGGATGGTTGAATGAGAAGGCAGATGCTTTGTCACCGTGCAGGGACTACTGCCCTGAAGGGGGGAGTCATTTTCTGGCACAGTCTTTCTTTCACCCCGAACAGTGGGTTGGGAGCCAGGAATGGGACATCTTGCGACCACACGTGTTGCAGGTATGCCAAGGATTTCGGCTGCAGTCTTCCTTATTGGATTAACTACGGGTCGTGATAACCGAAGACCAGGAGTACTTAAGAATCTTGAAGGCAACGGCTGCCGGTGACAAAGAGGTCGACCAACATTTCACGATGGAAAAGGCTTACTCCTGTACAAGAACGGGTGGTATGTTCCCCAGGATCAGGATGTGCAGCGGACAATCATGAAGGCAGAACATGACTCCCGAACTGCAGGACACTTCGGGACTTGCAAGACCATTGGCTGGGTTAGGGCTAAGTTCCCTTGGCCTAAGATGGATGAGCACATCACCAACTATGTGCAGACCTGTGATAAGTGCTAGAGAAATAAATCCAGCAGGCACAAGATGTTCGGGCTCCTGGAACCTATTGATGTTACTATCCGGCCGCGGACAGCAATTTCCATGGATTTCATTGTAGCGCTGCCAGAGTCCGAAGGGTATATCAAGATCTGGGTCATAGTGAACAGATTCTCGAAAATGGCCTATTTCATACACCTGACCACGGAGGTACCTGTCAAGGGGCTTGCCTTGATACTCCTGAAGGAAGTTTGGCGCCTTCATGGACTCCCAGAGTCAATCTTCCCCAATTGAGATAGCCGATTCACATCCAAGTTCTGGATGAGTCTAATGCACTTGTTGCAAGTAAAACTAAGCGTTTCAACTGCATTCCACCCTAAGACTGTTGGGCAGACCGAGAGGATTAATGAGACACGGAAGCAGTACTTGCGTAGTTACTGTTCCCACCCACAAGATGATTGGGCTTTGCTGTTACCCCTTATAGAGTACGTGTACAACACCTCGACATCACAATCCACCAGGTTGTCACCATTTGAGATGAACTATGGGTTTAACCGAAGGACAAACTGGTCAGCTGATGTGTCTGATACTCAAGAAATACACCCTAGCAGTGAGCTTTTGGTCAAGGAATAGGAGGGAACCTGGGAAGAGACTGGAGAAACGATTCAACGGGCACAAGAAAGGCAACAGAAATGGCAGGACAAAAAAAGGTTGCCATCATAAGACTATGTTACCTTGGACGATGTGACCGCAGGGCGGGCAAAGAAAGCGGACCGCGTGTTGTTAAACTGAAAGAACATTGGCGCCAAGCGTCCGATGGAGAAGGCGGACCAGTGGATGTTTGGCCCTTTTGAGGTCCAACTCCGAGTGGGCAACTGGGCCTACGAACTCCAACTGCACAATGGATAGAGCTTGCAGCCGGTTTCCAATGTCACGTTACTCAAACCCTATCATGAGGACCCGGCAGCAGGTAGGGTCAAGGAAGTGCCTACCACAGAACTTGTAGACAACGAGCTCGGTTACGGTTTCGAACCTGTTGTGGACAGGCGATGGTACGGTGGAGCGAAGGCGAAGTTGCTGTCACGCTTCATCCAGTACCTGGTTTCCGGGGAAGGCGGCGGGGCTGAGGAGAACTCATAGAAGCCCTATGAAATGCTAGAAGGGACAGGCTTACACGCCATTCTGGATTTGGACCAAAGACGTCCCTCCAAGACCAGAGACCATAGAGTCTTAGTGGAATCGAGTCGTGGAAATAAGAGACGACGCTAATGGTCTGGGATGGACTGTAGAGAAGAGGGGAGTGATGTAACGACCCAACATACGGGAGTTATGGCAGATGGAACCTATACCCATACAGGTAGCCAGGA
>PYWC01000002.1:3507035-3532881 GCA_003182015.1 Tuber magnatum | reverse complement strand
GTATTGTTTCGTGTGCTATCGGTTGATACACACAATGTTTTGCAATATCGCTCATACTGGAGATAAGCGATATGCTGTATTTAAAGACCGCTGATTCCCGCGATGGAAACAGTAGACTTCGACAGACAGTATTCTTAAATATACCTGGTTGAATGGTTACTTCTTTGATCTCCTATTACACTCCGTTCGAAGCCTCCTTTAGCAAGCAGCGCTCGCTTTGTGTTGATCACAAAGCCATCTGCTCCTATCGTACCTCTACGTGACTAGGGCCAGGCCCGAACACGTTACAAGTACCAAACTTTGAGCCAGAATAGAGTCCCCCCCGGATTCCGACCTTGGACTTGGCAAGAATTCCACCAACACATTTTGCCCGTCGGTTTTAGCGGATGTCTGCGGTATTGAATGCAAAAGTCACCAGTTGTGTCTGGAGGCCGCCACTATTGAGTTACCTAATGAATGTGTTGATCTTATGATTGTAGACCCTTGCGCTGTGGCTCTTCCATTCTTTCAGGATTCCCCCCTGGTCTACAACCTGCTCCCTCCCCCAGTACAAGGGGTACGATTTAGTAGGTCATCCCGCGAGTTGGTCGAACCTTACATCGTCCGGGAGGTATCCAAGTCGATTGAGGAAGTAAAGCGGGAACTGAAGAACTGGAATGCCCAGCGGCAGCAGGTGTTCCATAAACAGATTACTACGGCACCGGTGGAATGGATGAAAGTATAGCAGGAGGCATACCTGCAAAGGTTAAGAGACCAGAAGGCATTGAAGGATCGTATGGCAGCGCTGGAAAGAGCCTTCGCAGGAGGTTATAGTATTTTTGCTGAGAATGACGTACTGATGATAGAGGCGGCACCCGCACTCCCACTCATCCACACCGAGCCTGAGAACTTCTGGATGGCACTCTCTATAAGACCCAGGGGAGAACAGTGCAGAGCGTACCTAAGCACCCTGGGTATAACAATGTTGGAAAGCCTCAACGGTAAAGGCTACAGCTATACCGCCTCCTTCACAAGGCCATCAACAGACTCTCTGCCTGTCCCCTCCTTGATCGCCTGCAGTAGTTCAGGAAGTCCGGCGATTGGACCAACCAATGGGCGTTGGGTTAGGAAAAGGACGTCCAAGGCAAAGACTATCACAGCACCAGATACACTTGACCCTACTCCTCGGCCGACCCCTGCTCCCATTAACCCTCGTGCAACACCGTCGCTTGCAACTCCCGAATCGCACATCGCTTCCCCACGGCCCACACCTTTACCTGTCCCGATGCCTGCTCCTGATAGCAGTCCTGCCACAGTCTTCCCGCCAGTAGCGGCTACCCCAGGGTTCTGTTCACTGCACGCGGAATCACCTGGATTTTTCGAACAGGTAAGGTGCCAGGAAGAGTGACTACCCATGACTCCATCACAAGCGACTCTGATACCCGGACCTCGGACACCTGCTTGATCCCTGCCTTGGGCACCCGTGATTACCTCTGCCGCCTCGAAACCAACTCCTCCCTCCGTGCTCCCCACAATCACAAGCGGTGCATCGGACAGTCCAGCCGAATTTTGCCTGTCGGGCTGCAAATCTGAAGAAACCCCTATGGGATGGATTCATTGCCACACATATGGGTACAGGAAGAAACAAGCGACCCCCGTAAGGCACCGAAGAAGGCGGAAGGAAGGTGATGTACAGCCAACATAGGGGTATTGTGGCTCATGGTAGCATGTTGGCCCCCCGATGCAGCCCCTGAGCTCCCCACGGCTACAGGCATTTCGGCCAATAACTCAGATAGCGCCTAACCCAACTCCGGAGACTGGGTAGCACCCGGTTCCACCACCGGCATAAGTACCATCAGGGGCTAACCCCTCTGAGGATGGGAATCAGAATGGCCAGGAGGAATGGTTTGATGGGTATGATAGATCACGGGAACACCAGGCAGAAACACCGCAGATGGTGGAGATGGAAATGCGCATCAGGGAGGTGGTACAACCGGAGCGGGAGGAGATCTAGGGGACTCTGACCATGACAGTGCGCACGATGACAATGCTGATTGTCTCCCTGATTTAACTCTCTTCCACGGCGCTCGGAAGGAAGATAGGAGTGATGAGACAAAATGACGGTTGGACCGCGCAGCTAAGAAGCTACACCGCGTGTTCTGGAGCAGATCGACCTCACAGCCATCCTCCAGACAGCGGCAGAGGAAGCTTGAGAAGTTGAGCGGCACTCCGGGGTTCCAGGGAAAGCTTACCGAACTTGCCAGCTTCCTAACGTTAGTGCTGGTCAGGTTTGAATACTTTGCGGGGTGCAGGTTGCCCGATATGGACCAAGTAAACCTGCTGATCCCCCTCGCAGAAGATAGCGCCCGCACATGATATCTCGCGCTACACTCAAACGTGAACAAAGAGGCAGCCAAGTGTACTGGCGTTTAAGTTAACGACAGTAACCTGTTGAGAACGCGGAAAGGATTCTGAGAATGACAGGAACGAAGTTTCGGCAGTGACCAAGTGGAACCAGAGCGATCCCTTCTCGAGTGGCGAGACCTAGTGGTGAAGCGACATCACATTGATGAGTACCTGGACAAGATAATTGTCGACATGTATAAGCTTGGCTGTACGGATCCAGTACAGGTACAAGATAAGGTACGGGCGGGTATTACCCAGGAACTTCGGAACCCTTGGGCACTCAAGGAGCCCCACCCAACTGACCTAAACGACTATGTTGATCTTCTGCGGAAAGGTGGACACACGCTGGAAGAAAACACCCGGTTCTGTATCTGAGTTATCCATCCTGTCCAACGGTCTCAGCCGACCGAAAGGAAGGACGATAGGTCATTGACTTCCGCGAGGTTTAAGAAGAAGGAAAAAGGTTTGGGCAGACAGAACCAGACACCAGCCACACCTATTAATTTCAATGGGGGGAAACAGGCGAAGCCGGCGACTTCTGAGTATGCAATGGCGCATAAGGGAATCCTGTCGACTTTGAATGAACGTCGGAGAAAGCACAACCAGTGTACCAAGGGTGGACAAAGTGGTCACTTCTGCAGGAAGTGTACTGCCACCTCCCCAGTCATTAGTTCATCCAAACAGGCTCGTGGGTTGAAACGGTCAGCGCCAGTGAGCGCGCACACGGGGATAGACAAGCGGCTAAAGCGTATCGAAGCGCCCCCTCCGGCCTCTGTGTCAAAGATACTTGAAGTCCGCCAGGCATCACCTCAGATCATAGAGGTTGATACGGAGGGCTCGGAATAGGCAAGAACCAATTCCGTGTAAGCTGGAACCTTATTAACTTGCATCTAGAGACACTGGAGGGATAGATGGACATGAGCCACGGAGGTGGCTTCGGAGATGGGTAAGTACCTTTCTAACACATAAACGACCCTGATACTGACTATACCCGGGTGGTGTGGGTGAGTAGATGTTGCGGGCCGTGCGGGGTGGGCTCGGCTACCTCTCCTTTGTTGGGTTTTCTGGTTATTTCCTTTGTTCCAGTTATATGTATTTCTTTCAGAATTTCCTTAGCTGGATGGGCAAGTCATAGGACATTATTTCAGTTGAGGCTGAGTCAGGTCCTGCTCGAGGAGATGTGCGACATTGGGGAAGCAAGGCTGCTTCACTTGGGACCCGTCCGACAGGGGACTTCTACCTATCTTGGAGAAAAAATTGTTATGTTTAGTACAAGCGGAATTGGTTCAGGCTGGACTTGATCAAATAAATGCTGCTATTTTCGAGTTTATCGGAGGAGGGTTTAGTACCCGAAATCATGCTGGCTTGATAGTAAACACCCTGGTTATTCATAAAAGATGAATCCCAATCCCTATACGTTTATGGACCCATTGTGGCCGCTCTTGTGTCGAAAGGCAAGAGACTAAAAGGATTTACTAAGCCAAGATGACTAAGTCCCCAAGACAAGTGCAGAGGCAGAAGCGTGACGACTTGCCTCGTCCTACCAAGTCTATCCACCTGGGGGTCAAGTAAGACTGGATGATAGGAGCAGGCAAGGTAAACATAGAAATGCTCCTGCTACTCGATAGCGGAGCTACTCGGCCAGTGCTTAGTAGCCGGTAGGTTGAACAGACTCAGGCACCTGGTGTATGATGAAAGATGCACGTGCCGATAAGCGACGCCAGCGGTAATTCCATTTCTAGGTCAGGTCTGCACGATACGAAGTCATTAGAGATGTGGATAGGTGACCAACATAATGAGATGCGCTTTGCAGTTGCAGATATGCCTGACACCAAGGTGGATGGGTACCTACCTATACCTTGCTAGAGAGACCATAACCCCAACATAGATTGGAAGATTGGATCGCGAACCTGGCACTCAGATTTCTGCAAGGGTAACTGCCGGGCAGAGCAGGGGCGGTTAGTGTTCATGACCGATGAAGAGTTACTAGCAGAAGACCCTAATAATGTGTACCTATTGGGAATTGTGCAATTTTCCGGTGAGGAAGGTGTGGACATTACGGTTAAGCTGCTCCCCGTATATAAGGACTACGGGGATATCTGCAGTCAAGAACGAATTGAGGCGTTACCGGAGCACGCGAAGTATGACCATACGATGGCGTTGCAACCCGGAACTCAACCTCCACTTGGGCCTATCTACCTGTTATCGGAACAGCAGCTTAAGGCAGTGCGGGAATACCTCAATGACATGCTGCGAGCGGGAAAGCTACGGCGATCCAGTTCCTCGACAGCAGCCCCTATCCTGCTCATGCCAAAACCACATGTGACATTAAGACTGGTAATAGATTACTGAGGGCTGAATGAAATGACAGTGAACAGCAAATATCCTCTACAGTTGAGGAATGAACTGCGAGATAGGTTAGGAAAAGCCGGTGTATTAACCAGGTTGGACTTGAAGAACTGCTACTACCTTCTGAGGATGGTAGAAGGTGAGGAATAGAAGGCGGCCTTCCGGTGCAGGTATGGACTGTATGAATACAAGGTCATGCCATTTGGGTTGTGTAATGCCGTGGCAACTTTCCAAAGTGTGATAACGGAGGTCTTTCAGTATCTCATAGATAAAGCTGTCATCGCGTACATGGATGATATCCTGGTCTGCTCCGAAACTATGGAAGAGCACGTTGCGATAGTGAGAGGTGTGATAGAGAAATTGTGGAAAGCTAGACTATGCGTAAGCAGGACGAAGTGCAGTTTCCACCAACTGGAGGTTGGATTCCGCGGATACAAGATCTCCGATATGGGGATCTCGATGTTGTTGGAGAAGGTGCAGACAATCAGGGATTGGCACCTCGGACATGCGTCGTGGACGTTCAAAGCTTTGTGGGCGGTGCCAACTTCTATCGTCGGTTCCTAGAAGGTATCGGCAAGATAGCAAAACCTCTGATGGACTTGACAAAGAAGGATGTCCGATAGGAATAGACACCTGCGTGTGAGCAGGCCTTCAACCATTTGCACGAGGCGTTCACACCCAAACCTATCCTTGCACATTTTGACCCAGAATGGCCTACCTGGCTGGAAACCGATGCTAGTGACTTTGCATTAGGATCTGTCCTCCCCAAGTTCTGTGAAGATGTGAGATAGCATCCAGTGGCCTCCGATAGTAGGAGGTTTTTACCCAGCGGAGATTAATTATACTGTCCATGACAAGGAAATGACTGCCATCGTGCCGGCGTTCAAGGAATGGGATCATTTGCTACCCTTGGTAATAGGCCAGTGTAACGGGGGCACCACTAGGAAGATGGATCCCAAGGTTGCGACCGCACTGAACAACGTCACATTTATGGCCAAAGGTTCACACCAATGTAAGAGTAAAGTAAACAGTAAAACTTAATATCATTAAGCCTGATGCTTCACTCAATTAAGGTCTCGAGAGGATTGATTGTTGGGGTTGGAGAGTTGTCGCATAGACGTTAAGCTGGTTTTATCTTATGCCAGAAACTCCGCTATCAGTTTACTCCAACAATTCCCGCACAGCCTTCACTGCTAAGGGTAGCCTGACACGTCTCCTGACACACCCATCGGGCATGCCCGTGTCAACACACTCTAGTCGGCATTTACCTTATGCTATTATCATTTCTGCGGTACATTTCCATTTTGCCCACTGGAGTAAAAACCTCTGCGCATCGGTGTCTTGCCAGTCGCTAACAGTCAAGACGCCACATGACCTAGACTGTCTATGACACCATTCCCATGTTCGTTGGTTTCTACTTGGCCCGGGAAGCTACGCTGCGCATTTTGTATCTTTACTATTTACGGTTTATTGACTTCCGGTGTCTTCAGCCACACACAGTTGTCCGGCAGTAATCCAATGGGCGCTACCCATGACCACTACCTCGGATGCACCTTACCTGTGGTAGGAATCATCCTTTTAGTGTCTCTGCTCTTCCCTTTCAGAGCCTATAGCGGTGGGGACACTTTCGGGCTTGGTAGGTGTAAAACTTTCCCGGTCACCCCAGCACGACACAGGACTACCTTCTAGACCCCCACGGTTAACACCCGTTAACTCCGTCAGTTCTGGTCCATTTTACTGCCAACAACTTGGAGGAGCTACTCCACGTTCCACGCTATACCCCCTAGTATATCCAACCAACAGCTTGCCGTCGACCGGACGGCAGCATTCTATACGGTGTTGCAAGCAGGCCGGCAAAGATCGCACTTTGCCAGACTACACACAACTACCCAGCCGTTTGGCCATGACGTCCGGGCCTCAGGGCGGGGCCGGAGGGGTATGCTAGGAGTAATGTCTCCAATTTGCAGCCTCTTCGGAGCTGTGTAGCTCGCCCGATAGCATCTCCTGGAACCCTAGATTCCAGTATCATGCATGGTTTTGCGTCACAAACATTCCGGTTATTTTTCCCAAACCCTCCAAGGGACTTCGTACTGAAAGGTGGGGTAACTCAGGACCTTGGGCAGGGTAACCCAAGCCGCATGGCTGGGTAATCTGATCCCTAGGGTAGGGTAACCTTGTCCAGCGGACAAGATAACCTTTCTCTGTTAGCCTGCCTAGCCTGTGGCTGGCGATAGACATTTCTGACCTGTCTCCAGTTACCCGGCCCAGCTGAGCAGCTCCACCTTCAGAAGTCCCTAAGTACACTGACACCGGTCCCGGGTGTATCCAGGTACCTCCGTCCCTGACCAGCCAATTCTCTTCATTCTCGGAGCCCTGGCCATTGGGCCTCTGTAGGTCCAGTACTTACTTGCCTACCGGTTCCTACCAGTTCACCGCCTGGCTACCTTTATGGGTATAGGGTCCGTCTGCCATAGCTCATGTATGCTGGGTCGTTACTACCGGTTGGTGATATATACGGATCATAAGAATTTGGATTACTCCCATACTACCAAGGTCCTTAACCGAAGGCAGCACTGCTGAGATGAGTTCCTGCAACTGTTTAACTTCAAGGTGGTTTATCGAGAAGGACCGTGCAATGAGAACGCAGATGCTTTGTCACCTGGTAGAGACTACCACCCTGAAGGGGGGTGTGGTTTTCCGCCACTGTTGTTCTCTCGCCCCGCACACTGGGTTTGGAGCCGGGAACGGGACATCTTGCGACAACAAGTGTTACAGAAGTGCCAAGGATTTCAGCTCCAGTCTTCCTTTTTGAATCAACCGTGATTAGCGATAACCGAAGACCAGAAATACTTGAGGATCCTGCAGGCAACAGCTGCCGGTGACAAAGAGTTGGACCGATATTTCACGACGGAAAAGGGCTTACCCCTGTACAAGAACAGGTGGTATGTTCCCAAGGGTCAGATTATGAAGCAGACAATCATGAAGGCAGCACATGACTCCCTAATTGCGGGACACTTCGGGACTTACAAGACCATTGGCAGGGTTAGGGCTAACTTCTATTGGCCTAAGATGGTTGAGCACATCCTCAACTACGTAGGCACATGTGATGCGTGCCAAGAGATAGGTACATCAGGCACAAGTAGTTCGGGCTGCTGGAACGTATTCCTGTTTCTATGCTGCCCTGGACAGCGATTTCAATGGACTTCATTGTACTACTGCCAGTGTCCGAAGGGTATACCAGGATCTGGGTCATAGTGGACAGATTTTGAAAATAGCATACTCCATACCCCTGACCACGTAGGTACCTATCAAGGGGCTTGCCTTGATATGCCTAAAGGAAGTTTGGCGCCTTCGCGGACTCTCAGAGTCAATCATCCCCAATTCAGATAGCCGATTCACCCCCAAGTTCTGGATAAGTCTACTGCACTTGTTGCCAGTAAAACTAAACATTTTGACTGCATTCCACCCGGAGACTGATGCGCAAGCCGAGAGGGTTAATCAGACACTAGAACAGCAGTTGCGTAGTTACTGTTCCTACGAACAGGCTGATTGGGTTTTACTGTTACCACTTGCAGAGTATGCATACAACACCCCGACATCAGAACCCACCAGGTTGTCAACATTTGAGATCAACTATGGGTTTAGCCTAAGGACAAACTGGTCTGGTGTCGTGTCTGATGCTCAAGGAATGCATCCTAGCAGTGAGCTCTTGGTCAAGGAATAGGAGGGAACCTGGGAAGAGACTGGAGAAACGATTCAACGGGCACAAGAAAGGCAACAGAAATGGCAGGACAAAAAAAGGTTGCCATCATAAGACTATGTTACCTTGGACGATGTGACCGCAGGGCGGGCAAAGAAAGCAGACCGCGTGTTGTTAAACCGCAAGAACAACCGCACCAAGCGCAAGATAGAGAAGCTGGACCACCGGATGTTTGACCCTTTTGTGGTCGAACGGCGAGTGGATAACCAAGCCTACGAACTCCAACTGCCTACCACATGGAGCGTCCACCCAGTTTTCAATGTTATGTTGCTCGAAACGCTATGGTGAGGATCCCGCAGCAGGTAGGGTCAAGGAAGTCCCTACGCCAGAACGTGTAGACAATGAGCCCAGTTAGGTTATCGAAGGTGTTATTGACAGCCGATAGTATGGTGGAGCGAAGTCGAAATTTACGTCGTACTTTGTCCAGTACCTGGTTTCATGGGAAGGCTACGGGGCTGAGGAGAATACATGTGAGGCCTATGAGATGCTAGAAGGGACAGGCTTACAGGCCACCCCGTATTTCCACCAAAGATATCCATCCAAGCCCAGGAGACATAGGGTTGTGAGGGAATCGAGTCCTGGAAATAAGAGATGACGCTAACGGTCTGGGAGGGACCGTAGAGAAGAGGGGAGTGATGTAACGACCCAGCATAGATGGGCTATGGCAGACGGAACCTATAGCCATACGGCTAGCCAGGAGGCGAACTAGTAGGAACTGGCAGGCAAGTAAGTACGTGACCAACAGAGACCCGAGGGCCAGGGCTCCAAGAATGAACCGAATTGGCTGGTCAGGGACTTAGGTACCTGGATACACCCGGGAGCGGTGTCAGCGTACTTAGGGACTACTGAAAGGGCAGTGGCTCAGCTAGGCCGGGTAACTGGAAACATATCAGAAATGTCTATTGCGGGCGACGGGATAGATAGGATAACAGGGAAAAGTTATGTTGTCCCCTAGACAAGGTTACCCTACCCTTGAGATCAGGTTACCCCGCCTGAAGTCCTGAGTTACCCTACCTTTCAATAGGAGGTCCCTCAGGGAGTTTGGGAAAATTCACTGGAATGTTTGTCCTGCGAAGCCATAGGTGATACTGGAATCTAGGGTTCCGGGGGCTGCTATTGGGTGAGCTACATAGGTTCGATGAAGCTGTAAGTTGGAGACATTATTGATATCATACCCCTCCGGCTGCACCTTAGGGCACGGACGTCATGGGCAAACGGTTGTGTAGTTGTGTGCAGTCTGGCATAGAGGGATCTTTGCTGACATGCTTACAACACCATATACATTGCTGCCGTCTGGTCGACCATAGCCTGTTCGCCGGATGTGTATGGGGCCACAGGGTGGAAGATGGAGTATCTCCTCCAAGTTGTTTAGAGTAAAACAGACCAAAACTGATGGAGTTAATAGAGATTAACGGTGGGGCTCCCGAAGCTAGTCCCCAGTGGTGCCGGAGCGACTGGCAGAGCTTGACACCTACCAAGCCCGAAAGTGCTCCCACCTCTATAGGCTCTGAAAGGGAAGTGCAGAGACACCAAAAGCATGACTCCTACCACCGATAAGGTAGGTGCGAGGCAGTGGTCATAGGTAGCGCCCATTGGATCACTCGCAGACTACCGTGTCCTGTGGAAGACACCAGAAGCCTGCGACGCATAAATAGTAAGTAGATAAACCACCCACGGTAGCTTCCGGAGTCAAGTAGAGATCAATGCATAGGGGAAGGGTGTCATAGATGGTCTAGTTAATGAGGCGCCTTGTCCGTGAGCCACTGGCAAGACACCGATGCGCCGAGGTTTTCAATCCGGCGGGCAAAATGGAAATGCACCGCAGAAACGGTAACCACATAAGGTGAACGCCGCCTAGAGTATGTCCACACATGCATGCCCAAACTGTGTGCCAGGCAGACGTGTCGGACCACCCTTAGCGGAGAAGGTTCTGCTCAAATGGTTGCAGTAAACTGATGGCGGAGTTTCTGGCATAAGATAAAACTACCTGAAAGTCTATGTGAGAACTCTCCTACTCCAACAATCAATCCTCTCGCGACCTTAATTGAGTGAAGCATTAGGCTTAATGATGTTAAGTTTTACCGTTTACTTTACTCCTACATCTGTGTGAACTTTTTGCGATAAGTTGAAGTTGTTCGGTACGGTCGCAACCTTGGGATCCATCTTCCTAGGGGCGCCCCCATTACAGCTCGCGACCCGAGAATCGCATTTGTTTCTCTCTCCTTGTCTGGTTTGCATAGTTTTACCTTGCTCATAAGATGTTCATTGTGGTACCCGTAACCGTCCATGTTGCTGATTGTTGCCTTGTTGCCTTGTTCCGTTGCTGCGGGTGTCTTGTTTTTCCGCTTTGATATATATGCGATGCTGGTGGGTTTGCCACTTTCCTTGTCCCGCAGACCACTCTTTGCTGTGGACTTTATTCATTTAAAGTCTCAGCCCTTCAGTCCTTTCCGTGACTTCCATTGCCTCGAGTTTGGTCTCCTTCCGACGACAATCCTGAATGAACTGCCCTTTCAGTCCACATCTGAGGCATGCATTCTCTTTTCTTCTTTTCTCACCTTGCTGGTCGGACAACCCTTGGAATCGCCTGTTCCGTCTTCCTCCCGCATCCAAGTCCATCGAGTCTTCTGATGCTGGCGGTCTTGGTGTGTTGTTTGGTCGGTATGTCCCGTCGTTGTTGGGTGGCCGGGTCAGGTGCCGTATCCCGTTGGTCTTGTTTTGAGCATGTCTAACCAGATTGATTTTCTCTTCTTTGTCGACGGCCCATACTGTGAAGCCTTCTGCTGTTCGATCGGTCCTGTCTGCGCTTATCCAGGCCTCTTGCAGCCTGGCGTTAGTACCGCCCAGGAGGTGGCGGTACTCCGAGTCATCGTCGTATTCCGCTGTGACGGATATCATGCGGAACTTGTGCCAGTAGTCGGAAAGGTTGTCCTTTCATTGCCTCACATTCTCCAGTTTGAGCCTCGCCGTTTCCTTGGCGTTTCTCTCCCCAAACTGAGTATGGAGGGTTTCTTTACACTCCTCCCACGAGACTCAAACCTGTTCTCATTTTCCTTCCATGTAGAGCATTATCCATTGCCCCACCAGTTCTCCTAAGAGGGACTCGGCGAAGTCCACCTTAATTGTGGCTTTTCCGACTCCGTACTGCTTGACGAGGAAGTACTGTTCCAACTGACTTAGAAACCCTCTCAGTTTTTCGCAGTCTCCCTCATAGAGGTCCGCTTCCTTTACTTTCGGTCTTCACTCCTGGTGGGCGTTTATTGATCCCAGGAACCTTGTCATTTGGTCCTCCGTCATCATCAGGGCCTGCGCCGTAGGTTCTGTCGGGGGTGCTGGTGTTGCTGCTGCGGCCATTCTCCCTGCTCGCAGTGATCCGTCGGGAGAACTATCCACAGGTGAAGTTTGTTCAGTTGTAACTGGAGTTGCTACTCGTGAGGGTTGGCTTGCTGCTTAGTCTAAGGCGTTTCGTACTTGTCCTTGGTAGGGAGTATCGTCTGTGAGATCGATATCTCCTTGGTTGTCTTGGGTGAACACCGAGTTCTCTGGAGTTGCCGTTCTGTCATCGTTAGGTGTCGCAGAAGATGCAACCAAATGTTACAGTTTCCCACTACTCATAATACCCGCAACAGGTAATGACCTTGGTTGGGTCTTCCGAACTGCGCTGCACTGTGTCCTAGAGCTCCTCGAGTCTCTAGCCCCCATCTTAGTATTCTGACGCAAGAATCGCTTTCTCACCAGCGCCGAGAGTATTGGTCTTTGATTTGGTTAATGCGCTCCCCGTAGCGGATAAGTTCTCAATGCTAAAGTGGAGCCGTCTAGCAGAAGAGGTTGGAGTGTAAAGGTTTTTATATTCTTCAGGTCGTGAAGTAGTAGATAGGAAATAAGAGTAGGTGGTTGCGTGAAGAGCTAACCTATCTGTGAAAACCCAGCCTTTATATAGGCTCCTTCCCAAAACCCTTACCCTGCCCTGATCCTGAAGCCAGGTCAGGTGCGAAATCCATCACCTGACCCTAACAAGTTATGTGCACGAATATAAAACATCCCATGACCTCTAAGTGACATCATGTGCGAAAACATAAACCAAACGCAATATAAATAAACCAACCACCTGACCTACTAATGAGGTCACGCGCCAACATAAATGAGTCTGCCTTGCTGATAAGCTTTACTGGCTGGCCTAGACTCTTCCCATGATGTCAACTGTACGTCATGTGCGAAATGCAAGCAACAGAAATGAGGCCCATGACCTGCTAATGAGGTCATGTGCGTAAAACCAATTTGAAGATAAACGAGCCCCCTGACCTGCTAACAAGGTCATCTGTGTGAAACAATCATAACTTAACTGTATGATGTCTAAGCAACGTCATATGCGAAACCTGTTTCCTCGCTGCCGTCACCTGGCTAGCGCTCCTCTAGCCAGATCGTAATACTACCCTGACTAGTTCAAATGTGCTAAATCAGTAGGTTGGTTGTGGAGATAAATGCATGCCAAGATTACTTACCAGCGGCACCAGATAGATACCAACTGGGGGGAGGTTGGCTACTCTGATAGAAGTCACCTGCTGCTGTGCCGGTATTAAGACCGAATATCAAGTCCGTTGGTCCAGGAATGTCAGGGAAAATCCTGAAAACTGGATGATGGGCAAGAGAGGATCGCTCACCCATGCCCAGAGCCATGCTAAGGTAGAGTCCAATGATGGCCTACCATGTGGAAGATTAATGCTGAGTGCAATGAGGCCTAAATACATTGGAGCAATAAGACTGGAGCAGGTCCCCTGTGGGTTGACGCAGATGGATAAGGAATCCATCTGTATTGACAAGTCTGTCGTCAGAGCTAATTACCTCATATGCGGAGATAGAACCAGTAGCCACTTGCCAGAGTAAAAGGGTTCAAGTAGCCATGGTTAGAGCAAACACTTCATGGAGAGGGATAGGACACCCTTCCTGGTGTTTGATGAAATCTGAGTCAAACAGTGTACAGGTTTTCAGGGTCTACAAAGTTCGTACAGGGAAACGTGTGAGGATTGGATAGGCCGCAAACACCCACACACAGAATACAAATATCGAGATCCCTCCCATGCTTTCTGGATATCAGCAGTGACAGGGAAGAGATCTTATAAATATATTTGTTATATGATATACTTCTAAATTTCCTTCTACCTTGACATCTCAAGTACACCCTCCTAGCAAACACTTTGTTACATATCGGGTCTTAGTACAGACTCGCTTGTCCTTAGAGTCAGCTACCGCCTAACCGTTATTTCGTATCAACTACTTTACCCTTATTACAATAGAAAAATCGCTACACTCCAAATCTTTCCTCTAAGCAGGCAAGACAAGAGTCACGATCTTATCTGCTATGCAAATCAACTTAACAATATAAGGACTACCACTCTTGGTGCTGGTGAGAAACCAATCCTTAAGTACCAATACTAAGATAGGACCAAGAGATATGAGGAGCTCTTGGACACAGCACAGTGCAGTTTGGAAAAAAAAGAAGCTTGTTACCTGTTACAAGTGCAACAGGCAGTAGGAAACCATAATATCAAAGGACTCTTATATATCGCAGTTATATCTACTGTAAGACTTGTAAAACACCTTTCATCGACTACTAGAATTAGCATATGTGAACTGAATATAGGTGAACATACTATCAAAAGACTATAAACCTTTCTCTACAATTGGTGTACTTAGATGAATGCTTCTTTGATATATCAAAACAACAATTTCTATGAATTATCTATTTATCTTACAAATAATACTCTGATTATTACCCACAATACATGTTTTATAGCAGATATGTCTCAGATATCTTTGGAGTACTATTATCATTAACTAGAAGTCTGCCAATCATATTTCTGATTGCTAGTGGAAAGAATAGTATAGTTGCAAAAGACTATCAAGAACAGGTTCTTGAGCTAGTAGTTGCTCCTGCCTTCATAGGTCTTTATAAGTATAATACATCTCTAGTAACAGAGTACTTCGAAGACCGGGTACCCATTCATACAACCTATTAGACTTTTGTGGAGTTTGAAGCCAAAGATGGGGATTTCTCTTTACACATGACCAGGCACTGCACTAGACCTAAACTGAATCAAAATTGTTCCGCACAGATTAAAGTAATATATTAAGGTACACAACATCTTCTTTGGAACAGTCTACTAGCAGGAAATATGGCAGGCTATAAATAAAGAGTAGAATAAGTTGAAGCCGATAGATTGAAATAAGTTCCTTGATAGTATATCTGATCAACTGACGTAGCTTAGACAATATAAGACAATATAAGAGCAGGCAAACTAAGTATGGAAACTTTTTTTAATTTTCTTCAAGTTCTAGTACTGGTTATATATATACCCAGATTTCTTTGATTATTGTAACCGGTACAGGAGCTAGGTTGTGTTTTATGTTTGAATTGATAGTATTATTTCTTACACATAAGGCGAACTGGCATAGCGTAATGGGCATGTCACGTGATTATTGGCAAAAGGTCACGTGTTCAATCCCAGAGTCCGTCGGAGTATTTGGAGAATGAGTTAGTTCTACCAATACGACTGCGGCACAAAAGCCGCATTTACGCCACCACCGAGGGTCGCCGACGGAGGGGTTTTCGCGGAATCCTCCAGGGAGGACTCTCGGCTATCCTGACAAGGTCGAAGGATCTAAATAGGTCAGTTGGTTGTCGAGATAAACGCATGCAAAGATCCCTCAGCTGCGCCAACGGATGGATGCCAACACGGGGGAGGTCGGCTACTCCGATAGGAGTCCCCGGCTGCCATGAGGGCAGTAAGACCGAATTTCAAGTCGGTTGGTGGAGGAATGCGAAGGAAACTCCTAATGAAGGAACGACGCCCAAGAGACAATCGTCAACCGACGCGCAGAAGCATGACCAGGTAGAGTCAGTTGAGGACCTACCGCGTGAAGAAATCAATACGTAGTGCCATGAGGCCTGAGAGCCATTGGTGCGATGAGATAGGAGGATGCGTCCTGCAGGTTGATGCAGACAGATGAGAAATCCACCTACCTTGATAAGTCTGACATCGGAGCTGATCACTCCGTATGCAGAGAAAGGACGAGTAGCCACTTGCCACGGTGAAGGGGTTCAAGTGGCTATGGTTAGCACTGAGGCAGCGAGGAGAGGGGTAGGACACCCTCCCCGTGGCTCGGGGAAATCAGAGGCAAACGGGGTAAAGGTTTCCAGGGTCTACGACGTTCGCAAGCGGGAAAAGTGGGAGAAATCGATAGGCCGCGAACACTCCGACGTGGAATATAAATATCGAGGTGTCTCACACGCTTTATAGATCATCAGGGACCGACAAGAGATCTTATCAATATATTCATTCCAAGATACAAACTACGGTTTCCTCTTGATATTCTAAGTGAGCCTTCCAGGAAATCACTTCGTCATGTATCGGGCCTTAGTCCAGACTCGCTTGTCCTGAGAGTCGGCTACAGCCTAACACTGTACTGATATCTTCTACACTACTGAGGCTCACAACCACCTCTTTTGATGAGCCTGGAAAACAGGTTATCTAAAGCCCTCAACCATCTATCTCAACTTTACCTCCAACGAAACCCACTTCTTTACGAGATCGAGTTTGATCTCACCATAAGCGAAGTCTTTGACGACGAAAACGTTCCTTTCTGGTTCACTGATCACGGGATCAAGTGGGCCCTTAAACACCTCACACTCATAGAAAGACGAAAAAGGATGTCGCAACCAAGAATCGAAGAAGGGTCAGAAGATTCTAGCGACACCGACATGCTGAATGCGGAGAAACAGCAGCGGCCAATTTCCGCATGGGGACCGGGCCAAGATAGCCCCTATCCACTCCCACCACCACTTCCCGGAGATAACATCCCACCGCTATGCCTAGGTTCCACCCCCACACCACGGGACCCGTTGCGGCTATCAGTACCCCGAGGACCGACGCAAAGCGCCACCAAAAGAGGAAGCGGGCAGAGGTCATGCTCTGGGACCCCAACCCCCTCAGGCACTACTGATTTGGGTGCTTGCGCCGCATACATTGGAACGCTGATCGGAGAGTTGGACCGCAGCGTCACCCAAACCCAGGATGACCAGATGGTCACATACGGGACCCTGTCTGATCACGGGAAAGTGACAGCAGAGGGCCCTGCTCAAGTAAGAGAGCGACTGTTGAACGGGGAGAAGTTGGTTGGGCAGGAATTGGTGCTTTGGCAGACCAGGAGTAGGAAACTGGAGGGAGAGGTAGTGGCCGAGATCAGCAGGTTTAAGGGAGTGATCGAAGCAGCACTCGCTCGGATGGACGAGCGATCAGAACAGGAAGCAGCGGTCAGCGGATAGCTGCACCAGGACCTAGGATGCACCATTCAAGAATCGGTGAGTAGAGACTAAGAGCTCTACACTGGCCTGAATAGACTCCGGAAGGAGTTAGACGAAGAACAGCGACGTAGGGGAACCCGAGAGCTGCAGTTTGTTACCGAGCTACAGGCGCTGCACAAAAAGGTAACCACTGGGCTAAGGGACATGCAACGGAGCATGACCCAGATGTTTGCCCTGTCGACAGGGGAAATAACGGCACTGGTGCAGAACGCCTTAGGCTCTCATCTGGGGGGGTCGACCCATGATGGAGAAACCGGGCGAGGATGATCAGGGCTGTCCCAACAAGACAAGAGAAAGGGACCCACGGAACAAAGTGCCTGGCCAGAGACCGTACAGGGTGGCCGAGAAGACACCGCGGCACCTTCCAATGTCACCAGAGGAGCAGGAGACCGAGACCCAGGTGACGACAGGTTAGATAATGGAGGCGATGGACCGAGCCGGCGGCCTGGGCTGCCGGCCCCAGGAAGGCCAAGGACGGCTAAGGAAGAGGAGGAACATCAGATGATGTTGCAGTTGGCCAAGGAGTTGGCCCGACAAACTGCATTGCGTCAAAAGAAACCCGGCGACCCTCCATTCGTACATGAAGCAAAGTGCTACCAGGATATAAAGACCTCGCTGCACGTGTGTCACGACTACTTTAGCCGAAATCCCCTGCTATGGATGGAGGATAAAGATAGGATTAGCTATGCCTTGGGAAGGACGAAAGGTGCCGACGTAACACCTTTCAGCAATTGGTATAGCGAGAGCATGGAAGGGCTCAAAAGGTATGCCACTCATCCTGAGTTGCTGACATGGTAACAGTTCCGGCACGAGATCATCGTGTGATTCTCACTGATAAATGAGGACCGAAAAGCTTTGGCACAGATGGGAAAGATCAAGTATGAGAAGGACATCGACAAGTACCTTCTCCAGATGGAAAACTTAAACATCAAGGCCAAGCTCCAAGGAACGGCGTGGAGGAAGATAGTCGAGGACCGAGTACGAGAGGCGATACTGCAACGGTTGTAGCATAAGTGATACGACACTGACGCCGAATGGCGGGAGCAGCTTCAAGCGGTCGGAAACCAGGAAGAGGCGTTCCTCGACAGCGAGCGGCGACGACGTGATAACCCGTCCAACTCATCGAGTCCTCCCGGACCTCTAAAACGACGCCGGGAGAACAGAGAAAAGGAGGCTAAGCGAGGAAAGGAAGAAGGGCGACCTAGCACGTTCCAGAGGAAGACGGCACCTGGGAACTTCAATTCAGCAAGGTTGGCCCAAACCAACAAATCGACCAAGATCCCAGGGGTAGAATATACCTACTGGAGAAGGGCTCACAAGGGAATACCCCAAAACTTGGTCAACCAACGGCGGGAAAATATAAGCTGCACCCGGTACGGACTCACCAACTACAAGTGGGGAGCTTGTAGGAAGGGAGCCGTTGTCGCAACAATAGGACAGAGGAAAGCAGTGAAGTTTAGACCCCGAAACATGGAGGTTCGGAATACCGCCCCAAGGCCAGGCGGTGAGCCAAACCCATGTGCCACCAGCACCTAGACTTTGGGAGTTGTCAGATCAAGAAGGGGGATAGATCAGGCGACTGAGAGCCCTGTACAAAACCCACGACCAACGTTCTGAGCTAGGGCAACGGCTTAGTCAAGAATGAAGGCGAACTGCACTGACTGGGTTCTGAGCGTGGGCAGGGACAGAAGTGTGAAAGGCATGAGAAAGCGTGTATAATAGAGAAAGTTAACCCATCTCACGGGGACGCGAAATCAAGACTGACCCCCGACCTGGACGCAGGGCGGCAGGACTTTATACTCCTCCCTGGGTAGAGAAGGTTCAAACCCGGCACGCATGAAAAGGGCACTGTTGCGGGGGGCAACTCAGAGCGCCCTAACTGTTTCCTCGAAAGGTCATGCACAGGAAATGAGTCAGGATAGCGCAGGACCCACTGAAGGTGCTCACCCGGTCCCAGGAAGGCACCACAGGCGATGGCGAGTGGGTAGGCTGCAGGTTGCTAGGCGAGACAAAGGACAGCGTGCTCGCCTTAAATTTTACGCAACGGCAGGAGTCGAACACCTACGGCCGGGTTAGAAAGGTCGCTCCCTTATCTGTGCACTGGTGGCTTAGACAGGTATGATTAAATATCGTTATTGAGGGGAAAGAGGATAAGACAGGAGCCGCACACGAAAGGGACCGAGTTTGTCTGAGGAGGCATGAATAGCCGGAATTGTGCGGCCACAATAACAAACACCCAAGATTATTGAATGCCCCGAAAATATCCAGTAAACGAAGACACGGTAGGCCTACGGGGGAACAAAAAACACAGACAACTCAAGTCCCCACACCAACACATTACGAGTGCCCTCAGGGCACCGGATACCCACGAATAGCAGGAGAACGAGTACCGATTCACGTGTTATTAGACTAGGGCTCGAAGATCTTTTTCATACCAGACGCGCTAGTCCAAAAGCTCGGACCAGCAACGATAAGACAGAGCACGCCAGCTAGTATAACTGGGTTTGATGGCGCAAAGTCCCAAAATGCGGGAAGGTGCTATACGACCCCTATCATGCTGGAAATAGGGGCTAACCGACAGTGTGCGGAAATTACCCGTGAAGTCATGAGCCAGGGGTTCCATGACTTAATAATACCTTTCGGTTGGTGGCATCGCCAACATCCCCTATCATTCAACGAGGATGCAAGCCGTTGGGAATTCCAGGCGAATTAGTGTAAGGAGCACCGGGAACCTGAGGATAAAGGAATCTGCATTGAGTGGGACGAGAAAGTAGGCTCGGACCCCGCAGCCAGATACGTGGGCTGAATCGCAGGCCCAGACGACCCCGTGGCAGTAGTGATAGAGACTCTGCCAAAACCCTACTGGGAGTACGCCGACCTCTTCCTGCCTCAGGCAGCGGAACGGCTCCCAAACCACAACACCTTTGATCATGAGACCAAGGTAGTTAAAGGCGTGAAGCCCCCATGGGGGCCAATATACCCGTTGTGCGAAAAGGAACTACGGGCATTACGAGAATACCTAGACAAAATGCTGCGCGAGGGGAAGATAACCCCAAGCCAGTCACCCTCAGGTGCACCAATATTGTTTGTGCCGAAACCTGATGGAAGGTTGAGGCTATGTGTGGACTACCGCGGGCTGAACAAGGTCACCATCGCCAACAAGTACCCCCTACCGCTCATGAGTGAACTCAGAGACAGAGTATTCGGGTCGCGTATCTTTACCAAGTTGGACCTAAAGGACAGGTACCACCTGATACGCATAAAAGAGGGGGACGAGTGGAAAATGGCCTTCCGCACTTGGTACGGTCAGTACGAGTATCGAGTAATGCCGTTCGGACTGGTAAACGCGCCCGCCACCTGCCAAGATATAATGCACGTGGTCCTGAGAAGATTCCTAGACTTCGGAGTAGTTGTATATATCGACGACGTGCTAATTTACTCCAAGACCGTGGAGGATCATATCAAGTTGGTAAAGGAGGTATTAACCAAGTTGCGGAAATACCGCTCAGCAGTGTCTATCACTAAATCAGTATTCCACACCCAAACGGTGGAATTTCTAGGATACATAGTGAAGACGGATAGGATCACTATGAGTGATCGAAAGGTCAAAGCTATAAGGGAATGGAAGAGACCTGAGTCTGTAAAGGACATACAAATTTTTATGGGGTTTGCAAATTTCTACCGGGGATTCATTAAAAACTTCTGCGGAACTTGTAAACCCATAACGGAACTATTGAAAGGCGACCCGAAGGGCTTTGCCTGGGGAAAGGAGCAGCAGTAGGCTTTCAAATTCTCGAAGGAACAGTTCCTGACTGCGCCAATCCTGGCACACTTCCACCCAGACAGAAACACGGTAGTGGAAACGGATGCTAGTGATTTTGCACTAGGGTGCGTCCTATCACAATACGTTGAAAAAAGGCTGCACCCTATAGCATTTCACTCCCGAAAGCTCAACTCGGCGGAACGCAACTACGACGTCCGCGATAAAGAGTTGCTCGCCATAGTTGAGGCATTCAAGGAATGGCGCCACTACCTTGCAGCAACAAACGAACCGATCATGGTGTTTATAGACCCTCAGAATTTACAATACTTCCTCACGACCAAGGCCTGGAGTGCCAGGCAAATAAGGTGGGCACAGAAGTTAGCGGATTTCAACTTCAAGATGGTGTACCGACCAGGGTCAAGTGGCGGGAAACCGGATGCACTGAGCAGACGGCCGGAGTACCGTCCCGAGGGGGGAGCTGCGGAAAGCGAGAAGCTCTCCATTCTAAACCCCGCACATTTTAACCAGGTTATGGTTTTAGTGGTAGGACAAGAGGAGGAACCTGGCCTAAGTCAGAAGACACCCGAACCAGAGTACATCCGAGCCATGAGGTTGCACCGGGAGGCTCGAATTCCGACAAGGGGCTCAAGCGAAGCGGCAGGACACAACATCTGCACGCTGGAAGAAGCAGTAGTGCCTGCTCGCGGACAAGCGACAGTAGCTACCAGAATAGCCTTAGCGCTACCAGCGGGAACCTGCGGCCGAATAGCTCCAAGAAGTGGCCTTGCCGCCCGTCACGGCATCATGGTCGGGGCAGGAGTTATTGACAGGGACTACCAAGGAGAGGTAAAGGTGTTACTGTTTAACCTGAATGACCAGGACTACCACGTGGGGAAAAGCGAACGACTTGCGCAGCTCGTAATAGAAAGGATTCACGATGGAGAACTCCACGATGTGATGGAGCTGGAGGACACTGAGAGGGATCAGGATGGATTCGTAAGCACGGGAACCAGTGCGGTTGAAACCCAGACCAAAACCAGTCAACTAAGGGAAGAAAGCGGGCTAAACCAATACTTTGATGAATGCGATCAGGGACGGCATAAGGCCCTGACGATGGAAGAAACCGTGCTGACCAATGGAGTGGTGGTCAAGGCGATGGCAAGGAGGTTTTACGCCCAATTCCTAGGACAGGTGGAGGAGAAGGGAGAGGCGGACCAGGACTGGAAGGTGAGGAAGAAGGAGTTGGAAAGACTCCGAGATGAAGGAAAAAGCATGCCAACGCATTGGTCTATGGAGAATGGCCTCCTGTATTACAAGAGACGGCTGTTCATTCCAAAGGACGAGGCCCTGCAAACGCTGATTGCTCAAAGCAGCCACGACGCCAGGGTCGCTGGCCACTTCGGCCAGGAAAAGACAGTGGAAATCATAACTAGGGACTTCCACTGGAAGGGGCTCGCGGAATGGATCAATGACTACGTGCGGTCATGTAATGAGTGTCAACACAGCAAAGCGCCACGGCACGCGAGGTACCCGTTTCTACAGCCATTACAAATACCCTACGCGGTGTGGACCTCCATCTCTACCAACTTCATAATGCAGTTAGTGGAGTCAGAAGAGAACACTCAAATCATGGTAGTAGTCGACCACTTCACCAAGATGGCACACTTTATAGGGCTAAAAGAAAATGCGACGGCAAAGGACGTAGCCCAGGTGTTCCTCCGGGAAGTGTGGAAACTACATGGGCTGCCGACGGAAATCATCTCGGATATCAACCCGAAGTTCGCGGGTGAATTCTGGGAATCCCTCTCCAAACTCCGAGGCATTAAGCGAAAAATGTCAACGGCCTACCATCCTCAAACAGACGGGCAGACAGAGAGAACCAACCAAGGGCTGGAAGGCTATCTCCGAAGCTTCATCAACTGCGATCAGGATGACTGGCACCAACTGCTCCTGTTAGCGGAGCATGCATACAATAACCCCGTTACGAGTGTTCACGGACTCACTCCATTCTATGAGAACTATGGATACCACCCACAGACGGAGTGGGTGAAGGAGCGAGAAGCTCGAAACCCAGGAGCCACCACCTATGCTCACTGAATGAAAGAAATACATGGACAGGCGATGACCACATTAAAGGCAAGCGGAGAAGCAAGGGGACGGTACCATGACAAGAAAGTAATGCCACAGCCGAACTTTCAGGCAGGCAACTTGGTAATGCTTAACGCTAAGAACATCCGTACCAAACGACCCTCCAAAAAGCTTAGCCCAAAATTGTATCGGCCCTTCAAAATCCTGGAGCCACGCGGCAACCGAGCATTCAAGTTGGAAATCTGGGAACCCTGGAAGATACACCCCCTCTTCCATGTATCATTGTTAGAGCCATATCGGACGTCCGTTCAACCGGGTCGGGAACAACCTCCCAGAGCACCTGAAGAGATAGATGGCGACTTGGAATGGGAGGTTGGAAAGATAGTCAAGAGCCAGGTCATTGCGTACACTCGCAGGGTTCACAGATGCAACAGGAGAATTCGTGAACTCTGGTACTTTGTGAAGTCGCGAGAGTGTTCGGAGGATGAAAACACCTGGGAGCTACCAGAACATTTGAGACATGCGGCAGAGTTGGTAGAAGGGTTCCACAGAGAGAACCCAGAGATGCCACAAATATAGAGGAAGGATGGCAAAGAAAGGTTTTCCTAGGCGTGGCCAAGCAAACGCACACAGGTTTTTCACCCTATCTTGCCGAGTCCTTAAAGGAGTTTAATTTGTACACTATTAGAAGAATAGAGTTCTAGAGATTCAGGCCGAACTCTTAGAGAGGGGAGCTCGTGTTACACATAAGACGAACTTGCATAGTGTAATGGGCATGTCACGTGATTATTGGCAAAAGGTCACGTGTTCGATCCCGGAGTCCGTCGGAGTATTTGGAGAATGAGTTAGTTCTACCAATACAACTGCGGCACAAAAGCCGCATTTACGCCACCACCGAGGGTCGCTGGCGGAGGGGTTTTCACGGAATCCTCAAGAGAGGACTCTCGGCTATCCTGACAAGGTCAAACGAACTAAATCGGTCGGTTGGTTGTGGAGATAAACGCATGCAAAGATCCCTCAGCTGCGCCAACGGATGGATGCCAACTGGGGGGAGGTCGGCTACTCCGATAGGAGTCCCCGGCTGCCATGAGGGCAGCAAGACCGAATTTCAAGTCGGTTGGTGGAGGAATGCGGAGGAAAATCCTGATGAGGGAACGACGCCCAAGAGACGATCGTTCGCCCACGCCCAGAAGCATGACAAGGTAGAGTCAGTTGAGGACCTACGGAGTGAAGAAATCAATATGGAGCGCCATGAGGCCTGACAGCCATTGGTGCGATAAGATAGGAGGATGCGTCCTGCAGGTTGATGCAGACAGATGCGAAATCCACCCACCTTGATAAGTCTGATATCGGAGCTGATCACTCCATATGCAGAGAAAGGACCAGTAGCCGCTTGCCACGGTGAAGGGGTTCAAGTGACTATGATTAGCACCGAGGCAGCGAGGAGAGGGGTAGGACACCCTCCCCGTGGCTCGGGGAAATCCGAGGCAAGCAGGGTAAAGGTTTTCAGGGTCTACGACGTTCGCACACAGGAGAAGTGGAAGAAATAGATAGGCCGCAAACACCGGGACGTGGAATATAAATATCGAGGTGCCTCCCCCGCTTTATAGATCATCAGCGACGGAGAAGAGATCTTATCAATATATTCGTTCTACGATACAAACTACTATTTCCTCTTGACATTCTAAGTGAGTCTTCCTAGAAATCACTTCGTCACGTATTGGGCCTTAGTCCAGACTCGCTTGTCCTTCGAGTCGGCTACCGCCTAACACATTTGATACTTGTTATGTTTCAAAGAGATTGCTTGATACTTTGAATATTTTATATTTGATTTGGTGGTATCATTTGATACTTGTTATGTTTCAAATGTATTACTTAATACTTGGAACGTTTTATGTTCGATTTGGTAGTATCGTTTGATGGTTGTTATGTTTCAAAGGTATCACTAGATGCTTTGAATATTTTATGTTTGATTTGGTAGTATCGTTTGATACTTGTTATATTTCAAAGGTATTGCTTGATACTGGGAATGTTTTATGTTTTGTTTTATAGTATCGTTTGATACTTGTTATGTTTTAAAAAGTATCGCTCGATACTTTGTATGGTTTATGTTATCGCTCATACTGGATATGAGTGAGAACCTGTATTTAAACGCAGCTGATTCCACAATAGAACCAGCAGACTTCAACTGACAGTATCTTTAATATACTTGGTTGAACGGTTACTTTTTCATCTCCTATTACGCCCTTTCGAAGCCTTCTTTAGTCTACACAGCTCTCGCCTCTTACCCGGCAAGCAGGCCCCCTGTTACTATCCTACTGGAATCATGATAAGCACACTAGGTGTGAACAGCTTACAATTAGACTTTTTTTACTGTTGAGAGATTGACTAGTATTATCACATTATTATATGTTATATATTGTGGTTTTGTTATTATTACATATTACTTTTATCTCTAGCCTTATACTATACTTGTAATGTGTTCGGGCCTGGCCCTAGTCACGTAGCGGTACGATAGGAGCAGATGGCTTTGTGATCAACAGAAAGCGAGCACTGCTGCTAAAGGAGGCTTCGAACGGGGTGTAATAGGAGATCAAAGAAGTAACCGTTCAACCAAGTATATTTAAGAATGCTGTCTGTCGAAGTCTGCTGTTTCCATCGCGGGAATCAGCGGTCTTTAAATACAGTATATCGCTTATCTCCAGTATGAGCGATATTGTAAAACATTGTCTGTATCAACCGATAGTACACGAAACAATACAAGTATCAAAAGATACTGTGAAGCCAAACATGAAACATTGTGTGTATCAACTGATACCACATGAAACACTACAAGTATCAAACAATACTGTGAAACCAAACATAAAACAATGTGTATATCAACTGATAGCACAGGAAACAATACAAGTATCAAGCGATACTATGAAACCAAACATAAAACCCTAGTAACCTGTACCGGTTACACTCCCAAAATAAAATAACAATTTCATCAAAACAAAACAATACAAGGAAATCCTAATAGCCGGTAGTTCCGCTATTCTCCGGAAAGGACCCATCCTCATCGTCATCGCTATCGTGCAGCAATCTCAAGTCGTCCTGCAACATGTATTCCGCACCTTCCAACCATCTCTCCAAGCAC
>PYWC01000002.1:3484934-3498043 GCA_003182015.1 Tuber magnatum | reverse complement strand
TGCTGTTTCCATCGCGGGAATCAGCGGTCTTTAAATACAGCATATCGCTTATCTCCAGTATGAGCGATATTGCAAAACATTGTGTGTATCAACCGATAGCACACGAAACAATACAAGTATCAAAAGATACTGTGAAACCAAACATAAAACATTGTGTGTATCAACTGATAGCACACGAAACACTACAAGTATCAAACGATACTGTGAAACCAAACATAAAACAATGTGTCTATCCACTGATAGCACACGAAACAATACAAGTATCAAGCGATACTATTAAACCAAACATAAAACAATGTGTGTATCAACTGATAGCACACGAAACAATTCATGTATCAAACGATACTGTGAAACCAAACATAAAACCCTAGTAACCCGTACCGGTTACAATACTAGAAAGTTGACCAAAGTTAGGTCACCTTTCAAAATAAGATGAGGCATTTGTATATGAACTAAACCAGGTTAGAAAATTAAGTAATAGTCTCTTAGTTGTTTTTGGTACTAGGAAAAAGTTCAGTCCCTGTTAAGATGAGATATAGTACAAGTAATATCCTATAAGTATTACTGGCAAAGCAACAAAGTCTATAGAAACTTAATTATACAAATCAATATCTCAGAGCTTTCCCCTCTACATCAATGACACCTTGTAAGTATTATGGTATAATTCTAATCCCGCTTTCAAGTCTTTTATTTAGAATTGCCTACCACACTGTATTTAGAGCTATTTCCTATATATCTATATCCCCAATTCTACCTTAAGTTTCATTCAACATATTCTCCATGTCCAACCATAGTGCATCAATCAAATTTAGGTCTAGTGGTTGTGCTGGCTACTAGGTACTTCCCATTTCATTGAAGTTTCTGTAATAATTAGCAAACCTCTTGTAACCTGGTACACAATCTTCTACCCTAGTACCTGTTACATATAAGACAAACTTAAAGACCATAGTGGACAAGTCATATGATTACTGACAAAAGGTCATGTGTTTGATCTTAGGATATACCCCAGAATTTGAGAGAATGCAATGTTTTCTACTAATGCAAATGGTGGGAAAAGTCTCTCACACTAAACTGCCCAGAGTATACTAACCAAGGGGTCTTCAGCTACTCTAATAGAAGGAGTACTCAGCTGTACTACGGAAGTCAGATAAAGCAACTTGGTTGGTTAGGTGCAGGGATACATGCAGAAAAAAAACCCCAGACACAATGTTAATGCCCAAGAGATGATTATATATATATGCCTAAGTGTTATAACAAGGTGGAGTCAGAAGAAGACATACTGGCCCCAAGTCAACATTGATGACAGAGAACCCCTTTAACCAGCAGAAGAAGCAGAGCTACCTGGCTGGAAACTGGTCATGAGTACTAACCTATAGGTCATTAGTATGATAACCACAAAATTGCTTAAACTTATGTTAATACAAAAGGATGAAAAGTTCAACTGTATTGATCAGTCTGTCATCAGAGCTGATCACTCCATATACCAAGAAAGGGCTAGTAGCTACTGGCTATAGTAAAAGGGCATGAATAACTATAGAAACATAGACTTTACTGCGAGAGAGTGTGAACACCTCTTCCAGAATAAACAAGTATCTATGGGAGCCAGCTGCCACCTAACCATCATCTATTTATAATTTTCACAATAGTAGTACTACAAGGGAACTTGATCTGAGTACATAATTTTCTGAATATATAAAGCTGAGTCTCCCTTAGCTTTGCTAGGAATCAAGACCAGCTTCAATCTCATTATGCCACAAAAGGCACTCCAAACTATTCTTGATTCTTACGGGAACTCAAAGATTTTTCCAATACTACCTATAGAGTACCTCTTGCTCACCTTTCATATTACTCATACCTGATTTCCAAAGCCAGCTGCAGGAAATGTAGACTTATCTGTTCAAAGAACTCCAAGCCAGTCATTATATGTCAAATTCAATTGCTTCTGGCATCTCACAACATAGATTGAATAATTAGCAGGCTGAATTAAAAATTTTCATCATGGTACAAATCAATAATAGCTAAAGGATTTGATTATACTTTTCACAGTACAAGGACTACAAGCATAACCCATTTCTAGACAAATCTCATTCAAGCTGAGGTGTCATGTTTGGACATTACACTTTACAAAGTCCTTCAATGTTTGCTTTTCAATATTCTTAAAGATTGGCAGATAACTCGAGCACAGAGCCTTTAATAAAGTGCCATTTTGCTTAGCCTCTTTGTATATCTACAAATATATAATTAAAGCATTAATTATGTTCTCAATGGACTGTAACGATCCAGCATACATGAGCTATGGCAGACGGAACCTATACCCATACAGGTAGCCAGGAGGCGAACTGGTGGGAACCGGCAAGCAAGTAAGTACTTGACCTACGGAGACCTGATGGGCTGGGCTCCGAGAATGAACAGAATTGGCTAGTCAGGGACTTAGGTACCTGGATACACTGGGGAACGGTGTCAGCATACTTAGGGACTTCTGAAGGGTCAGTTGCTCAGCTAGGCTGGGTAACTGGAGACAGGTCAGGAAGGTCTATCGCTGGCGACGGGATAGACAGGGTAACAGGGAAAAGTTATCTTGTCCGCTGGACAAGGTTACCCTACCCTCTGGATCAGGTTACCCTGCCTTGGGGCTTGGGTTACCCTGCCCGGAGTTCTGAGTTACCGTGCCTTTCAATACAAAGTCCCGCAGGGAGTTCGGGAAAATTGACTAGAATGTTTGTCATGCGAAGCTATGCATAATACTGGAATCTGGAATTCTGGGGGATGCTATTGGGTGAGCTACGTAGCTTCGTTGAAGCTGTAAATTGAAGACATTATTCCTGTCATACCCCTCCGGCTCCGCCTTAAGGCCCGGACATTATGGGCAAACGGTTGTGTAGTTGTGTGCAGTCTTGCAAAGAGGAATCTCAGGAGACACGCTTGCAATACCGTATACGTCGCTGCCATCCGGTCGACCATAAGCTGTTCGCAGGATATATAAGGGGGCATAGGGTGGAAGGTGGAGTACCTCCTCCAAGTTGTTCGGAGGGACACGGACCAAAGCTGACGGAGTTAACGGGTGTTAACCGTGGGGGTCCCGAAGGTAGTCCGTAGTGGTGCTGGGGTGACTGGGAGAGTTTTACACCTACCAAGCCCGAACGTGCTCCCAACGCTATAGGCTCTTTAAGGTAAGTGCAGAGACACTTAAAGCATGTTTCCTACCACAGGTAAGGTAGATCTGAGGTAGTGGTCATGGGTAGCACCCATTGGATCACTCGCGGACTACCTTGCCCTGCGGAAGACACCAGAAGCCCGAGACCCGCAAATAGTAAATAGATAAACCGCTCACGATAGCCTCCAGAGTCAAGTAGAGATCAATGCATATAGGAAGAGTGTCATAGATAGTCTAGTTCACAAGGTGCCTTGACTGTTAGCCACTGGCAAAACACCAATGTGCAGAAGTTTTCTCTCCGGCGGGCAAAATGGAAATGCACCGCAGAAACGATAACCGCATAAGTTGAACGCCGACTAGAGTGTGTCGACACATGCATGCCCGAAGGGTGTGCCAGGAGATGTGTCGGACCACCCTTAGTGGAGAAGGGTGTGCTTTAATTGTTGGAGTAAGCTGATGGGGGAGTTTCTGGCATAAGATAAAACTACCTGGAAGTCTATGCGAGAACTCTCCTACTCCAACAATCAATCCTCTCGAGACCTTAATTGAGTGAAGCGTCAGGCTTAACGATATTACATTTTACTCTTTACTTTACTCTTACATCTGTGTGAACTTTTGGCGATTAGTTTGAAGTTGTTCGGTGCGGTCGCAACCTTGGGATCCATCTTCCTAGGGGTGCCCCCGTTACATAGACTTAACCACTTACCCTTCCGCATGTCAATAAATTGGTATTCAAGTGTTGGCCAATCCAAGCCCATATCCATCCTGCATTATCATGTAGTGTAACAACCTTCAGGTACTTATCTCAAGTTGTTTCACAATATCGAGCACCTTGTGGATTTCACTTGTGTGTTCCTTTTTGCTGCATGATTTTTGCTGCAGGCAATCATATTGAGACTACTGCATAGATGTGATGCATTGTGGTATGCTTCCCTGAGCAATAAAAGGAAAAGTGTTAACTAGGGAGAAGCAGACTTGTGTAACAAGACTCCAAATACTCTTACACCCGAGCCTTCAAGTACAGTACTCGAGTGCTAGGCTCTTATGATACCAACAAATGACGTCCATTACCACACCATATAGATACCGCACAGAATCGAATCCCACTGGAATCCAACTCACCCATCAAATAATTCAAACCACTACCCTGTCCTACTTCCTCCCCCACCACCCCCACCATACCATCCCAGCAAACCCCCAAGTGACCGAGAAAAAAAGTAGTTCTGATCATTAACCTAGCACTCTTTGCTTATCATCCACTTACCCCAGGCAAGTATACTATGATATAGTGCAAATTGTCTCAAACCTGACCCTCTGAATAGGTCAAACGCAATCCTGAATTAGGCAACCACAACACAGGATATTTATAAAAGAAAACTGCTGCGGGGAAGCTATTGGAAAGGAGAAGAGGCTAGCGCTTTCTTTTTTTAAAATTAAGTGTTGTAGAAGAATGTAATTCAAGATTAAAAAGTTAAAATTTTGGTGAGAGTGATACAAGAGATAGAATCTACATAGTACCATGCTGAAAAATACTATGAAGTGTGGATGACTAAAATATGATAGTGCTTAATATTTGTCAAGTTATGTGTCTAATACACAACCATGGTTATCAACAATTCTGAATTCAATTCAGAATCACAATAAACATTTTTACTCTATTTATTTCTACCTTATCCACTGTTTTACTTGTTTCCTGAACATGTATCATTTCACCTTACCCATCATGTCTTGGCAATTCTTGGCTCAATTCCGATCGGTTGCCACGGGATTGCTGTCCCACCGGAGGGTCCACCTTTAGACACTTTGCATCGTACCTCCCTGTCTCCCTCCCCCTTCCTCTCCCGCCCCCACGGCACCAACCATTGTACTCGGTGGGTTCATTAAAAACCGGAAAGGGGGTATCCCTGTTGGGATCGCCGAGCAACAAGAACTCAAGAAAACTTGTAAAGTATTTGCAGGGATTAGCTTTCATAAACCCGTAGGACAAAAAATAAAATATGAAACCTATGATGATAAGAAGAGTAAGAGGCTTGCCCTTGTGACTAGAGAATGAGGTCAATGATGTTTTTTCTTTACAAATTTCAGTGTTTGGGTACGGCTACAATAGAACTCAGGAGGGTCATTGAAGGACTAGTAAGATGCTCACAAGTTAAGTATATATATTCTGGGTCTGGTACGAAGTTGAGAACTTCAAGCAAAATCTCCAAGTCCACGTTTTGTTTAATCTCATGATGACTTCTTTAGTTCTGAGTCCCCCATTACCTCAAGAGATACTAGATAGTTCTTCACCGGCAGATGGAGAGTCTGATAGCTCTGTCAATACCCTTTCTGCCGAAAGCCCAATGCCTGTGGAGCAAATCATGACAGACTCGGCCCGGGATGAAGATATTTGGAAGTCCATTCGTGCATTACGTTTTTATGCACAGTGGACCTACCCGCACCTGCAAGAGGTTTTCAAACTACCTCTTAGTACACTCCACCGTGTCATTCACAATAGTGATGGTGCCCAGCCCCAGGTACTATCACTTAGTCGAGGCCGGCCACCAATCGTAAATTTCGGTACGCCGCACCTACTGATCGAAACGGCAACCGCAAACGCCCATAACTGTAGGCTTCCATATACCAAAGTAGCTGAACTTGCTGGCATCCAACTCAGCAAAGCAACACTCAAAAAGTTGTTTCACGATGCTGGCTATCACAGACGTATTGCCCGCATGAAGTCATTCCTTTCTACTAAGGCAAAAGATAAATGGATGGCATAGGGAGAGCGGGTACAGGATTGGAGTATGGAGGACTGGAGTGATGTTATCTGGTCCGATGAGTGTGCATTTTCGGTAGGAGATGTTTATGGAACAACTTGGGTTACTCGAAGGCCAGGCGAGGAGTACGAAGAAGACTGCTTAGTTCCCCGTTTTCTACACCAAACAACAATTATGGTTTGGGAAGCAATATATCGCGATCAGAAAGGGCCACTAGTTGTCTGGGATACATCCAGCTGGGGGCGTATCAATGGTTCTACATATATCGAACACATTCTATGCCCTTGCTTGTATCCTTGGTGGCAATCCCTACACCAAGCAGGAAATACAACATTCGGATACATATATTTCCAACAAGATGGTGCTCCCGCACACCGCTCCCACCGCACTCTAGAAGTACTTCACGACCTCAGAATTGGAGACTACCGCTTTCCTTGGCCAGCTTCCTCTCCTGACATGAGTCCGATTGAAGCCATTTGGTGTCTTCTAAAGCGCCGTATCTCCAAACACTATCCACGCCCAACTACTGTTTCCACGCTCCATGATCCTATCTTTGCAGAGTGGGATAATATTACCACTGCAGAGATTGCCCGACATACAACCTCCATGCCTAATAGGGTTTCAGACCTTTTAGCAGCTAATGGCGGACATACATCTTGGTAGAATACAATAGCTAGTAGCTTCCTTTCTCCTTCTTACCCCACCCCTCACTTTCTACTGTTGTCTATTTCAAGTTCTCCATTCTCTTTCCCTCTCTATTGCCTGGCCCAGGCGAAAAATACTATTTCAAAATATGTGATTCATGTTTGTATGGGCGCTCAGATATGCACTGATTTTTAATCCCGCTAATCTCTATCCCACTCCCGCTTCTGAATACTCGCCGCCCACAACAAGCACCCTTTTCCCTCCTGTCTCTAGTCTCAGTCGTGTCCCTACCCCCTACCCCTAGCCCCAGCCCNGATTGGGGCTGAAAGAGGAGGGGGGGGAAGGTATCATATCATTAACATATCACCATTATCACACATGCTATCTAGCATATCGCAGACCACCCGTACTGGTAATGTATCGAGCTCGAATAGAAGGTTGGTAATCTGCTTGAAAGTGCTCGTACCGGCATATGCAGTTCAAGTACAAGTGCCGGTACCGAAGGGGACCTAAGGCATCACCGGTACGATAGGGGAGGATCAATCGGAGGAATGGTCGACAATCAATGAGGGCGGGAGTGTTTGTCTACGGTTCCTGAGAGGGGGTTGCATCGATCTTAATCAAGCCATACCATACATACAGTACGAGTGCATTACCGGTGCTTGTATGATAGCGGAACAGCATCATGCACTGCGACATTGATGCTTCCCCCTTGAACAGAAACACTTAAAAAAAGTTCATGTCCAGTATCGGTACTCCAGCGCACCAGTACCGTAAATATCATACTCCCATCACACATACGGCACTCGAATCGATCTAATGGTGGGGTCATGCAGCCCCTTGTTTAGCCACACCCCGGGAACCGCATCAAAGGGTCCAGCAGCCGCTTACTCTTTCGTCCCGCAACCCACTCGAGCACGACGCGGGCATTAAAATCATTTTCACCACACATACCATGCCCGTGTACTCGAGTACGGGTGTAATCCAGACAGACAGACAGCCCCAGACTTAATTGTATGGTATCATATCACAGAGCAAGTCTATGCATCAACAACTCGTTACTTCCACCATGGAAGATGGATGGAAAAGGATGAGAGGGTTGATGTGCGGGATGGAATAAACCCCTCCCCCTCCATGACAAGGCAGATTCACAGAGTATTGTACTGTACTCGTACAACCACGATACACAACACACAACACCCGTACAGAACGGTAATTATGAAGCATGAGAATTAAACTTGCTCCCCAGTTTCCCCACAGCCCCTTCTGCAATATCCACCCATTGAACGTTAGGAGAAAGAAGGAAAAAGAAAGGAAAGAAGAAAAAAAGGGATCAGTGTAGATACCCGTACAGCATTCCACGAAGAGACCGTGTAAGCATAATAACAATGGAAATCCAACTTACTGTATATGACTACCGTAAGTCAACCACCGACGAAAGCCAAGACACAAGCTATAATACCTTCAAAGGCATCGTATAGAAGAACAAGCACGAGCGATCCACTACCCTTTTACACCCTCTTTAATTCTCTTCCTCTTCTTCTTCTGCTCCATCCCCCCTCCCTTTCCCTTTCCCTCCTCTCTTCTTCCTAATCTTATGATACCGCTTCTTCTTCTACCTCTCTCCTTCATCTTTCTTTCCCGTGGATTGGTTCAGCCCTCTTATAGTTGATTCCTTCTCCCTCCCTCCCCATTTCCACACTCTCCCACCTACCCTATTCTATGCCCGCACACCCTAACCCTTTCTTCGGCGCCCCATCTATCCCCCCCCTCTCCGCGGGTTATCCCATGCGAGCTTCTTTTCTCTTCCTCTCTTACCGTACATCGACATCATCACAATCACCATCACCGTCGTAACCATCATAACCACCATAACTTTCCACCAATTAATACTCTTCCCGTGCCTGCCTCCTCTCTCCTCCAATTTTCCTCCCTCCTTCAAAAACCCCATCTCAACCGTTCCATCNGCGGTGCGGTGCGGCGCTCATACCATAGGCTAAATCGCACACACACACACGCACACACCCACCCACGCACCGTGCACAAGGCCAGAGATGCGGACAGGACGGTAAGTTACAGTTCTCGACGATCTCGAGGGTACGTCCAATGAGTGAGCCCGATACCGCATCAATCATGCCATGATCCGCGTGCACTACACGAGTGCAAAAAAAAAAAGAGAGATCATCGAACCGAGGCGCCTAGTGGGAGCAATCCAACGTACGACAGCTGTGCTCTACCGATCTTGACAATCAGAGCGCAGCAAGAACGAGAAAACAAGCGTGTATGACGGTGTACCCGGAAGAAAACACCCCCACCGGCAGGGAAGGGGGCGAGAGTGCTCCCAATACTGGTAGGCATCGTTAACGTTAAGCTATCCCAAATTTATTTCGCACTTTATTTTGCCCTCTTGATTTACTTTTTTTTTTCCCCCGATATAATACAGTAGCGCCCTTTCACGCGGAAAAACAAAAAGGGAAACAGCAAGCTGTGCATTTAAAATAAATAATTGAAATTTCGGCATTTACTCAATTTCTGCAATCTATCTACAAACCCTTGCACAGGACCAACTCCCGAGTATCGATATCAAAGTGAGAGCCTCCTCAGCAACACTGTCACGACAAATCACTCGCATATCGTGCTCAGAGCCTACCCTTCCGTGTGACAATAAAGCAACAATCCCGAGGAAAGAAAGAAAGAAAGAAAAAGCAAACCAACCAGGAGAAGATGAACAAAACCAGCAGCGGCCACTTTCTCCTTTTTTTCCTTTTGCTTTGCATCAAACCTATCGCCCTTCCCTACCCAACACCTTGATGATCCTCGCGTCGGCTAGCCTGCTCTGCAGAACGTTGTTTAGCCGGTTGAAAAGTTCGCTTTTGGAGCCGGTTAGGAGTATCTCGCTATTAGCCCTTGCATGCAGCTCGAGGTTTCTCTTTAATTCCGGCAGGTTCATGTTCTCCAGTTTCTTCGGGTCGTGAGCATATGAATCCGGTATGTCCATGGAATAATGTGATTCGCGGTTATTGAGATAGGTAATGCAGTGGTTTGGAAGAGAGAGCAATCGACAATTACCCGGAAGCGCTCCTGTGACAAGTCGCCGTAGCCCGGGCATCGAAATGTTTGTCCCCCTGAGATAAATTCTAGCTAGTTTGGGCAATGCAGCGAGCGGTACTCGGCAATCGTCATCCATACCCTGGTTGTGAGACAAATTCAATTGAACCAAGGTCCTGTGATGGCAGACGATGTGGTGGAGCGAATGTACCCCTAATCCCGTATTCGAAATATCAAGATCTGCCAGAGATGTGAGTAACATGAGCAAACTCAAATCATTATTTGAAAGTTGTGTATTTCTCAGGGAAAGTGTGGTAAGGGCGACAAATTGATCCTGCTGGTAGAGACTCCTAAGTATGAGGGCGGGAGGCTTGTCTGGAATGAGAATTTCGGAAGGAGGCGATGACGGGGTCGATAGATCGAGAAATCTAAGCTCGGATCCACGGAATGAATCGAGAAGTTCCGGAGACCAGCAGTCTATAGTAAAATATTTCAGTCAAATTCAACGCTATACAGGGCGGGAGTGACAACTTTTTTTAGTAACCAGATCTGCAACCCCTTGCGCAGCATCTTCCTCAACGAGTTCGACGAGCTCACGAAAGTCATTTTGCGGCAACAACTCTTTCAAAGCCCGATAGACTGGGCCACCAACAGCGAAGGACTCCTGCAGCAGGGATGTCCCCTTATCAACCGCCGAGCCTAATATATATTTGGATCAGCCCAAAGAACTGGAAGGGCCCCGAAGACCGATAGGGCTCTCACCAGATTGCGGAGTTGCAACGACATCGTCCTTTAAATTGCTCTTCTTGGCATTTCGCTTCGGTCCTGACTTGTGTGGAAAAGATAGGTGAAGATCGATGGAATGAACGTCGCTTGAGCTAGGGTTCGGATTTTTTTCCTTTAAAGCCACACGCTTCCTCTCTGGACCCCCAGGAGTAGTGACCGCAGCACCCGTTTGATCCCTCTCCCTTGGACGTACAGCACTAGCAGACGAGATGGCTACATGGGCCCTTGTCTTTGGACCCGCAGCGACAGCAGCAGCAGAGACGTCCTCTAGAGACCCTCCTTCCGCACCGGCCGGAGAAGGAGTTGGGCCAGCCTTTTCATGCCTTCTCATCTTCTTCTTCGGGGGGTGCGTGTCGTCAGGGTCAGATTTCTCTTCCGACAAGGTATAGCGAGGAGTATCGGGTATGGTGTCCTCGCACAACTTAGCGCCTAACAAAGCTCCGGTAGGGTTATCGTCCCTGTGCACCTTGAGCGCCACAGACTTCCTGCGAACCATGGTTTGATAAGGCGGGGGGACTCGATGATAGTGATGATGATGATGAATATAGTGTTATCGAAGGTGACAAATGCGGCGGGGAGTGAGAACTAGTTTTCGGGGAAGTGCCAGCAGCGGAACTGGGTTTTTCCGAGGTATTGGAGTAACCTGTGTTTTTTAGTCATTTGGTCCAAATCCCCATAGTTCAAGATGGGTAAAGGGAAGAGCAATGGGGTGGTGGCAGTTGGGGACAACCACATGCTGGCCCGGAAGTGGCGACGCAGGCATGGTACTCGAGTATTGTCAAACCGCAGCACCCGCACAGCACGGGCAGGTGGGGAAAAAAGGAATCGAAAGTGCAGGGGGGGAAATGGAATAATCGGAAAATCGAAAAAGAGTGCATACCTAGAGTCGCTGCACCAACCCACAGCAAGCCACCGAGACCGGCGGTGAGCAAAAATGGCAATTGAGGTCTACCGGTAGCCTATAGAATCATAATGAGCACCACGCTCTACGGTGGCCCAACAACAGGTGCCCGTAACAGCTTATGGTTTTCTCCCACACCAACCGCTGTAAATGTGCAATGTAGCACCGGCACAGGTATTAGAAGCCTTCCCCAGCCTCAGGGTTATGCCTACCAGCATCTGATCAAGAGATTAGGCCATCATACCTGCTACCGTAGGATTGGAACCAAGGATGAGCTGTAGACTTCTGTTTGTGCGTATGCGTTTGTGCCTGTGGATGAAGCAATGACAGAATCCGGATGGACGTCGTGCTCGTATGATACTGTAAGGACACAAAGAGAAGGGGGGGTTCTGAAAATGGTAGAGATTGCTAGGGTAGGGTGCGAGAAGAGGGAGAGACGATTGAAAGGGGGGAAGGAGTGTTCTTTCGGAGATAGGTACCGATAGCACAGACGTCGCCGGCGTCGTCGGCGTTATCACACGTGACTATCGTATGCTATTAGGGGGGGGGGGGAGCTTTTGCCACCAGAAGCCAGCTACAAACCCTTGCACAGGACCAACTCCCGAGTATCGATATCAAAGTGAGAGCCTCCTCAGCAACACTGTCACGACAAATCACTCGCATATCGTGCTCAGAGCCTACCCTTCCGTGTGACAATAAAGCAACAATCCCGAGGAAAGAAAGAAAGAAAGAAAAAGCAAACCAACCAGGAGAAGATGAACAAAACCAGCAGCGGCCACTTTCTCCTTTTTTTCCTTTTGCTTTGCATCAAACCTATCGCCCTTCCCTACCCAACACCTTGATGATCCTCGCGTCGGCTAGCCTGCTCTGCAGAACGTTGTTTAGCCGGTTGAAAAGTTCGCTTTTGGAGCCGGTTAGGAGTATCTCGCTATTAGCCCTTGCATGCAGCTCGAGGTTTCTCTTTAATTCCGGCAGGTTCATGTTCTCCAGTTTCTTCGGGTCGTGAGCATATGAATCCGGTATGTCCATGGAATAATGTGATTCGCGGTTATTGAGATAGGTAATGCAGTGGTTTGGAAGAGAGAGCAATCGACAATTACCCGGAAGCGCTCCTGTGACAAGTCGCCGTAGCCCGGGCATCGAAATGTTTGTCCCCCTGAGATAAATTCTAGCTAGTTTGGGCAATGCAGCGAGCGGTACTCGGCAATCGTCATCCATACCCTGGTTGTGAGACAAATTCAATTGAACCAAGGTCCTGTGATGGCAGACGATGTGGTGGAGCGAATGTACCCCTAATCCCGTATTCGAAATATCAAGATCTGCCAGAGATGTGAGTAACATGAGCAAACTCAAATCATTATTTGAAAGTTGTGTATTTCTCAGGGAAAGTGTGGTAAGGGCGACAAATTGATCCTGCTGGTAGAGACTCCTAAGTATGAGGGCGGGAGGCTTGTCTGGAATGAGAATTTCGGAAGGAGGCGATGACGGGGTCGATAGATCGAGAAATCTAAGCTCGGATCCACGGAATGAATCGAGAAGTTCCGGAGACCAGCAGTCTATAGTAAAATATTTCAGTCAAATTCAACGCTATACAGGGCGGGAGTGACAACTTTTTTTAGTAACCAGATCTGCAACCCCTTGCGCAGCATCTTCCTCAACGAGTTCGACGAGCTCACGAAAGTCATTTTGCGGCAACAACTCTTTCAAAGCCCGATAGACTGGGCCACCAACAGCGAAGGACTCCTGCAGCAGGGATGTCCCCTTATCAACCGCCGAGCCTAATATATATTTGGATCAGCCCAAAGAACTGGAAGGG
>PYWC01000002.1:3444225-3484805 GCA_003182015.1 Tuber magnatum | reverse complement strand
CCTCCTCTCTTCTTCCTAATCTTATGATACCGCTTCTTCTTCTACCTCTCTCCTTCATCTTTCTTTCCCGTGGATTGGTTCAGCCCTCTTATAGTTGATTCCTTCTCCCTCCCTCCCCATTTCCACACTCTCCCACCTACCCTATTCTATGCCCGCACACCCTAACCCTTTCTTCGGCGCCCCATCTATCCCCCCCCTCTCCGCGGGTTATCCCATGCGAGCTTCTTTTCTCTTCCTCTCTTACCGTACATCGACATCATCACAATCACCATCACCGTCGTAACCATCATAACCACCATAACTTTCCACCAATTAATACTCTTCCCGTGCCTGCCTCCTCTCTCCTCCAATTTTCCTCCCTCCTTCAAAAACCCCATCTCAACCGTTCCATCTCGCTACTGCGGCAACAACCCGTTGCCCCATCCCCCCCGCCTTCCCCCCACCCCCATAGCCCTCGATTAGAACACCCAGTCTATCGGGTGCGTAGCAATTGAAACCAAGCTCCCTCCTTCCAGCAAGCATCCCACCACAACCCGTTTCTTCCTTCCCCTCCACCTACAATACAACCATCCACAGACCGTAACCGCAACATAGCCCGCGACAATCACAAGCTTCTCAGTCATGGCAAAGGATAGCATCCTTCTATCGCTCCCCGAAGAGGTCATCGAAAATACTCTGAAATTTATACCAGATGACGATAGTGCTCTACTTGAGATCAGCTTAGTCTGCAAGAAACTCCATCGCCTCTCGAATTCTCCATTGGCCTGGCGGGCAAGATGTCGACGGTTTCGCTACTGGGAGCCTCGACACGAGTACCAGAAAAAGGTCGGACATCCTCTACCAGCTGAGGTGGATTGGAGGTCTTTGTTCCTTGAGAGGATCTATTCCTACAAACGCACCACAATGTTGTTGAATGAGATCATTTCCTCGCCTGTAGATCGAATAAACAAATTCAATAAAATCGCGGACCTTGGCTGCGATGCGAAGGATTGCTTGGCAGAACATGCAAACGCTCCTGACGACGTTGAGGATGTTCTAGCTCGGAGGTGACTTCAATTTTGGTGTTTTTCTTTTTTTTCCTCCGCGCTCGGTTTTTTGTCGAGACGATGGGGAATATATTGATATACTAACCCATGTTTTCAGATGGTATGCAGCCGCTGCCATCCAGTACATCCATAGGAGACAGGCCATAATAGGGTGGAAGAAATTAGCTTCCGGGGAAGATATCTCTCTTGAATATGCCCTGGGCTGCTTTGAACTTTTTATACTAAAGACACCGGAAGGCGATATCGACGACATCTCGAACATGCTCGACGAGCTAGCCGCCCGATTCAGGTCCGAAACCGCCAATTTTGCCGACATGTCAACAAAAGCGAAGGCACTCGCTTTATGTACGTACATGAACCGGGAAGGATTTCGGGGAGCCCCGTACAGAAGTTACCGCGCCCTCAAGAACGCCTTCATGGGCATTTCCCTGCGTACAGACCGTACGAATCTTCCGCTGACCGCAACAGCAATATACTGTAGTCTCGCGACCCGGGTAGGTCTAGCTGCCTATCCATGCGGCTTTCCATATCACGTCTTGGCGATAGTAAGCGATGAGGATGGAAGTTACATTTATCTAGACCCCTTCCGTGGAGAAGGTAGCGAGCTCCCTGTTCAGGGCCTAGAGCACCAGCTGAACGAGTTGGGAGTTGGGGCCACAATGGACGAATTCTTGCGTCCGTCGCCCACCACCGACATTGTTCTACGCACCTCACGCAATATACTGGAGTCCCTCCGACGTGTTCCAGGGCTACCCGATATCCAGCAAGAAGCCGTCGAAATCGACCGTCACCTAGCCCTATATGCAGCCTTAACAGCGTCAGCTTTATTGGGGTCGCGAACCGCATCAACTGTGGTGCGGCACATGGCAAGAAGCATCCAGGACGAGTATTCCATGGACGTCCAGTTTTTCGAGGAGGACATAGTCCCCAAATTGGAAGACCGGAATGACCGAGAACGCCTGCTGGAGATGTGCGGGGGGCTGCGGGCAGAGGATTCAGCTCAAAGACCCGTTTCCCGAAGAGAGAACTCGGATGAAAATGATGTTAGGGTATGTCTTCTATCACTGTTGATCCGATTGGTCCGAGCGCAGACCTGTTGGGAATAAAGATGCCAGGATCCGGAATGGGGAACTTTTGGGGTGGTGAAGACTTGAAAATATGCATTGCAGTGCCCGCCCGAAAGCCATTCCGAATCGGGCATCACTCCCCCATGGATCTGCGTGGGGCATCCGCGACTCGCTAACTGTGTTGTTCGGGTAGTACCGTGTCGGAACGGTCTTCGTGCACAAACGATATCCATTTCAGGGGGTTGTGTTTGGCTGGTCACGAACGTGCGCTCCAAGAGAGGGAGAGGAGTGGATGCAGACTATGGGTGTTGACACTTTGAGTAGAGGACGGCATCAACCATTCTACCTTGCGTTGTATGCTCATCTCCCCCCCNTATCAAAGGATACTGTGAAACTAAACATAAACGATATGTGTATCAAATGATAGCATACGAAACAATACAAGTATCAAACGATACTATGAAACCAAACATAAAACAATGTCTGTGTCAGACGATAGCAGACGAAACAATACAAGTATCAAACGATACTGTGAAACGAAACATAAAACAAGGTGTGTATCAACCAATAGCGCACGAAACAATACAAGTATCCCTACTGGTTACAAGACTTGTAACCGGTACGGGTACTAGGTTATTTTATGTTTGGTTTCACAGTATTGGTTGATACTTGTATTGTTTCATGTGCTATCGTTTGACATACACATTGTTTTACGTTTGGTTTCACAGTAGAGTTGGATACTGGTATTGTTTCGTGTGCTATCGTTTGATACACACATCGTTTATGTTTAGTTTCAAAGTATCGTTAGATACTTGTATTGTTTCGTGTGCTATCGGTTGATATACACATTGTTTTGCAATATCGCTCATACTGGAGATAAGCGTTATGCTGTATTTAAAGACCGCTGATTCCCGCGATGGAAACAGCAGACTTCGACGGACAGTATTCTTAAAAGACACTTGGTTGAACGGTTAGTTCTTTGATCTACTATTACAGCCTGTTCAAAGCCTCCTTTAGCAAGCAGCGATCGCTTCATGTTGACCACAAAGCCATCTGCTCCTATCGTACCGCTACGTGACTAGGGCCTGGCCCGGACATGTTACCTCCATACTCGTGCCAAGGTTGTGGCTTGCCGCCACAACCCCCGGCTGCTCGTTCGCTCGCAACCTGGGGCATTCAAGTGAGTGCCTGCCAGCTCAACATGACTTGTGGTTTAATACAACCTTTTGTGGCTTAACATGATGTTGTGGCTCGACATAATACTCAGGCTAGCACCACAGCATAATATGATAGAGTAAGTCTACTATACAAAACATTCTATTTATTTTTCCTAACTTCACTTGCTTCTTAATGCCTGTAACTAACTATGCTAAGGTTGTGGCTTCACTACAACTCTCAATTGCTCACTTGCTTGCAACTCGAGCACTCTTTCAGAGAGTGCCTATCAGCTCAACAACACTTCTCAGCTCAATAACACTTTCACACTTAATCCAAACCAGCATCCTACCACGTGAAAATAAAAGTGGTAAAAGAGAAGAAAAAAATAGAAGACTTATTTGCAAAGACTTGAAATAATATATAAGAAAGTGTCACAAACGATGATAGGGGTGGAAGATTGGCTATGTTTTTGGATAGGCTTGGGAACAGAATAGGGGAAGGTTTAGTTAGACTTACCAGTAAGTCAGATTAGTTAGGATTTCACACCATGACTTACAGTTGGGGTTATGGGGTCTTGTATAACTCATGATTGCAAGTTATTAGTATATTATGATTGGTTGATATGCATAAATGATACACAGTTGTGGATCCTATAGTGTTATAACTTTTACAAATGACTTGAACAGTGAGTGAGGGGTCTTCTGCATGAAACGCTGTTAGTACACATGACTATAATAGGTGACTCTTGGGTATGAGTCACAGAGTTATGGTTGGCATGAAGGGTAAGGATTAAAGAGGTCACTAGGACCCAGTAGGATGAGCTCTTCATGCTATTATCTTTGTATCTTCTTACCTATAACTTTACTACTTTACTCTTCAACTATATGGCAAGATTTTGTATTTACCCTCGTGAATGAGTCATCAGATAGTGGTCTTGAGTGCTTAGCTATCTGACTCCAAAGAAGAAGTCTAGTGTTGAACATTTGAGGCTAAGGTATTGTCACTCATATGTGGGCACTAACTGGTAGGAATTGTTACAGAAAGTCGGAAGAATATTCAAAGCATTACTGAATACTTGATAGTAGTTTAGAATTCTTAAATTCATATACAAATTGAAAGTGTTGTTGAGCTAATAAGTATTATTGAGCTGATAGATAGTGTCTGAAAAAGAGTGCTCTAGTAATAGGCAAGTGAGGAATCAAAAGTGATGGCAAAGCCACAATCTTAGTACAGTTATAAGCTTTATGATTTTTTTTATAGGCTTGAAGGTTCTATCTTTTTTTTCCATATAATTTCATCTTAACTAGTAGAGATTTTTACATTAAGTAGCAATAGTATATTGAGCTATAACATCATCTTGGACTACAATGTTAAGTCCCAAAAGGTTGCCTTAAGCTACAAGCTATGATAAGCTAGCAGGCACTCGCTTGAGTGTGCTAAGTTGCAAGCAAGCAAGAAGCTGGAAGTTGTGATGGTATAATGACCAAGGACATGAGTTATCGTAACCTGACCTATGAGAAGAGAAATGACCAAGGGGTCAACTAGTAAGAACAGATGAGCGAGTGACAACTTGCTTTACTGGTACCAGGTAGTTGGGGTACTGCTATGAATAGTTAAGTACTTGCATCTAGGACCAACGTGGGCAATGTCCACATACTTAGAAAGACGAATTACCCTACTAGGCCAGGTAACTGAAGAAATTGTACAAGTGACAAAGCTCATAGAAGGAGTAGACTTATAACGTGTTCGGGCCAGGCCCTAGTCATGTTGCGATACAATAGGAGCAGATGGCTTCGTGGTCAACACGAAGCGAGCACTGCTTGCTAAAGGAGAGTTTGAACGGGGTGTAATCGGAGATCAAAGAATTAACCATTCAACCAAGTATATTTAAAAATACTGTCTGTCGAAGTCTGCGGTTTCCATCGCGGAAATCAGCGGTATTTAAATACAGCACATCGCTTATCTCCAGTATGAGCGATATTGCAAAACAATGTATATATCAACCGATAGTACACGAAACAATTCCAGTATCAAACGATACTGTGAAACCAAACATAAAAGAATGTGTGTATCAACCGATAGCACACGAAACAATACAAGTGTCAAACGATTCTGTGAAACTAAACATAAACGATGTGTGTATCAAACGATAGTACACGAAACAATACAAGTATCAAAGGATACTGTGAAACTAAACATAAACGATATGTGTATCAAATGATAGCATACGAAACAATACAAGTATCAAACGATACTATGAAACCAAACATAAAACAATGTCTGTGTCAGACGATAGCAGACGAAACAATACAAGTATCAAACGATACTGTGAAACGAAACATAAAACAAGGTGTGTATCAACCAATAGCGCACGAAACAATACAAGTATCCCTACTGGTTACAAGACTTGTAACCGGTACGGGTACTAGGTTATTTTATGTTTGGTTTCACAGTATTGGTTGATACTTGTATTGTTTCATGTGCTATCGTTTGACATACACATTGTTTTACGTTTGGTTTCACAGTAGAGTTGGATACTGGTATTGTTTCGTGTGCTATCGTTTGATACACACATCGTTTATGTTTAGTTTCAAAGTATCGTTAGATACTTGTATTGTTTCGTGTGCTATCGGTTGATATACACATTGTTTTGCAATATCGCTCATACTGGAGATAAGCGTTATGCTGTATTTAAAGACCGCTGATTCCCGCGATGGAAACAGCAGACTTCGACGGACAGTATTCTTAAAAGACACTTGGTTGAACGGTTAGTTCTTTGATCTACTATTACAGCCTGTTCAAAGCCTCCTTTAGCAAGCAGCGATCGCTTCATGTTGACCACAAAGCCATCTGCTCCTATCGTACCGCTACGTGACTAGGGCCTGGCCCGGACATGTTACATTTTTTTAACCTGAGCAAGTGGTTAAGAAACCTGCAGGGACCTGGTCTGATCAACCTACGAAAAGTCCAATAGCAAAGCTAGCATCGGGGAGCGGCAGAACCACGAAGGATTCGGCTCCGCCAACACAACAGCATTGAGTCACTAGAGACTCGAAGTGGGAAGCAGGTCCGACGAGAAGGCCTTATCAAGAAAAGGCAACCCAAGAAACCGAAAGGGCCAAAGAGCGGATTCTCGATTGACGAAGCTGAACGACAACTAGCGCGAGACTTGGCCAGGCAGACCTTTAGCGAATCGACTGACGAATTAGGTAAGGCAGCAACCAGCCTTCCTGGGCAATTCCCCCTCACCCCCAGCAAAGGAAAGGCACCAGCCCAACCACTGAAGAAAGATAGCATACCTGTCGGGACACCTAGGAAGGAAGAAGACAATGAAGAAGCATCCGATCATATGGTAGAAAGGCAGCCACAAGACGAATTCGCCAGCGACTCTCCAGAAAGCTCCTCAGACAACGCTTCGAGTAACGAAGAGTCCGAACATGAAATGTCTGAAGATGAATCCGCGGGACTGCCCAGCCTAGAGGCCGGGCCAACTGGACCTAAAATCAAACTTCTGCTGCCACCCTCATTCTCGGGTGAAAAGGATGACTTAAAACCTGAAGTTTTGATCGGTGGGTTATAACAACCTCTCAATACCTGGCCCTACACAGAGTGGACAAAACTAAGGAAGGAAGCGGAGCATACTTTGGAAGCTTCCGTACCGGAAAGGCAGAAGAAGCATACCACCAAGCAAGGAACCACTATGGGAGTGGGGAAAAAATCCGCGGAACGACCCTGATAAAGTACTTGAGAGAGAGATTCCAATCCTCGCAGATTATGGAAGAACTATACAAAAGGTTCAAGGATATCCAGCAAGTACGAAATGGCAAAACAGAAAGAATAACCCAGGTCGCGACGGATCTCTTCATGTATTATGGACGATTGCCTACCGCGACAGTGTCTCAGTATACGCTGCGACAAAGATTGTATGAAGCAATGCATCCCAGACTATGCCAGGAGGTAGAACCCATAGAGGAGGATGGTGATTCCTCTGACGAAATAGTCAGGCAGGCCGAACGGAAGGATGCTATCCTGTATGAAACAGGAGTCTACCGCACCCACATAGCAAAGGAAAGGAATAGGAAGGGATCACCATCACAGGATAATATGAAAAAGGATAAACCATACCGCAAGGATTTAAAGGACAAGGAAGACAAGAAGCAAAAACGACACGTGGAAGGCACATGTTTCAAATGAGGAAAAAAGGGGCACTATGCAAAGGATTGCTATTCCAAAAAAGGAAAAGGAAAGGCCGCTAAGTGGGAGGCTAGCACCAACCACATGGAAGCAACCGAATATGACGAGGTGGAAATTAACTCGGTGGAAATGGAAAGGCTACGAACGCAACCAACGTTGGCAATAAGGCCCTGTGATGCTCATGAAGGAACGCTTTACATAGAAGACCATCGAGCAAAGGTACTATTTGACAGGGGAACAAGCGGCTGCGACATAGTTAGCGCCACCTTTATCTGTACCCATGGCATCCCTACAGAGCCTCTACCCCAACCAACAACACTCAATATAGCTATGAAAGGATCTGGCTCGTCAAGCCACAAGAAATGTGGACTGACCATAGGAATCGGAAAAAAGAAATAGACTAATCAGGAGATGTTGGTAGGAAACTTGGCAAAGTACGACGCCCTGATTGGAATGCCATTCCTGAAAAAACATAATGCTCTTATCAGGTGTGGGGATACCACAGTGGAATTTCCCGATGACAAACTACATGTGCTATGCAAACCAACAAGCGGGGAATTCCGAGCCGCTGTGTCAGACACAACCTCAAAAACATTGTTGGAAGAATACAAGGATGTATTCTCCGACAAAGTCCCTGAAACGCTACCCCCAGTGCGTAAGATTAGCCATCACATCCGGCTAAAGGATCCAACCGACCTATGAAACCAACCAACACACTCGATCCCAGAAGCCTACAAGGAAAAACTCATGAACTGGATAAATGTGAAATTATGAAGTGGAGTGATTGTACGACAAGAGGTACCTGGAGCGGCGCCTATGTTTGTACAACCTAAGTCAGATGTAAGGATCCGCCCCCTGGTGGACATGAAAGTGAGAAATGATAACACAATCATAGATAGTCCTTCAATTCCAAATCAACAGCAGAACCTTAACCGAATAGGGTGAGCAAAATTCAGGAGTAAGATCTACCTAAGCGACGCAGACTTCCAAACACACATGGACAAGGAGAGTGTTAAGTTCGGCTCATTCAAAACCCCGTTCGGAGGATTTGTAAGCAAAGTAATGCTCCAAGGAGACATGAATGCACAAGCAACATTTATGCGAATAATGGAGGACCTCCTAAGCGAATATTTACATCATTTTGTATGGGTATACATTGATGACATTCTCATATTTTCAGACACATCAAAGGAATACGAACAACACATACGCTAAGTATGCGATTGACTCAGGGAAGCAGAACTCTAGGTGAGCAAAAAGAAGTCAGTACTTTTTGTGGACAAATTGGAAGTATTAGGGCACATAGTGGACAACGAGGGGATCCATGCCTCCCCCCAGAAAATATCATCCATTGCAGAATGGGAAACACCAAAAAACAGGAAGGAATTGCAACGATTCCTAGGGATAGTAAATTATGTGGCCCAGTTTCTCCCACACCATGCTACGTCGACGGCACCGCTAACCGACCTAACGGCAAACGCCGAATTCCTATGGACAACGACCCACCAAACCCCATTCGATATGGTCCGAAAGCAAATTATCGATCACCAAGTCATGCGACCAATAGACATACGGAGCGAGCAACCAATTTGGTTGGTTACAGACGCCTGAGATTTAGGAGTTGGAGCATGGGTGGGACAGGGACCCAGTTATGAGACGGGACGTCCAGCCGCGTTACATAGCAGAAAGTTCACCAATGCTCAAATAAACTATGGGACCACCGATAAAGAGGCCTTAGCAATAGTGGAAGCGCTTAATCGGTTCCACAATGTACTAATGGGAAACTCCTTCACAATTGTCACAGACCACCAACTCTTACCACACCTGCAAACGGCAAAGAACCCTAGCAGATAGCAGGTGAGATGGCTAAGTGCCTTGGGAAAACACGACGCAAAAATAGTCTACGCGCCAGGAAGCACGAACTATTTAGCTGATGCCCTTTCGTGGATATAGGAGGGAGAATCAGACTTGAATCCGCTCTATGTCCACGATTATACAAAGGAATCGGATGACATCTCGGATAACACGGTCTACGAGCAAGAATCAAACTCGATGGAGCCCATGCATGAGTTCGCCCCTACTTCCCCTCCTTTGTCCTATACTGAGTACCCAAACGAGGGCCCTATACCCCCCGAAAGCCACTGCTGAATCACTGCAGGAAACGATTGGGGTGACCAAGGTACCCTGCGAAGTGCGCCACTGGAAGAACTCCAACATAGTGCTCTACACTATTCACACTGTTACGTGGATCATTGCCCATATCATCAAACTGAGATCAAATTCACGAACAACCATCCTAGACGACGGAAGAGATCGACCCCTTCCCCACTTAGTGAAGGACTGAGCCCCCCCAAGCACAGAAATCGACCCCAGCCCTCCGGAGTCCCCTGAAATCAATGACTGGGAATGGCAACAAACCACCGGCGGAAGGCCAATTAGTGCAGGAGAAGGACCATCCACCCTTGCCCAGCCGACGCCCAGGTCTTATGCAATTCCGGTACTGCTAAACCTGGAAGCCCCGGCATTCCAGATGCCGGAGCCAGAACCAATAGAAAACCTTATGACCGAGACAATAGCGGCATTCTGAAGGCCAGGACCTGATAGCCCCCTACCCATTAGGCGAGCGGAATGGCTAGAAAGCCTTACCAATGAAACGATAGTCTCAGTAATGCCCCCGACAATGACCGAATACCAGCGCGCGCTTTACGATGTCTTAGAATACAACAAGGACGATGACCTACCTCCGACAACAAGAGGAAGCGAGATGGAAGATGAACGCGACACCTTACAAACAGTCAATAAAATGATCGGAACGTTCCGAGCACACATGGTAGCAGCATACCAGAAAGAACCAATTTGGAAGAAGGTAAAAGAGAATATGGACTCCACAAGAGACTGGTCCTCCTGCAAGGTTGCAAGCGGAATGCTATACGCAAAAACCAGATACGGGGAAGACTACCTGTATGTCCCAAAAGGACCCGCATATGGAAATACGACATTAAGAGAATATGTCATTAGCGAAATTCACAACAAAGGCCACCACAGTGTTGAATAAAACTTACGGTACGCAACGGAGTACCTGTTTTGGCCTGAAATGGGGAGGGACTTTGGAGCGTATGTGGCCCAGTACCACACACGCCAGGTAAATAAGGAGCCTACAAAATTGCCAGAAGGAAAGGCTCAGACAATTACCCTGCCTTCGGAAATCTTCGAATCAATAGCCATTGACTTTGCCGGACCCTTCCACAATTCATGGCGATACGACACGATCCTAGTTGCGATGGGTAGGTTTTCAGGATTCATGTAGCTTATGTCTACGACAAAGCAAGTAACGGCAATAACAAGCCGGGAACTGCTACGCAACAAAATATTTACGCCCCATGGTTATCCAACATCTCTAGTAAGCGATGCGGACCCAAGGTTTGAGTCACATGTGTGGAGACAACAGTGTCAATTGTTAAGCAGCGAAGACATCAAGGCGGCACCAGGCCATCATGAAATGAATAGACAGGTCGAAAGGAAAATTCGAGAATTGAAAACAGCTCTCCGAAACCTAGTCAACGCCAGTCAAAACAATTGGTTTGATGCCATACCAGAGACAGCAGCATACCTGAATGCGGGATGGTCAGAAACTCTCGGTATGTCACTATATAAAGCCATTTTCAGAAAGAATTACCCACTACTGCCCCTAGCAAACTTCAAGAACCCGGCAGTACCAGCTGCTGACGAATTGCTAAACAGGCAGCAAGCATTCCGCAACGCAGCATTCAAGGAAATTAAAATGGCACGATTTAGAAGCACGGGAATGGCGGCAAAACGACGCAGACACCATACACCGATAGGAAAGGGTAATTTGTTACTGGTATACGGAAGTTTATTCACAACAGAATCAGGACGTGGCAAGGAATTGCAACCGCGCTGGCGTGGACCATTCAAGATAATCGGATACGATGAGCATACACAAAATTACTTGGTAGAAATGGATGGCAGAATGTACAGAAACCGAGAAGTGACATTCCATGCATCCACCGTGAAAAGATACCACCATAACAATGATGTCTCCTTCCCTGCCACGAGCCACACAAAACCACCCCCAATCGTGGTAAACGAGAAACCAGAATGGGAAGTAGAAGCTATAAGAGACCACCGAAGACGATATGACCATGACCAATTCCTAGTGAAATGGGTAGGGTACCCGGAAACAGAAAATAGCTGGGAACCCCTGCAGGGATTGGAAAATGCGATGGAAGTGGTTAATCAATGGTAGGAAGACAACAAACCGCAGGACGAGCTACCCCCTACGATAAGCCAGGTGACGGTGGCATGGAGCCCAACCTTACCGGAAATCCAACACCTGTGCCCGGACATGGACCAAGGGATACAGGACGGATTTTGGTCAGCCCGCTTCGAGAATGATTTTGAAAGCAGGGAAGATGAAAATCGGGTAATGGAAGATGAAGGGGCATACCTAGCCTGACTGGCCGAGGTGGAGTACGGGCAATAGCGAAAGAAAAGAACACTCCATCCAACAGCCTTACGATGTCAAACTATGAGCAAGTGACTTGGAGACAGTGCCAGCAGCTAATGGGACTGTTTATGAACTGCGATATTATCCCTAGACGATACCTTACACACTGACTATTCATACACATCTGCAACAAATGCTTGGAAATAACAACAGAATCAATGGGACGAATGTGGGGAGAATCAGTGTCAGACATTTTCCCCTTCGGTAGCGGGTGCTACGTAAGCACAGAAAAATATGATGGTTGTCTGGAGACAGAAGAAACCGGAATTAAGCAGGACCCTCCGTCCTATGAAGACCTAAGCGAGGCCAACACCTAAGCGAGGCCAACACCTACGCAAGGTCACCACCGAAACATAAATACCGGCCACCAGCCCTCTAAACCGGTGAACAAAACAGATCACACTACCAGACCTCCAAGCTTTTAACCTCCACAAAACCCATCACCCTATCACAAAATTATCCTTACACGAAAAGACACAAAATGTCGACCTACGCAGAAGTCAGCATAAGGAGACAAGACCCCATTTTGGGGTACCTACGTTACCGAGAAATCATTCCTGAAGAAGCATACTGGAAGATATTTTATATCGATCACTGCGAAGATTGCGGAGGAATGGATGTTGAGTCGCAGGAATGGGAGGACCGGATAGTACAGAACTTCGTGGACCCGCCACACTACTGGGAGTCAGGTTGCTTTGTGCACGGAGCGCCATGTGGGGAGTGTTTGGAGAGATGGTTGGAAGGTGCGGAATGGATGTGGCAGGACGACATGAGATTGTTGCAGGATAGCGATGATGATGAGGATGGGTCCTAAGCGGACTTTCGAGACAATAGCGGAGTTACCGGCTATTAGGATTTCATTAGATTGTGTTACTTTGTGAAATTGTTATTTTATTTTGGGAGTGTAACCGGTACGGGTACTAGGTTATTTTATGTTTGGTTTCACAGTATCGTTTGATACTTGAATTGTTTCGTGTGCTATCGTTTGATACACATATCGTTTATGTTTAGTTTCACAGTATCGTTTGATACTTGTATTGTTTCGTGTGCTATCGTTTGATACACCGATCATTTATGTTTAGTTTTACAGCATCGTTTGATACTTGTATTGTTTTGTGTGCTGTTGTTTGATACACACATCATTTATGTTTAGTTTCACAGTATCGTTTGATACTGGTATTGTTTTGTGTGCTATCGGTTGATACACACATTGTTTTGCAATATCGCTCATACTGGAGATAAGCGATATGCTGTATCTAAAGACCGCTGATTTCCGCGATGGAAACCACAGACTTTGACAGACGGTATTCTTAAAATACACTTAGTTGAACGGTTACGTCTTTGATCTCCTATTACACCCCGTTGGAAGCCTCCTTTAGCAATCAGCGCTCGCCTCGTGTTGACCACGAAGCCATCTGCTCCTATCGTGCCGCTACGTGACTAGGGCCTGGCGCGAACACGTTACGAGACTAGTCTAATCGGGGCACCTCTAGGAAGATGGATCCCAAGGTTCCGACCACACAGAACAACTTCAGACTTATCGCCAAAAGTTCACACCAATGGAAGAGTAAAGTAAACGGTAAAACTTAATATCCTTAAGCCTGCTGCTTCATTCAATTAAGGTCTCGAGAGGATTGATTTTTGGAGTAGGAGAGTTCTCGCATAGACTTTCAGGTAGTTTGATCTTATGCCAGAAACTCCCCCATCAGTTTACTCCAACCATTTGAGCACAACCTTCTCCGCTAAGGGTGGTCCGACATGTCTCTAGGCAGACCCTTCGGGCATGCATGTGTTGACACACTCTGGTCGGTGTTCACCTTATGTGGTTATCATTTCCACGGTGCATTTCCATTTTGCCCGCCGGGGTGTAAACTTCTGCGCATCAGTGCCTTGCCAGTGGCTAACAGGCAAGGCACCTCGTGAACTGGACTATCTATGACATGCTTCCCATATGCATTGATCTCTACCTGACTCTGGAAGCTGCCGTGAGCAGTTTATCTATTTACTATTTGCGGGTCTCGGGCTTCCTGTGTCTTTCGCGGAACACGGTAGTCTGGGAGTGATCCAATGGGCGCTACCCATGACCACTACCTTGGATCTACCTTTCCTGTGGTAGGAATCATGCTCTTAGTGTCTCTGCACATCCCTTTCACAGCCTATAGCATTAGGGACACTTTCGGGCTTGGCAGGTGTAAAACTCTCGCAGTTGCCCTGGCACCACCTGGGACTACCTTCGGGACCCCCACGGTCGACACCCGTTAACTCCGTCAGTTTTGGTCCGGTTTACTCCGAACAACCTGGAGGAGGTAGCCCCACCTTCCACCCTATGCCCCACTGTATACCCTTGAACAGTTTAAGGTCGACCGGATGCCAGCGACATATACAGTGTTGCAAGCATGTCTGCAAAGATCCCTCGTTGCTAGACTGCACACGACTACACAACTATTTGCCCACGATGTCCGGGCCTCAAGGCGGGGCCAGAAGGGTATGATAGGCATAATGTCTCCAATTTACAGCTTCATTGAAGCTACGTAACTCGCCCAATAGCATCCCCTGGAACCCCAGTTTCCTGTATCATGTATGGCTTTGTGTGACAAACATTCCAGTCAATTTTCCTGAACTCCACAGGGACTTAGTATTTAAAGGTAGGGTAATTCATGACTTTGGGCAGGGTAACCCAAGCCCCAGGGCAGGGTAACCTGATCCCAAGGGTAGGGTAACCTTGTCTGGCAGACAAGATAACTTTTCCCTGTTACCCTGTCTATTCCGTCACCGGCGATGGACATTTCTGACCTGTCTCCAGTTACCTGGCCTAGCTGAGCTACTACCACTTCAGAAGTCCCTAACTACGCTGACACCGTTCCCCGGTGTATCCAGGTACCTAAGTCCCTGACCAGCCAATTCAGTTGATTCTCGGAGCCCGGGCCATCGGGTCTCTATAGGTCAAGTACCTACTTCCCTGCCTGTTCCTACCAGTTCGCCTCCTGGCTACCTGTATGAGTATAGGTTCCGTCTGCCATAGCTCATGTATGCTGGGTTGTTACAACCAGGTAACAGAATAAGGTTACCCTAACATTAGAGTAGCATTACTCTACTTTAGGAGTCTAGTTACCCAACCATCGTACTGAGACTACCCCAGCTAGGACCCTAAGTTACCCTGCCTTAGATAGCAAAGTGCCTCAGAGGCTTCGAATAAAGTTACCGCAATATTTGTCACTCAAAACTACAGGTTATGTAATCCCCAAATCTCTGATTCCCTGGGATACTATTGGTTAAGCTATTGAGCTCGAAGAAGCTATAACTTGGGGACATTATTCCCATCATATCATGCTGGCCCCACCTTGACTCAATACCATCCTGGTTAAAGGGTAGTAGAGTTGTATGCAAGCTATTAAAAGGTAACTTTTGGAGATACTCACATAATACCATATATGCTCAGGTCATCTGTCGAACTATAAGCTGTTTACAGGATATATAGGTGGGTATAGGTGAGAAGATGAAGTACCTTCTCCAAGTTTTTTAGAGTAAAACATACCAGAATTGGCAGAGATAGCAGAAGCTAACTATAGGGGCTCCTGTGATAGTACTGGATAGTACCAGGAATAACTGGGACAGTTTCTACCTGTTAATCATAAATGGATCCCTATACTATAACCTCCATGAGGGATGTTTGAGGATACTGAAAGCATGGTTCTTATTATGACTAAGGTGGTTTTGGTTGTTGTGGTCATGGATAGCACCCATTGGATCACCACATTGGACACCCTACTATAGGGGTCTTCATAGGTCATTGGCTCAATAGAAGTAGATCGAATATATAGACCAAAGAAGCCAGTCGGGACTTATACAGCTGGATTGCATATGGAAAGGTGTTTGCATATTAGTACGCTCTTCCAGGGATCTTGACAGTCAGCTACTGGCAAGGCACTAATATGAAGAGGTTTTCACTCTGGCAGCTCTAATTGAGATATGTTGCAGAAACTGAACTATATAAGGAGATTACGGAGCAGAGTATGTTAATATATACATACCTACTAGGTTACAGAAGAGGTGCTGAACAATCCTTAGTGGAGTAAAATATGCTCGACAGGTTGGAATATGCTGGTAGGTGAGTTTCTGGTATATATTCTAACCAATTAAAAGTATGCAAGAACTCTCCTACTCTAACATAATCATTATCCTCTCAAGACCTTAAGTGAGTAAAGCATTTACCTTAATAATGTTAAGTTCTAGCATCTACTTTACTCTTATATTTATGTATGAACTTTTTATAATAAGTTTGAAGTTGTTCAGTATAGTCTCAATCTTTGGATCCATCTTCCTTGGAGTGCCTCCATTACAGTTGACAAGCCACAATCTTGGCATAAGCATCTCATAAAACCACACTACAGAAACTAACCAACTGTACTGTAGAATAACCTCATATTACTACCATCTGTGCCTTCTCCCATTTTTCTCTATTCTATTACTAATCAAAGTATCAAGTATAAACCTAAAAGTAGCTAGAGAGAGTAGAAGAAAGTTATACTAGATAGTCAAGTACTTGTAACTAGAGTACTTAAAAGTAAATAAGTATTACCAAAGAGTTTAAAAATGGAACTCAAAGTAAGAAGACTAAGAGATAGTAGCCTAAGACAAAAATAGACTGAAAAACTTTGCCTTTCAGTTTTTGTATATATAAAAGGGTTGTAAGAGTGATCTGCTAGTAGTAGTATAATTGCTTAAGCCAGTATTTAAGATATCTTCTGACCAACTCTTAACTTTAGTGATAGTACAGTTATAGTTCTGTAATAAAAATATTCATTTAAGTACTTAACAATAGTACAAATCTATATACTACTATTCTTCTTATATTAACTATAATACATCTATTTATATACTTAAAATAGTAGTCTTCTTTGTAAAATAGAAAAAATATGATAAATAAATACAAATTATTCGTATACTACTTTATATAATATACTTTTATTTTGATAATAGTCTCAATTCTCCTTAAAATATCCTTCAATAATTTTTTAAATAAATAATCTGATTCCTTTTAATAATAAATAAACATTTTTGCAATTAGTAACTTTATCTTCTTAGCTAATCTAGTGCTTTAGCTAATAAGAATAATATCTCTAATAATACTTATCAAAACGTATTTAAACATATTTAATAGAATTGAGATTTAGTGAACTCAAATATAGTAGTATTATAGCTAATTCTCTAAAACTCCAACTTTATTTCTTCTACCCATACTACTAAAAGTTTACTACTGGTATAACTCTAGTATAGTGAAATGTATTTAAAGCATATACGAGAAGTAGCATAACCTCTGATACCATGTTACAGGATTATCAAGAATAATGAATCATTTTGTAGTGATTCTATATAATACTGAATACATATGTAGTATTATTTTCACAATTTTATATATTATATGTTTCAATTACTTTCTGCTCTATAATCTAACTATCTTAACTTTCTTAAATTTCACAATCCTCAATAAATCAATTGGAAATTAATAATTCAACTATAGTACCTAATTCTCTTGTACCTAGACCTTATATAGGATATAGGGCCTACAGCTCTGCTAATAAGAATACTTTATAAAGTAAGAATTGAAGAGAAACAATCTGCCTAGAAAATGCTCAGGTTAGTAGATTACTAAGATTGTATTGTTATCAATCGATTAGAAATTTAACAATTGTATCTCTTTAGGTAGTGGCATCAGCTATTGAACACCAAGTACCTGAAATTTCTGCCAACATATAGCAGTTCAGGAAATACTATCTACAAGCTACCTATGCTATTACTACCAGAACAGAACTTAGTACTACAGATATGTAAGTGACTGTAGGGATTCAACAAATTTCTTAGTTACTGGAGACTAAGTGTCATGGCCACCTAGCAGGGATCAGACAGCCTTAGGATGTTGGTTGCACCACTGGACATTTAGGTTAGGACAGTTGCATTGCGATAGGAAGGGTTGCTTAGCCAGGGTCTCGTATGATAGAACCTTATGCAAAGTGATAGAAGATTATAGCGGTGCAGGGGGAAGGGGTTAGGGGTATTGGGATTTGTCAGCAGAGGATTTTCCTTTGTTATATAAAGGAGTGGGTCCCTCAGAGATTTACTTTTCTTATACAACCTGATAATTTTCTGTCGATACCTGTACTTAGAAATTACAACTTTGTTTCTTCTTCGCATCATCCCAATCTGTGAACCCTGACCCTGCTCCCTGAGACCCTGTTCTTGAACCCCTTGAGCCTTAATACAAACAGGTCTTGTTTGTACACTCATTTCTCTTCCTTGTCCAACCTTCTGTAGTATACCTAGAACTATTTGCCCTTGGCCCGACATGGACCCTGCCCATTAGACTGAGATAGAAATTGTATCCCAAGTATCACATTATCTGCCAATGAGGTTCAATGACTCCCTTAAAAAGTATTATAAGAGTTGGGCCTACAGACCAGGTTCTAGGAATCAGCAATGCCAATATTATTACAAAATTTTAAATATAACGTAATGGTAACTATATAAACTTCTTACTAGTCAAGATCACAAAAAGTACCTAGATAGGCAAGGAACTGGTTGGTACTATACCTAGCCTTATCAATGTATTTCTTTTTATTAAGATACAAAGAGTATAAGAATACAAGTCTTTAGATGGTCCAGATCTAGTTACAGGTCAGATAATAAAGTTGGAATCAAAAAGAACTTTAGCCTATTAAGTTTGTGATAGAGCAGAATGGGGTCAAAAGAGTAAAAGAAAAAATTATGTATTATGAGATGCAATAGGTCATAAAAAACTTTATTCCTAAGCTTAAGTATAGAAAGAGTTATAAGAATGTTACTTTATTAGAAGATACAAAAACAATACCAGCTATTTAGCAATATATCCAAGGAGTGGAGGAGAGCATATCATGATATCATATATAATTTAAACTATATATGAATTCAAAATATATAGAATTAAACTCCAAAGGGATTGCAAGGGCTGTAGCCAAATATAGGTAAAGAGCTAAAGCCAATGTTTTGAACTGTTCTTAGACCAAAGTTAGTAAAGAGATTCCAAAGGCTATATTCTCCTCAAGAGCTAGAAGATGGCTCAACAAGTTGGGATTCAAGGGAAAGGAATATTGAAAAGGGATATATAATAATAGATATAAGCACCCTGATATTAAAAAGTATAGTAAAGAGGTATTTCTATCAGAAAAGAAATTCTATAACCAGCAATTTATGAAGTGGCATGAAAAGCTTAATATTATCTCAAACCTAAGCTTCAAATCTGGGGAGCTATAGCCAGTCATATTAATAACTTATGTAACTGGTACGAGGTACTAGGTTTGGTTTTATGTTTGGTTTCACAGTATTGGTCAATACTTGTATTGTTTTGTGTGCTATCAGTTGGTATACATAATGTTTTATATTTAGTTTCACAGTATCGATTGATATTGGTATTGTTTAGGGCGCTATCAGTTGATACACAAAAGGTTTTATGTTTGGTTTCACAGTATTGGTTGATACTTGTAGTGTTTCGTGTACTATCAGTTGATAGAAAACAAGGTTTTATGTTTGGTTCTATAGAATCGGTTGCTACTTGTATTGTTTCGTGTACTATCAGTTGTTATACACAATGTTTTATTTTTTGTTTCAAAGTATCGGTTGATACTTGTAGTACTTTGTGTACTATTGGTTGATACATACAATGTTTTATGATTGGTTCTATAGTATTGGTTGATACTTGTATTGTTTCAGGTACTATTAGTTGATATATACAATGTTTTGGAATATTACCCATACTGGATATAAGTGATCCACTGTATTTACAGACCACCGATTTCCGCGATAAAAGCAGCAGCGTTCGACTGACAGTATTCTAAATATACTTAGTTGAACGGTTACTTCTTGAATCTTCTATTACACATGCTTGAAGCCTCATTTAGTGTGCAGCGCTCGCTTCTTGTTGATCACGAACCCATCTGCTCCTATCATCCCAATATGTGACTTGTGCCTGGCCAGAACACGTTACATTTTTTTAACCTATGTGAGTGGCTAGAAACCTGTCTGAACCCGACCTGATCAACCTATGAAGTGTCCCATGTAAAATTAGCCCTGGGGAGTGGCAGGGGCAAGGGAGGTTTGGCTCCGCAAACACAACCCCATTGTATTGATAGAGACTCCAAGTAGGGAGCAAGTCCCACCAAGGGGCCTTATCAAGAAAAGTCAACCCAGAAAAAGGCAAGGACAGAAGAGCGACTTTGCAATTGACAAAGCAGCAAGACAAATAGCACGAGACCTGGCCAGATAAATCTTTAGTGAATCAACAGATAAGTTAGGAAAGGAAGCAGCCACACTCCCTGGTCTCTTCCCCTCGAGCCCCAGTAAAGGGAAGGCACTAGCACTGCCACTGAAGGAAGAAAGCCCCCCAGTCTGCACCCCAAAGGAAAGGGATGACGATAAAGAGGAAACAGAACAAACAACACTAGCGGGATCTCTACACCAATCTGTGAATGATTCATCAGATGACTCAGATGACAACAGCTGCAAGAGTCAAGAATCTGAACACAGTATGTCTGAAGGAGAATCTGCCGCACTGTCTGGCCTAGTGGCCTGGCAACCAGTGCCCAAGGACAAACTTCCTCTGCCATCCACATTCCCAGGGAAAAAGGAAGAGCTAAAACCTGAGGCATTCAACCGATGGGTCATGACCAGGTCCCAATATCTCGCGCTACATGAGGTGGACAAAACTAAGGGAGGGAGCGGAGCATATTTCGGAAGTTTCTCTACAGGAAAGGCAGAAGAAGTATATCCCCAAGCTATGAACCACTATGATAGCAAAGACAAACTATAAGGAACAACACTGATAAGGTACCTGCAGTACAGATTCCAGTTCTCACGAAATACGGAAGAACCGTATAAGAAGTTCAAGAACATCCAACAAGTATGAAATGGAACAACTGACAGGATAATCTTGGTAGCAATGGATCTCTTAATGTACCATGGACAATTGTCCAACGGAATAGTATTCCAGTATACACTACGGCTGAGGCTGTACGAAACAATGCATCCCAGACTATAGCAGGAGGTAGAAATCATGGAAGAAGAAGCAGCTTCTTTTGTAGAAATCATCAAGCTAGCAGAATACAAGGATGCTATCCTGTATGAGATAGGAGTTTATTGAATGCACATACCTCAGCACAGGAGCAGTAAAGGGTCTTCCTTTTGTAACAATGCAAGAAAGGAACAACCACATTGCAAAGGTTCAAAAGAAAAGAAAGATAAGAACCAGAAAAGACATGATGAAGGTACAGGTTTCGAATATGGAAAAAAGAGGCACTATGCAAGGGACTGCTATACCAACAAAGGAAAAGGAAAAACAGCAAAATGAGATGCGAGTAGTAACCACAGAGAAGCAACTGAATACAATGAAATTGAAATCAACTCGGTGGAAATGGAAAGCCTCTGAACGCAGCCAGCGCTGATGGTAAGGCCCCGTGACGCACTAGAAGGAACGATCCACATGGAGGGCCATCCAGGAAAGGTACTCTTTGATGCAGGAACAATTGGTTGTGACATAATTAGCACTACCCTTATCTCTACCTATGGTATACCTATAAACCCCCCACCTCAGCTAACAACTGTCAAGATGGCTATGAAAGGCTCCTGCTCCTTAAGCCATAAGAAGTGTGGGCTGACCATGGAAATCGGAAAAAAGAAAGGAACAAATCAGGGGAGGTTGGTTGGAAACCTTGCGAAATATGACTCTCTAATCGACATACCATTCCTAAACAAAAACACGACACCTTTATCAGATGAGGGGACAAAGCCATGGAGTTTTCCAATGACAAGCGACCTGTACTATACAAACCAACAAGTGGGGAATTGCAAGCCGCTGTCTTAGATGCCACCTCATCAACATTGTTGGAAGAATACAAGGATGAATTCACAGAAAAGGTCCCAGAAATAGTATCCCCTATGCAAAATGGTAACCACCATATTTGGCTAATGGATTCAAATAACTGAAAAAACCAACCAACATACTCAATGCCAGAAATATACCAGGAAAAGCTCATAAATTGGATAAATCAAAATTTACAAGTGGGAGTAATTGTACAATAGGAGATACCTGGAGTAGTACCTATGTTTGTGCAAACAAAGTCAGATGGAAGGATGTGCCCCGTGGTAGACTTGAAACTTTGAAATGACAACACAACCATAGATAGTCCATCCATCTCCAATGAACAGCAGATTATGAACTGCATTGGAAGAGCAAAATTTAGGAGCAAGATTGATCTAAGCGATGCATACTTCTAAACCTGAGTGGACCAAGGCAGTGTTAAGTTCAACTTGTCTAAAACTCTATTGGGAGGGTTCGTCAGCAAGGGAATTCTACAAGGGGACATAAATGCACCAGTAACCTTGATGCGGATAATGGACGACCTCTTGAGCAAATTCCTATACTATTTTGTATGGGTATATATTGACAATATTCTTATATTCTCAGACATATCAGAAGAACCCAAAAGGCACATACACTGAGTATGTGACCATCTCAAAGCAACAAAGTTCTATGCAAGCAAGAAAAGGACCATGCTTTTTGCAGATAAGCTGGAAGTACTAGGACACATAGTGGATAACGAAGGAATCTATGCCTCCTCCCAGAAGATATTGTCAATTGCATGTAGGAAGACATCTCAAAAGAAGAAAAGATTACAACGCTTTCCTGGAATAGTAAATTATGTGGCCCAGTTACTTCTACACCATGCTACCCTGATAGCACCATTAATGGACTTAATAGGAAATGCCGAATTCAGATGGACAAGTAGACAGCAGACTGCGTTCAAGATGGTCAAGAGGCATATTGTTGACCATCAAGTCATGTGGCCGATAGACGTACAAAGTAAGGCACTGATCTGGTTAGTCAGAGATGCCCCTGATTAAGGAATAGGGGCATGGGTAGGGCAGGGACCCACATAGTGTAACGACCCAGCATACAAGAGCTAAGGCAGCTGGAACCCACACCCATACAGGTAGCCCGGAGGCGAACTGGTAGGAACCGGCAGGTAAGTGAGTACTTGACCTACGGAGACCCGATGGCCCGGGCTCCGAGATGAGCAGACTTAGTGGGCACAAGTATTTAGGTACATGGCTACACCCAAGATTGGTGTGAGCATACTTAGGGACCTATGAAGGGGCAATACACAGCTAGGCTGGGTAACGGGAGAAAGGCGCAGTGTGTCTATCTCCGGCAGTGGGATAGAATAGGGTAACAGGAGAAAGTCCACTTGTCTACCGGACAAGATTACCCTACCCTCAGGACTGGGTTACCCTGCCTTGAGGCTTGGGTTACCCTGTTCAAGGATACGAGTTACCCTACCTTTCAACACGAAGTCCCTCGGGGAGTTTGGGAAAAATGACTGGAATGTTTGTCACACGAAGCCATGCATAATACTGGAATCTGGGGTTCCGGGAGATGCTATTGGGCGAGCTACGCAGCTACGGAGAAGCTGTAAATTGAAGACATTATTCCTATCATGCCCCTCCGGCCCCGCCTTGAGGCCCGGACGTCATGGGCAAACGGTTGTGTAGTTGTGTGCAGTCTAGCAAAGAAGGATCTTTGGAGACCCGCTTGCAACACCGTATACGTTGCTGCCGTCCGGTCGACCGTAAGCTGTTCGCAGGATATATAAGGGGGCATAGGGTGGAAGGTGGAGTACCTCCTCCAAGTTGTTCGGAGTAAAACGGACCAAAACTGACGGAGTTAACGGGAGTTAACCGTGGGGGTCCCGAAGGTAGTCCCGGGTGGTGCCGGGACGACTGGGAACGTTTTGCACCTACCACGCCCAAGGATGTCCCCAACGCCATAGGCTCTGAGAGGGAAGTGCAGAGACACTAAAAGCATGATTCCTACCGCAGGTAAGGTGTATCCGAGGTAGTGGTCATGGGTAGCGCCCATTGGATCACTCCTGGACCACCGTACCCTGCGGAAGACACCGGAAGCCCGAGACTCGTAAATAGTAGATAGATAAACCGCTCACGGTAGCTTCCGGCGTCAAGAAGAAATCAACGCGCATGGGAAGGGTGTCATAGATAGTCTAGTTCAGCAAGGGGTCTTGACAGTTAGCCACTGGCAAGTCCCCGATGCGCAGAGGTTTTCACTCCGGCGGGCAGAATGGAAATGCGCCGCAGAAACGATATGCACATATGGTGAACGCCGACTAGAGCGGGTCGACACATACATGCCCGAAGGGGGTGTCAGGAGACGTGTCGGACCGCCCTTAGCGGAGAAGGGTGTGCTCGAATAGTTGGAGTAAACTGATGGGGGAGTTTCTGGCATAAGATAAAACTACCTGAAAGTCTATGCGAGAACTCTCCTACTCCAACAATCAATCCTCTCGAGACCTTAATTGAGTGAAGCGTCAGGCTTAACGATATTAAGTTTTACCGTCTACTTTACTCTTATATCTGTGTGAACTTTTGGCGATAAGTTTGAAGTTGTTTGGTGCGGTCGCAACCTTGGGATCCATCTTCCTAGGGGTGCCCCCGTTACATCTGCGGCCAGGGTTCTGGTTAGTCTTCAGGTTTACCAGTGGTTGGTGGTCTGTGATAATGGTAAATTTGGAACCCATAAGGGTGTGGTTGAAAGCTGAGAGCATATCGATTACCACCAGTGCCTTCTTGTCTCTAGCATCATAGTTGGTCAGTGAGTTTGTAAACTTCTGATAGTAGAGTGCCGCTGGGTGGGCTGTTTCATGTGTTGGACCCTGGCCAACCCAAGGTACAACCCTGATATGGAAGGTATCTGTCATGAGCCATATGGGGTCTTTTGAGGTATAGGTTCGTAACGACCCAGCATACATGAGCTATGGCAGACGGAACGTATACCCATACAGGTAGCCAGGAGGTGAACTGGTAGGAACCAGTAGGTAAGTAAGTACTTGACCTATGGAGACCAGATGGCCCGGGCACCGCGAATGAACGGAATTGGCTGGTCAGGGACTTAGGTACCTGGATACACCCGGGAGCAGTGTCCGCCTACTTAGGGACTTCAGAAGGGGTAGTTGCTCAGCTAGGCCGAGTAACTGGAGACAGGTCAGAAAGATCTATCGCCGGCAACGGGATAGACAGGATAACAGGGAAAAGTTATCTGGTCCGCTGGACAAGGTTGCCCTACCCTCAGGATCGGGTTATCCTGCCCAGAGTCCTCTGTTACCCTATCTTTCAATAGGAAGTCCCTCAGGGAGTTCGGGAAAATTGACTGGAATGTTTGTCACACGAAGTCATGCATGATCCTGGAATCTGGGGTTCCAGGGGATGCTATTGGGCGAGCTATGTAGCTTCGATGAAGCTGTAAATTGGAGACATTATTCCTATCATACACCTCTGGCCCCGCCTTGAGGCCAGGACGTCAAGGCCAAACGGTTGGGTAGTTGTGTGTAGTCTGGCAAAGAGCGATCTCTGCCGACATGCTTGCAACACCGTATACATCGCTACCGTCCGGTCGACTATAGGCTGTTTGCAGGAAATACAGGAGCGCATAGGGTGGAAGGTGCAGTACCTCCTCCACGTTGTTTGGAGTAAAACGGACGGAAACTGACGGGGTTAACGGGTATTAACGGTGGGGGTCCCGAAGGTAGTCCTGGGTCGTGCCGGGCCGACTGGGAGAGTCTTACACCTACCAAGCCCGCAAGGGCTCCCAACTCTATAGGATCTGAAAGGGAAGTGCAGAGACACTAAAAGCATGGTTCTTGCAACAGGTAAGGTAGATCCGAGGTAGTGGTCGTGGGTAGCGCACATTGGATCACTCCCAGACTACTGTGTCCTGCGGAAGACACCAGAAGCCTGAGACCCATAAGTAGCAAATAGACAAACTGCTCACAGTAGCCTCCGGAGTCAAGTAGAGATCAATACATATGGGAAGGGTGTCATGGATAGTGTAGTTCATGAGGTGTCTTAACTGTTAGACACTGGTAAGACACTGATGCCCAGAGGTTTGCAGTCCGGCGGCCAAAATGGAAATGCACCGCGGAAACGATAGCTGCCTAACATGAACGCCGACTAGAGTCTGTCAACACATGCATGCCCGAAGTGTGTGGAAGGGGACGTTGCGGACCACCCTCAGCGGGGCAGGGTGTACTCGAATGGTTGGAGTAAACTCCTTGGGGAGTTTCTGGTATAAGATAAAACTACCTGAAAGTCTATGCGAGAACTCTCCTACTCCAACAATCAATCATCTCGAGACCTTGATTGAGTGAAGCATCAGGCTTAACGATATTAAGTTCCACCCCTTACTTTACTCTTAGATTGGTGTGAATGTTTGGCGATAAGTTTGAAGTTGTTTGGTACGGTCGCAACCTTGGGATCCATCTTGCTATGGGTGCCCCCTCGACAGTATGTCGTTAAGTGTGCTTCTCGCTTAACCCCTCTCCTGATTGATTGGTTGGGCCATTCAGGACTGACCTTGCGTGAATATGGTTAACCTTGTCTAGAACAAGTAGCCCCGGGTGGAAAGCGCAATGGCTAGTACTGAACGTCGAACCACAATGGAATCCAACCCTGATTCAGACCTTGCTCTTGACGAGAACACCACCAACACGTTTCGTGCATCGGTTTTTGCTGATGTTCGCGGTATCGACAGGGACAGCTACTAGCCACTCCTGGAGGCCGCTCCTAATCAGTCACCCATTGAATGTCTTGACCTCCAGATTCCAGACCCTCACGCCATGGCGCTCTCCTTATTCCATGACCCTACCCTTGTCCACAACATGCTCCCTCCCCTGCCTCAAAGGGTTCCCTTTGTCGAGTTCTCCCGCCAATTTCTCGAACCTTACATCGTCAGGGAAGTATCCAAGTCGATTGAGGAAGTGATGCGGGAACTGAAGAACTGGAACACCCAGCCGCAGCTGGTATTCCAAACACAGATCACTACGGCAGCAGTGGAATAGATGAATGTATAGCAGGAGGCATGCCTGCAGATGATAAGGGATCAGCAGGAATTGAAGACTCAGATGGCAGCCTTGGAAAAGGCGTTTGAAGGAGGGTATAGTATTGATGCTGAGAATGATGTACTGATGTTAGAGACCGCGCCCCCACTCCCGCTCGTCTATACCAAGGCCGCGAACTTGGGCATGGAATTGGCTACTAGAGCCGGAGACGACCAGTGGAGGGCATACCTGAGCCCAATCAGTATACGGATGTTGGGAAGCCTGAAAGGTGAGGGCCAGAGCTATACATCCTCCTTCTCAAGAGCATCTGCAGGCTTCCTGTCGGTCCCCCCCTCAATTGCCCGTAGTAGGTTGGGCAGCCCAACAGTCGGGCCAACTGATAAACATCCAGTAAGGAAAAGGACGTCCAAAAGGAAGGGCATCACGGCACCAGATACACCTGACCCTACTCCTCGTCCGACCCCAGCTCCAATTATTTCCCCCACAACACATTCAGTTGCAACTCCCGCACCTCCCATCGCCGCCCCAAGACCCACACCTATGCCAGTTTTGTTCCGCGCTCCTGATACCTTGCCTGCCACAGCATTCCCACCAGCAGTATTGGCTACCCCAGGGTTCCGGCCACGGCACACAGCGTCACCTGCATTCTTTGAACCGGGAAAACACCTGGAGGGGCCAACAGCCATGGCTCCATCACTAGGGACTCCAATCCCCGGACCTGGGACGCCTCCTTGCTCCGTTCCTTGGGCACCAGTCGTCCCCACAGCACCCTCGAAGCCAAGTCTTCCCGCCAGTCTCCCCACTATCACAAGTGGCGATTCGGACAGCCAAGACCAGTTCTGTCTATCAGGCTGTAAGTCAGAAGAGGCCCGGATGGGGTGGATTAGTTACCACTCCTATGGGTGGAGGAAGGGACCACCGACCCCGGTGAGACATGAAAGGAGGCAGAAAGATGAAGATGGACCACCAACATGTGGGTACTCTGGGTCATGGAGGCGCGCTGGCCCCCCGATACAACCCTTGAGTTGTCCAGAGTTGCAGTCTTTTCTGCGGATAACACGGACGGCGCCCAACCCAACTCCTGAGGGTGGGCGATGCCCTGTTCCACCACCGGCATCAGGACCATGAGGGGCTAACCCCCTGGAGGATGGTAACTAGAATGGCCAGGAGGAATGGTTTGATAGGTATGATAGACCACGGGAGTCCCAAGGTGGAAACACCGGAGGTAGTGGGGATGGAAATGCCCCACCTAGAGGTGGTACGCCGGGAGCAGGCTGAGATCCAGGGGACTACGACCATGACAGCTCAGATGATGATGACGAGTGAGATTCTCTCCCAGATTTGACCTCCTTCATCACTGCTCGCAAGTGTAATGGGAGTAATGAGAAGAAACGACGGTGCGAGCGCCGGGCCAAGAGGTGAACCAGAGCCCTGAGGGGTACTGGTTCGGCTTCTAGGCCAACACCAAGACACCGGCAGAAGAAGCCGTAGACGCCGAGTGGTATCTATCCATTCCAGGGCAAAGTTACAGAACTCGCGAGCATCTTGACCTTGTTAAAGCTCCATTTTGAATACTTTACAGATTGCAAGTTAACCGACATAGATAAGGTAAACTTGGTGATCGCCCTGCTTGAAGACTCCGCCTGGGCATGGTATCAGGGGTTGCATGGGCGCATTAACAAGGAAGCCGCCAAGTGCACTGGCATCCCTGTCAAAGACCCCAACCCCTTGCGGGCATTCAAAGGGTTCTGAGAACGGCTGGAACGAAGTTGCGGCGGAGACCTGGCCGTGCGAGATCGATCCCTTCTTGGGTGGTCGGACCTTGTGATGAACCCCCATCACAGTGATGAGTACCTAGATAAGAAGATTGAATATATGTATAAGCTACGCTATACAGATCCAGTACAGGTACGAGGCAAGGTTTGATCAGGCGTCACACAAGTGGTGCGGAATGCGTGGGCACTTAAGGAGCCCCATCCGACTGACCTGAACGAGTACCTTGATCTTCTCCAGAAGGTCGGGCACACACTGGAGGACAACCACTGGTTCAGGAACTGCGTCATCCACCCAGCCCCCCGGTCTCAACCCGCTGAGAGGAAGGAGGATGGATCCTCGACATTGGGCTGGTTCAAGAAGAAGGAAAAAGGTTCAGGCAGACCAAACCGGAGGTCTGCCAAACCTACTAATTTCAACGCGGGGAAACAGGCAAAGCCGGCGACTTCTGAGTATGCAATAACGCATAAGGAAATCACGTCGACTTTGAACGAATGCCGGAGGAAGCACAACCAGTGCATTGGGTGCGGTCAGACAGGTCACCTTGTGAGAAAGTGTACTGCGGCGGCCTCAGTCGTTAGTTTATCTAAACAGGCCCGTGGGTTGAAACGGTCAGCCCGGGTAAGCGAGCCTACAGGAATGGACTAGCGACTAAAGCGCATTGAAGCGCCTACTCCGTCTTCCTCCGCAAAGATGTTTGAAGTCCGCCAGGCATCACCTAAGATCATGGAGGTTGATACTGGCAGCGCGGAATAGGTAAGAACCCATTCTGTTTAAGGTGTAACCTTATTAACCCGCAGCCATAGACCCCTGAGGGATTTATTGACATGAGCCATGGAGGTGGCTACGGAGCTGAGCAAGTACCATTCTACCACATAAACAACCCTGATACTGACCACACCCAGGTGGTGTGGGCAGGTGGATGTTACGGGCCGTGCGCTGTGGGCTAGGCTATCTCCCCTTTGTTGGGTTTCTGGTTATTTCCTTTGTTCTAGTTATATGTATTTCTTTCAGGATTTCCTTAGCCGGATGGGCAAGTCAGGGTACATTATTTCGGTTGAGGCTGGGTGAGGTCCTGCTCGAGGAGACGCTCAACATTGGGGAAGCAAGGGTACTTCACTTGGAACCGGTCCGATAGCGGACTTCTACATGCCTCTGGAAAAAATTGTTCTGTTTAGTAGAAGCAGAATTGGGTCAGACTGGACTTGATCAAATAAATGGTGCTATTTTCAAGTTTACCTGAGGAGGGTTTAGTACCCGAAATCATACTGGCGTGATAGTAAACACACTGGGTATTGAGAATAGACGAATCCCAATCCCTTAACGTTTACCGACCCGTTGTGGCCGCTCTTCTGTCAAAAGGCAAGAGACCTACAGGAATTACTGAGCCAAGATGACTAAGTCAATAAGACAAGTGAAGAGGCAGAAGCGTGACAACTTGCCTCATCATAGAAAGTGTATCCACCTGCGGTTCAAGTTAGACTGGAAGATAGGAGCTAGACAGGTAAGCGCGGAAGCGCTCCTGCTACTCCATAGTGGAGCTACAGGGCTGGTGCTTAGCAGCCGAGGGGTTAAGCAGACTGAGGCACCTTGTGTACGACGAAAGGTACACATGCCCATAAGCGATGCCAGCGGTAATCACACTCCGGGGTCAGGTCTACGCTATACCTAGTCATTAGAGATGAGCATAGGTGACCACCACAGGGAGATGCGGTTTTAAGTTGCAGATATGCCCGCCACCAAGGTCGATGGGTACCTACCTATGTCTAGGTTGTGAGATCATAACCCCGACATAGATTGGAAGACTGGATCACTAACCTGTGGCTCAGATTTCTGCAACGCTAACTCCCTGGCAAAGCAGGGGCAGTTAGTGTTCATGACCAATGAAGAGTTACTAGCTGAAGACACTAGTAATGTGTACCTATTAGGAATTGTGCAATTCTCCGATGAGGAAGGTGCCGACATTATGGTTAACCTACTCCCCGAGTATAAGGACTATGGGGATCTCTTCAGTCAAGAACGGATTGAGGCATTACCGGAGCACTTGAAGTATGACCATACTAGCGAGTTGCAACCCAGAACTCAACCTCCGGTTAGGCCTATCTATCCGTTATTGGAAAAGGAGCTTAAGGCACTGCGGGAATACCTCAATGACATGCTGCGACCGGGAAACCTACGGCGATCCAGTTCCTCGTCAGCAACCCCTATCCTCTTCGTGCCAAAACCAGATGGTGCCTTAAGACAGGTAATAGATTACCGAGGGCTGAACAAAATCGTGATGAAGAGCAAGTATTCTCTACCATTGATGAATGAACTGCCAGAGAGGTTAGGAAAAGCTGCTCTGTTCACCAGGTTGGACCTGAAGAACGGCTACTACCTTCTGAGGATGGTAGAAGGTGAGGAATGTAAGATGGCCTTCCGGTGCAGATATGGACAGTATGAATACAGGGTCATGCCATTTGGGTTGGGTAATGCCCTGGCAACTTTCCAAAGGATGCTAAAGGAGGTCTTTCGGGATCCCATGGATGAAGGATTCATCGGGTATATGGATAACATCCAGCTCTACTCCGAAACTATGGAAGAGCACATCACAATGGTGAGACATGTGATGGTGAAATTGTGGAAAGCTAGACTATGTGCAAGCATGAAGACGTTCAGTTTCCACAAATGGGAGGTTGAATTCTGCGGATACAGGATCTCCAATATGGCGATCTCTATGTTGTCGGAGAAGGTGCAGACAATCAGGGATTGGGCACCTGCGACACGCCTCGTCGATGTTCCAAGCTGTATAGGCTTTGCCAACTTCTACTGTCGGTTCATAGAGGGTTTCACCAAGAGGGCAAAACCTCGGACAGACTTGGGAGAGAAGGATGTCCGATGGGAATGGACACCTGCGTGTGAGCAGGCCTTCAACTATTTGAAGCAGGCATTTACGTCCAAACCCATCCTAGCACATTTTGACCCTGAACGGCCAACCCGGCTGGAAACCGACGCCAGTGACTTTGCATTAGGAGCTGTCCTCTCCCAGTTTGGTGAAAATGAGAGATCGCATCCAGTGGTCCACCATAGTAGGAAGTTTCACTCAGCTGAGATCAATTACGATGTTCATGAAAAGCAAATGACTGCCATCGTGGCGGTGTGTATGGAATGGGATCATTGGCTACGCTCGGTATTGGACCAGTTGGTGATCTATACGGATCATAAGAATTAGAGGTACTTCAATAGTACCAAGGTCCTCAAGCGAAGGCAGCCCTGCTGGGCTAAGTTCCTACAACCATTTAACTTCATAGTGGTTTACCGAGAAGGACGTTTGAATGAGAAGCCAGATGCTTTGTCGCGGTGTCGGGACTACCGCCCTGAAGGGGGGAGTGACTTTCTGCCAGGGTCTTTTTTTCGCCCCCGACAGTAGTTTGGGAGCCTGGAACGGGACATCTTGTCACCACAAGTGTTGCAGGTGTGCCAAGGATTTTGGCTGCAGTCGTCCTTTTTGCATCAACTGCCGGTAGCGATACCCAAAGACCAGGAATGCTTGGGGATCGTGCAGGCAACGGCTGCCGGTGGCGAAAAGGTCGACCTACATTTCACGACGGAAAATGGCTTACTCCTGTGCGACAACAGGTGCTACATTTCCAAGGGCCAGAATCTCAAGCAGACAATCATGGAGGCTGAGCATGACTCCAAAATCTTCAGGCACTTCGCGATGTACAAAACCATTAGCAGGGTTAGGGCTAACTTCTGTTGGCCAAGGATGGATGAGCGCATCACCCACTCTGTGCGAACATGTGATGCATGCCAAAGAAATAACTGCAGTGGGCACAAGAGGTTCCGGCTGCTAGAACCTATTGATCTTCCTATGTGGCCATGGACAGCGATTTCGATGGACTTCATTGTAGCGCTGCCAGAGTCCGAAGGGTATACTAAGATCTGGGTCATAGTGGACAGATTCACAAAGATGGCCCAGTTCATACCCCTGACCACGGAGGTACCAATCCAGGGGCTTGCCTTGATATTCCTGAAGGAGGTTTGGCGCCTTCATGGACTCCCAGACTCAATCATCTCCGATCGAGATAGCCGATTCACATCCAAGTTCTGGATGCATCTAATGCACTTGTTGCAAGTGAAAGAGACTTCGACTGCATTCCACCATGAGACTGATGGCAAACCGAGACTGTTAACCAGATAGTGGAGCAGTGCTTGCGTAGTTAATGTTTCTACCAACAAGATGATTGGGTTTCACTGTTACCCGTGGTGCAGTATGCATACAACACCCCGACATCAGAATCCGCCAAGTTGTCACCAGTTGAGATCGACTATGGGTTTAACCCAAGGACAAACTAGGCGGGTGTCATGTCTAATACTCAAGCAATACACGCTAGCAGTGAGCTATTAATCAAGTAACGGGAAAGAACGTGGAAGGAGATTCAAGAAACGATTCAATGGGCACAGGCAAGGGAGCGGAAATGGTGCAACCAGAAAAGGTTGCCATCGCCGGGCTATGTTACCTTGGAGGATGTGACTGCTGGGTGGGTAAAGAAAGCGGACCGCGTGATGTTAAACGGAAAGAATATCAGCACCAAGGGTCCGATGGAGAAGCTGGACCACTGGATGGTTGGCCCTTTAGTGGTCTAACGTCAAGTGGGTAACCGAGCATACGAACTCCAACTGCCCACCGGATGGAGCATCCACCCAGTTTTCAATATCGGGTTGCTCAAACCCTATTGTGAGGATCTGGCCGCAGGTAGGGTCAAGGAAGTCCCTACCCCAGAACTTGTAGACAACGAGCCCAGTTACATTATCGCAGCTGTTGTAGACAGCTGATGGTACCGAGGAGCAAAGGCAAGGTTTCCGTCCCGTTTCGTCCAGTACCTGGTTTTATGGAAACGCTATAGGGCTGAGGAGAGCTCATGGGAGCCCTATGAGATGCTACAAGGGACAGGCTTTCAGGCCATGCTGGATTTCTACGAAAGATATCCGTCCAAGCCCAGGGACCATAGGGGCTTGGGGAATCGAGTCGTGGAAATAAGAGACAATGCAAAGGGTCCGGGAGGGACCATAGGGAAGAGGGGTGTGATGTAACAACCCAGCATACATGACCTATGGCAGGCAGAACCTATACCCATACAGGTAGCCAGGAGGCGAACTGGTAGGAACAGGCAGGCAAGTAAGTACTTAACCTACGGAGACCCGATAGCCCGGGCTCCGAGAATGAACATAATTGGCTGGTCTGGGACTTAGGTACCTAGATACACCCAGGAGCGGTGTCAGCATACTTAGGAATTTCTGAAGGCGCAGTTGCTCAGCTAGGCCAGGTAACTGGAGACAGGTCAGAAATGTCTATCGCCAGCGATGGGATAGACACGGTAACAGGGAAAGGTTATCTTGTCCGCTGGACAAGGTTACCCTACCCGCGGGATCAGGCTACCCTACCCTGGGGCTTGGGTGACCCTGCCCGGAGTCCTGAGTTACCCTACCTTTCAATAAGAAGTCCCTCAGGGAGTTCGGGAAAATTGACTGGAATGTTTGTCACACGAAGTCATGCATGATCCTGGAATCTGGGGTTCCAGGGGATGCTATTGGGCGAGCTACATAGCTTCCATCAAGCTGTAAATTGGAGACATTATTCCTATCATACCCTTCCAGTCCCGCCATGAGGCCCGGACGTCATGGGCAAACGGTTGTGTAGTTGTGTGCAGTCTAGCAAAGAGGAATCTTTGAAGATATGCTTGCAACACTGTATACGTCGCTGCCGTCCGGTCGACCATAAGCTGTTCACAGGATATATAAGGGGGCATAGGGTGGGAGGTGGAGTACGTCCTCCAAGTTCTTCGGAGTAAAAGGAACCAAAGCTGGGGGAGTTAATGGGTGTTAACCGTGGGGGTCCTGAATGTAGTCCCGGGTGGTCCCTGGGCAACGGGGAGAGTTTTACACCCAACAAGCCCGAAGGTGCTCCCAACGCTATAGGCTCTGCAAGGGAAGTGCAGAGACACTAAAAGCATGATTGCGGTAACAGGTAAGATAGACCTGAGGTAGTGGTCATGGGTAGCGGCCATTGGATCACTCGCGGACCATCGTGCCCTGCGGAAGACACCGGAAGCCCGAGACCCGTAAATAGTAAATAGATAAACCGCTCACATTAGCCTCCGGAGTCAAGTAGAGATCAATGTATATGGGAAGGGTGTCATAGATAGTCTAGTTCATGAGGCGTCTTGACTGTTAGCCACTGGCCAGACACCGATGCGCAGAAGCTTTCACTCCAGCGGGCAAAATGGAAATGCACCGCAGAAACGATAACCGTATAAGGCGAACGCTGACTAGAGTCTGTCAACAGATGCATGCCCGCAGGGTGTGCCAGGAGACATGTCGGACCACCCTTAGCGGGGAAGGGTGTGCTCAAATGGTTGGAGTAAACTCATGGGGGAGTTTCTGGCATAAGATAAAACTACCTGAAAGTCTATGCGAGAACTCTCCTACTCCAACAATCAATCCTCTCGAGACCTTAATTGAGTGAAGCGTCCGGCTTAATGATATTAAGTTCTACTATTTACTTTACTCTTACATTGGTGTAAACTTTTGGCGATAAGTTTGAACTTGTTTGGTGCGGTCGCAACCTTGGGATCCATCTTCCTAGGGGTACCCCCGTTACAAACCTATCAGCCTGATCATCTGCACTTGTTTGATCAGTTCTTTGACGTTACATAATGCTTTATTGAATGTATCAGTCCTAGCAAACCCTGCTTTGCCTGTTAGATCGGTAAGTGGTCCCATGGCAGTAGCATGGTGTACCAGAAATCGTGCAATATAGTTTACGAGACCCAGGAATTGCTGTAGTTCCTGCTGGTTTCTTGGCTTTGCCCATTCCCCAAATGAAGCTGGTTTCCTAGAGGAGGTGTAAATCCCATCATCGTCTATGCCATGCCCCAGTAATTCCAGTGATTTCGTAAACAGGGTTGACTTCTTTCTGCTGCCATAAAACCTTGCCTGCTGCAATCGTTCACATACCCTTTTGATATGCTGTATCTGCTCTGTTTCTCCACCTCAATAGATGAGGCTAACATCACTATAAACCCACACCAAGTGGTGTAGAAAGTCATGAAGTAGATCCTCCATTATATGGATGAAGGTAGAGAGTGCATTCATATTGCCTGACAATATGACCTTGCTTGCAAACCTGCCAAAAGGGGTTTTGAAGGTATTAAACTTTTCATTTTCTGGCTCAACACGGGTCTGCAAGTAGGCATCACTATGATCTACCTTGCTTCAGAATCTTGCCCTTCCCACAGCATTCAGGATCACTGTCCAATTCAGGATGGACAAGCTGTCCATGACTGTGATGTTATTTCGTAGTTTCAAATCGACTAGTGGTCTGATCCTTCCATCGAATTTCAGCTGAACTAACATGGGCACTTCTCCTGGGGATTCGGTCCAGTAGATAACTCCAGCCCTTAATTTCTCCTTTATCTAGTCACAGAGCTTTCCCTTGTATACTTCAGGTATACTGTATGTCTGTTGGGTCTAGAGCTCTGTTGTATCTTTTAGGTTAATGTGGTGGTTCACCATTCTAAGGGGTGGCAAGACCTCTGAAATCTTTTTACAGAATCCATCCGCACACTCGGTTAGGATTTCCTGCTGTTCAGTTTTACAAATCGCTGATCTGAACTCCACACTTGTTGGTTTACATAGTACTCGGACCTTTTTCTCCCCAAGTTCACTCGCTGCTTCCCCGTACCAGATAACAGCCCTATGCTGGGTCCTGAAAGACATTCCAAGTAGTGCATCATATTTTGCCAGATTGCCAACCATTATCCTGTGGTTCGGTAGCCTAGCCGAACCGAGTTGGATGGTTGCTTCACAAGTCTGACGACTTGTTGATCATGATCCTTTGATGGCCATGTTCACAGTGACCAGTGTTTTCACCAGGTGGTTCGAGATTCCCTGGCTTGTGACGACGGTGTTGCTAATAATGTCTGCACCCACTGCTCCTGTATTAAACAATACCTTGGCACATGCGCTATTAATCAAGATGGTTCCCTCCATGGCTCAGTGGGGGTAGAGAGTAGGGGCTGGAAGGGTTCAGTGGCATTCAATCTCAGCCTCAGCATCTACTGCGTTGATCTCCACCTCTTCGAACTCCTGTGTCTCAACCTGGTTTGCTGAGGCTTCTGTCTTAATCTGTTCTTTGGTAGGGCAGTCTCATGCCATGTGTCCTTTCTTTCCACATTCAAAGTGTTTACCATTCTCCTTTTGTTTCTATTCAGTATTTCTGGGGATCTTCCTCTGGAGTACTTTCGTTTTCCTCTCTTGTTGATGAGGCTTCTCCTGAGGTCTTCCCTTTCGCTTTGCTGTACTTTACTTTCCATAAGCACTGGGATCATGCAGGATCACATCCTGTTATTCTGCATCCAAGATGATGTCGTCTACATCATTGTCTTCCCGTTCCATTGGTTCTACCACTTGTCTAAGTTGAGTATCTATGGTGTCATAGAATCTTTGCTACAGTGCATAGTTATTAACCGTGAGTTCAGGCATCCATCCTTGGTACATTAGGAGCTCCATAGCTATCTTGGTGATTCTTTCAGTTTTGCCATGCTCTACTTGCTGAATGCTGTTGAAGGCTTTGTACAGTTCTTCTCAATTGTGGCTTGACTGGAATTGTTTCTCCAGATAATCTAGTATAGTCTTTCCACTGATATAGTCTCCCTCTTCGTATTCATCCATGTATTGGTGGTACGCTTCCAAGGCCACTCCTTCACAGAAAGCTCCCACATAGAGTCCTCTTTCTGTCTTGGATGTCTTGATTCCTTATGTGAGCAGGTACTGGTGTATCGAGGTTCTCCACCACCTGAATGCTTCAGGTTTGAGGTCATCTCCCTTTCCACCGTACTTCTCTGGTAGTGGTAACTTTATCTTAGGTTTCTTTGCTGGCTGGTCATTACCGCTACCAGTTGGGGGTACTGGCAGAGGTGGTGGGGGTTCTGAGCTAGACACAGCAGATTCGCTATCCTCGCTTTCATTGTCCTCTGTTTCAGAGGGATTCTTGGGTGATAATGGAGGGGCTGCTACTGTCTCGACTTGTTCTTCTTTAGGTTGTTCTCGGGTTCGCCAAGGCTAGTCTTTTGCAAGCTGCCTGGCTGCTTGATCAGTACTGGACTATACCATGTCCTTTGGCTCCTTGGGTTGTCGGGGGTATTCTAGCGCTTCCTGTGGGAGTTGCTTCCCACTCCCTATCTCGAGGAGTTCAATCGTTTATGCTGCCAAAGCCGACCTCCCAGGGTTCTGCCACATCCAGCTGCTAGCGTTTCTTGGTGGACGTTTATAGGTTGATCAGGCATCATCCAGGTACAATGTTTGTAACCACTTGCTAAGGTTAAAAAAATGTAATGTGTTCACACCTAAGGTGCTAATAACACTTCGAGTATGATAGCAACAGGTGGCCTGCTTGCTGCACAAGAGGCGAGCGCTGTGTAGGCTAAAGGAGTCTTCGCAAGGGCATAATAGGAGATCAAGAAGTAACCGTTTAACCAAGTACATCAAAGATACCATCAGTCAACCTCTACCGTTTCCCTTGCCGAATCAGGAGTGTTTAAATACAAGTTCTCACTCATCGCCCATATGCACAATAATATAAAACATTCAAAGTATCAAGCGATACCTTTGAAATATAACAAGTATCAAATGATGCTATCAAATCAAAACATAAAACATAACCTAGTACCTGTACCGGTTACAGCAGCCATCTCAGGTACATCATCAACCTAATTTTTCCCACGTACATTGTCTAGTTTTCACGAAGCCGTTTTCAATTCCTGTATTTTACTTTTGGCTTGTCTGTTCCTCCCATGGTGTCTAGGTGCTGCTTTGATGTATTCAATTCGTAGCAATCAATACTGCTCTCTCCGAACCTGTAACTCAAATCGTGGGTCTGCATCCCTTACCACCATTGTTGGATAACCGTGGGATGTAAATATCCTGTTCCATAGCAGTTCTCAGGTTGTTACTGCTGTAACTTCCTTGCTTGTTGGTACGAGCCATGGGAACCCCAAAAACCTATCTATGGCCACTATGATTGTATGGGATCCCCATGAATTGTGGAAGGGTCCTGCAAAGTCAATGGCTATCGATTCGAAAATATCAGATGGTAGACCAATTGCTTGGGTCCTTCATTCCTGTAACTTTGTGGCTTCTTTGCTGGTTTGGCAGGTGTGGTATTGAGCCACATATGCTCTGAAATCCTTTCATATTTCTGGCCAGAATAGGTACTCGGTAGCGAACTGTAAGTCCTGTTCAGTACTGTGATAGCGTTTGTTGTGGATCTCTGCTATGACGTACCCTCATAGTGTAGTATTCCCAAATGCGGGCCTTTCACAATGTACTAGCGTTCTTCCCCATACCATGGTTTCATGTATAGCATCCCGTTAGTGACCGCGTAAGAGGACAAACCTGCCTTGGAATCTATATGTTCCTTGACTTTCTTCCATATCGGTTCCCTCTGGTATGCTGCAACCATATGTGCTCACAATGTCCTAATCATTTCATTGACTGTTTGGCTGGTGTCCCGCTAGCCTTCTATCTCTCTTCCTTTAGTAGCTTTGGGTCAGTCATCCTCCTCATTATCTACCTAAACCCTGTATGGTCTACCTTGATATTCGTCCATCGATGGCGGCATCATGGAGACTATTGTTTCATTGCTACGGTTCTCCACCACTCTGCTTATTTAATTGGTGCCAGGGTATCCAGTCCGGGCATTTCGTGTTCTAGGACTTCTGTGTTCAGTATTGCAGGGATCATAAGAGACTAGGGCGTCTGTTAAATGAGGCTGGATGGCCCTTCCCCCGCACTATTTGGTCTACCGCCAATGGTTTGCTGCCACCGACAGTCATCGATTATGGGGAATTCCGGAGGTCTTGCATCCAGGTTCTGTCCTTGGGGGACTTAGTCCTTCACTAGGAGGTAGAGTGGTTGGCTTGCTTCGCCACCTGAAGTAGTTATTTGTAAGCTTAATCTCAGTTTGGTGATATGGGCAATGGTCCACGTAACAATGCGAATAGTACGGTTTGCTATGTCGGAGTTCTTCGGGTGTGGTGCTCGGGAAGCTGTACTTGTCATCCCAGGCATTTCCTGCAGAGATTGAGCAAGTGCACTCAGGAGGCACTGGGGCCTTATTGGGGTACTTACTGTATGAGTAAGTAGGGAAGTAGGGGAGATGTCTCGCTTGGACTTCCTTGTGTTTGTTTCTTGCTCATAGACCATGTTGTCAAAGATACTATCAGCTTCCTTTGTATAATCTTGGACATATAGTAGGTTCAGGTCTGATCCTCCCTCATATATCCGGGAAAGGGTATCGGCTAAATAGTTCGGGCTCCCTGGTGCATAGACTATCTTCACCTCATATTTTCCCAGGGCGCTAAGCCATTTAACTTGCTTTCTACTCATGTTTTTTGTGGTCTGTAGGTGTGTCCGGGGCTGGTGGTACTTGACTCTTGTGAATGCGTTTCCCATTAGTCCATTGTGGAACTCGTTAAGTACCTCCACTATTGCTAGGGCCACTTTATCCGTAGTTCCATAATTTGTCCCTGCCTTGGTGAACTTCCTGCTTTGCAATGTGGCTGGTCGAGCCATCCCCTATGTGTAACAGGGGCACCCCTAGGAAGATGGATCCCAAGGTTGCGACCGCACCAAACAACTTCAAACTTATCGCCAAATGTTCACACCGATGTAAGAGTAAGGTAGAGGGTAAAACTTAATGTCGTTAAGCCTGACACTTCACTCAATTAAGGTCTCGAGAGGATTGATTGTTGGAGTAGGAGAGTTCTCGCATAGATGTTCAGGTAGTTTTATCTTATGCCAGAAACTCCCCCATCACTTTACTCCAACTATTCGAGCA
>PYWC01000002.1:3424441-3443400 GCA_003182015.1 Tuber magnatum | reverse complement strand
GGAACTCCAGATTCCAGTATTCTGCATGGCTTCGTGTGACAAACATTCCCCACATTTTTCCCAAACTCCCCGAGGGACTTCGTGTTGAAAGGTAGGGTAACTCAGATCCTTGAACAGGGTAACCCAAGCCTCAGGGCAGGGTAACCCAGTCCTGAGGGTAGGGTAATCTGGTCCGGTGGACAAGTGGACTTTCTCCTGTTACCCTATCCTATCCCACTGCCAGAGATAGACACACTGGGCCTTTCTCCCGTTACCCAGCCTAGCTCTGTATTGCCCCTTTATAGGTCCCTAAGTATGCTGAAACCAATCTCGGGTGTAGCCATGTACCTAAATACTTGTGCCCACTAAGTCCGCTCATCTCGGAGCCCGGGCCATCGGGTCTCCGTAGGTCAAGTACTCACTTGCCTGCCGGTTCCTACCAGTTCACCTCCGGGCTACCTGTATGGGTATGGGTTCCGGCTGCCATAGCTCATGTACCCTGGGTCGTTACAGCAGAAAAGCTCCTGAGATAAGTGAGCTAAGCCAATACAATGCCTAGGTGGTGTACAGCGCAGGACAAACAAACTATTTAGTTGACGCACTCTCCTGCATCTGGGAAGACTCTGATGAGCAGACTCCACCACCTGTCCTCAATTTTACGCTTGAGGATGGCGATATAACTCACTCCACCTCCTATGCAGATCCTTTAATAGCACTAGCCTTGATTTCTCACAAAACCTCTCCTATGTTCTCAGCCTGCTCTATGCGGTGCTGGCACTTGCACACTTGCCCCAAACCAAACATGGGGGATGACAAACGCCCCTCAAGGGGTAGTACTGAATATGGCTCTGAATCGGATGAACAGACACAACCCACAGTGACACCCCCAAGTCCTCAGCCACAACGACACCATGCCATCCCAGCAATAGAAACCCACAGAGCGACCCCTCCGTTGAGCACACCAGGACTACCTGCAGCAGACCCCCTGTATGGAGGATCCCTTAGCATCTACAACAAGGAACCAATTGTCTCGATTGTGCCCCCACCAATAGATGCCTACTGCTGTACCCTGTACGATGTCCTGGAAGAAGAAGAAGATATAGTACAAACCACGACTGGAGCACAATAGATGGAAGATGACCAAGATGTTATCGATACATCCTGCATAACGCGAAGCGTTTTACGACAAGAGATGGTATCTGGATACCGGCATGAACTAATCTACTCACCTGTTACGAGGTGCACTGGACAAGGAGACCTGGAAGGAGCCTATGTAGCAAACAAAATGCTATACATAAGGACCCGTTATTGTGAACACTGCCTCCCTATCCCCAAAGGACAGGTGTTCAATGGAAAAACCCTGCGAGAATATGTCCTGTATGAGATACATGGCAAAGGACAGCATAGTGCAAAACGAAACCTCAGATATCCGACGCAATACGTCTACTGGCCTTAACTGAGGAAGGACTTTCGTGATTATATAAAGCAGTGTGACAGCTGCTAAATGAATAAGGAACCAATCCACTGATCAGGAAGAAGGACACAAACACTTGACCCAGCTTCTGCGGTGTTTGAGTAGATTGCCCTTGATTTCGCAGGACCTTTCAATAAGCCAAATGGGTTTGACCTTGTCCTAGTAGCAGTGGATCGATTAAGGAGCTATGTGTGGCTTATACCTACCAATACCACACTGACAGCAGAAGGAACAATGAAACTCCTAGCACGAGAAATCTTTACTCCTCATAGCCATGCCCTGTCAATGCTTAGTGGTGCTGACCCTCGTTTCGAACCTAACTGGTGGAAGCAGACATGCAAATCCCGGGGAATCGAACAGGGCTAAGCAGTACCTGGTCACCATGAGACTAATGAACAGGGGTAGGGAAAGATCCGTGACCTTAAGCCCAGGTTGAGGAACATGGTCAACCGACCGCAGACAGACTAGAAACCCTGTAACGTGTTCGGGCCAGGCCCTAGTCACCTGGCAGTACGGTAGGAGCAGATGGCTTCTTGATCAACAAGAAGCGAGCGCTGCTTGCTAAAGGAGGCTTCGAAGGGTGGTAATGGGAAATCAAGGAAGTAAGCATTCAACCAAGTATATTAAGAATACTGTCAGTCGAAGTCTGCTTTCTCCTTTGCGGAAATCAGCAGTCTTTAAATACCCGCATATTGCTTATCTCCAGTATGAGCGATATTGCAAAACAATGTGTGTATCAACCGATAGCACACGAAACACTATAAGTATCAAACAATACAGTGAAAGCAAATATAAAACGATGTGTGTATCAACAAATAGCACGCTGAACAATATCAGTATCAATCGATACCGTGAAACCAAACATAAAACAACCTAGTACCCGGACTGGTTATACTCCCAAAATAAAATAACAATTTCACCAAACAAAAATAACATAACGAAATCCTAATAGCCGGTAAATCCGCTAATCTCCTGAAAGTCCGCTTAGGACCCATCCTCATTGTCAGTGCTATCCTGTAACAATCTCATGTCGTCCTACAAGATCCATTCCGCAACCTCCAACCATCTTTTCAAACACTCCCCACAGGGCGCTGCTCGCACAAAGCAATGGGGCTCCCAGTAGTGGGACAGGTCCACAAAGTTCCGTACTATCCGGTCCTCCCATCCCTCCGTCTCGATATTGATGCGTCCGCAATCCTCGCAGTGATCGATGTAGAATATTTTCCAGTATGCGCTTAGCGCGATGATTTCTTGGTATAGTAGGTATCCCAAAATGAGGTCTCGTCCCTTGATGCCGACTTCTGCATAGGTTGACCTTTTTGTTTCTTTCGCATAAGGATAAGGTTTGTAACAGGCTAAAGGTATTGTAAGAGGTTAAAGGTTTGGAGGTCTAGTAGTGTGGTCTGTTTTTTCAGCGGTTTAGTGGGATGGTGGGTGGTATTTATGTTGCGGCGTCGACCTCGCTTAGGTGTTTGCCTCGCGCAGGTGTCGGCCTCGCTTAGGTCTTCAGGGGAAGGAGGGTGCTGCTTAGTTTCGGTTTCTTCCGTCTCCATGCAACCATGACATTTTCCTGTGCTCAGGTAGCACCCGCTACCGAATCGGGAAACATCTGACACTGTTCCTCCCCCCATTGGTCCTGTCGATTCTGTTCTTATTTCTAAATATTTGTGGCATATGTGTATGAATAGTTGGTGTGTAAGGTATCGTCTAGGGATAATATCACGGTTTACCAACAGTCCCATTAGCTGATGGCGCAGTCTCCAAGGTACTTGCCTATAGTTTGACATCGTAAGCCTGTTGGAAGGTGTCGTTTTCCTTTCGCTATTGCCAGTACTTAGCCGCGGCCAGCTGGGCTAGGTATGCTGCTTCATCTTCCATTACCGGTTTTTCATCATCGCTGCTTTCAAAATCGCTCGGAAAGTGGGCTGACCAGAACCCATCCTCTATCCCTTGGTCTGTGTCTGGGCGCAGGTGTTGGATTTCTGGCAGTGTTGGGCTCCACACCACCATCACATGGTTTATCATAGGGGGTAACTCATCGTCCCCTTTGTTGTCTACCCACCATTGATAAACCAATTCCATCGCATTTTCCAATCCTTCCCTGGGTTCCCAGCCATTCTCTGTTTCTGGGTACCCCACCCATTTCACTAGAAATTGGTCACGGTCATAGCGTTTTCTATGGTCTCGTATGGCTTCCACTTCCCATTCCGGTTTCCTGTTAACTACAATCGGGGGTGGTTTCACATAGCTCCTTCCAGGGAAGGAGATATTATCGTTAGGGAGGTATCTTTTCACGGTGGATGCATGGAATGTCGCTTCTCAGTTTCTGTACATTCTGCCATCCATTTCTAACGTGTAATTTTGTGTATGCTCATCGTATTCAATTAGCTTGAATGGATCACCCCAGCGCGGTTGCAATTTCCAGCTAAGTGCCAACTCCGTTCCAAATAAGCTTCCGCATACCAGTAACAGATTACCCTTTCCTATCGGTGTATGGTATTTGCATCGTTTTGCTGCCGTTCTCGTGCTTCTAAATCTTGCCAATTCAATCTCCTGGAATGCCGCATCCCAGATTGCTTGGTGCCTAGTTAACAATTCGTCGGCAGCCGGTACTATGGAGTTCTTCAAGTTTCCTAGAGGGAGTAGTGGGTAATTCTTTCCAGAAATGGCCTTATGCGGTGACATATCGAGAGTTTCTGACCATCCCGCATTCAGGTATGCTGCTGTCTCTGGTATGGCATCAAACCAATTGTTTTGTCTGGCAGTCACTAGGTTTCAGAGAGCTGTCTTCAATTCACGAATTTTCCTTTTGACTAGTCCATTGGTTTCATGATGGCCTGGTACTGCCTAGATATGCTCAATGCCTAACGATCGACACTGTTGTTTCCACATGTGTGACTCAAACCGTGGGTCCGCATCGCTTACTAAAGATGTTGGGTAGCCATGTGGTGTAAATGTCTTCTTGCATAGCAGTTCCCAGGTTGTTATTGCTGTTACTTGCTTGGTTGTAGGTATGAGCGACGTGAATCCCGAAAAGCTATCCATCGCAACCAGCATTGTGTCGTATCCCCATTAATTATGGAAGGGTCACGCAAAGTCAATGGCTATTGATTCGAAGATTTCCGAGGGCAGGGTAATTGTTTGACCCTTTCCTTCTGGCAAGTTTGTAGGCTCCTTATTTATCGGGCATGTGCGGCACCGGGTTACATACGCTCTAAAGTCCTTCCACATTTCAGGCCTAAATAGTTACTCCGTTGTGTACCGCAAGTTGCGTACCACAAGTTGCGTTCAACACTGGGGTGGCCTTTGTTATGGATTTCGCTAATGACATATTCTCTTAATGTCGTATTTCCATATGTGGGGCCTTTAGGTATATACAGGTCGTCTTCCCCGTATCTGGTTTTTGCCCATAACATTCCATTTGCAACCTTGCAGGAGGACAGGTCTCGTGTGGAGTCCACGTTCTCACTGACCTTTTTCCAAATTGCTTGTTTCAGGTATGCTGCTATCATATGTGCTCGGAACGTTCCGATCATTTTAGTGACTATTTGTAAGGTGTCGCCTTCCTCTTCTATTTTGCTTCCTCTGGTTGTCGTAGGTGGGTCTCCCTCCTGGTTGTCTTCCAAGACATCGTATAGCCTGCGCCGATATTCTATCCTTGTCGGGGGCATTACTGAGACTATTGCCTCATTGGTATGGCTTTCTAGCCATTCCGCTTGCCTAATTGGTAGTGCGCTATCAGGTCCTGGCATTTGGAAAGTTGCTATTATCTCGGCTGACAGGTTCTCTATTGGTTCTGGCTGCGGTATTTGGAATGCCGGGGTTTCTGGGTTTAGGAGTGCCGGAGTCATATATGATCTGGGCGTGGGCTGGGCAAGGTTGAATGGCCCTTGTCCGGCACTTGTTGGTCTACCTCTGATCGTTTGTTGCCATTCCCAGTCCTTGATTTCGGAGCACTCCGCAGGGCCTGGGTCGATTTCTGTACTTGCGGGGATTGGGCCTTCACTAAGTGAGTGAGGGGTTGAATTACTCCATCGTCTCGCATGGCTGTTAGTGAATTTGATCTCGGTTTGGTGATACAGGCAATGATCCACGTAACAGTGTGAGCAGTGTAATACGCTATGTTGGAGTTCTTCCAGTGGCCTGCTTCGCAGGGTATATTGGTCACCCCAATTGTTTCCTGCAGTAATCGAGCAGGGGCTGTCGGATGGTACAGCGCCCTCGTTGGGGTACTCAGTATAGGAGAAAGGAGGGGAAGGAGGGGAGAACTCCTGCGTGGGCTCCATTGTGTTGGAATCTTGTTCGTAGACTGTGTTATCCGAGATGCCAACCGATTCCTGCGTATAATCGTGGACACAGAGTGGTTTCAAGTCTGCTCTTCCCTCGTAAACCCAGGAAAGAGCATGAGCTAAATACTTCGTACTTCCTGATGCGTAGACTATTTTCGCGTCGTGCTTTCCCCAGGCACTTAGCCATCTCCCCTGCTTTCTGCTAGGGTTCTTTGACATTCCCTGATGTGTTGAGGGTTGGTGGTCTGTAACTATCGTGAAGGAATTTCCCATGAGTACATTGTGGAACCGATTAGGTGCTTCCACTAATCCTAAGGCCTCTTTATCAGTGGTCCCATAGTTCATCTGAGCATTAGTGAATTTCCCGGTGTATAACGCGGCTGGTCGCGCCTTCTCATAAGTGGGTCCCTGTCCCACCCATGCTCCAACTCCTAAATCTGAGGTGTCCGTAACCAACCATATTGGTTCCTAGCTTCCTATGTCTATTCGTCGCATAACTGGATGATCGATAATTCACTTTCGGACCATATCGAATGCCGTTTGGTCGGTCGTTGCCTATATGAATTCGCTGTTTCCCGTTAACTCGGTTAGCAGTGCGGTTAACGTTGCAGGGTGTGGGAGAAACTGGGCCACATAATTCACTATTCCTTGGAATTGTTGTTCTTCTTCCTTGTTTTTTGGTGTTTCCCATTCTACAATGGATGATATTTTCTGGGGGGAGGCATGGATCTCCTCGTTGTCTACTATGTGTCCTAATACTTCCCGCTTGTCCGCAAAAGGCACTGACTTGCTTTTGCTCCCATAGAATTTTGCCTTTCCGAGTTGATCACATACTTGGCGTAAGTGTTTCTCGTGTTCCTCTGATGTGTCTGAAAATATGAGAGTATCATCAATGTATACCCATAAAAAATGGTATAAATACCCGCTTAGAAGGTCCTCCATTATTCACATTAATGTTGCTGGTGCATTCGTGTATCCTTGTAGCCTTGCTTTGCTCACAAATCCTCCGGACAGGGTTTTAAGCGAGTTGAACTTAACATTGTCCTTCCCCACCCGTGTTTGGAAGTATGCGTTGCTTAGGTCGATCTTACTGCTCAATTTCGCTCGGCCTATTCAGTTAAGGATCTGCTGTTCATTTGGAATCCATGGACCATCCATGATCGTGTTATCGTTCCTCACTTTCAGGTCGACCAAAGGGCGGATCCTTCCATCTGGTTTGCGTTGTGCAAAGATAGGTGCCGCTCCGGGAACCTCCTGTCGTATAATTACTCTACTTTGTAATTTCTCGTTTATCCACTTCATGTGTTTTTCCTTGTACGCTTCCCAGATCGAGTATGTTGGTTGGTTTCGTAGGTCCATTGGATCTTTTATCCAAATGTGGTGGCTAATCTTACGCACAGGGGGTAACGTTTGAGGCACTTGGTCTGGGAATACATCCTTGCATTCTTCCAACAATGTTGTTGGGGTGGTGTCGGACACAGCGGCTCGGAATTCCCCACTTGTTGGTTTGCATAGCACACGCAGCTTGTCATCAGGAAATTCCACTGCTGTATCCCCACACCTGATAAGAGCATTGTCTCTTTTCAGGGATGGCATTCTAATTATGTCATCGTACTTTGCCATGTTCCCTACCAACATCTCCTGATTGCTGCATTTATTTTTCCCCATTTCTGCAGTTGGTCCATATTCCCTGTAGCTTGAAGAGTGGGCTCCTTTCATAGCCATATGGACTGTTGTTGGTTGGGATGGAGGCTCTGTAGGGATGCCATTGGTAGAGATAAAGGTGGCGCTAATTATGTCGCAGCCGATGGTTCCCGTATCTAATAGTACCTTTGCTGGGTGGCCTTCTATGTGAATCGTTCCCTCAAGAGCGTCATGGGGCCTGATTGCTAACGTTGGTTGCGTTTGGAGGCATTCCATTTCTACGGAGTTAATTTCCACTTCTTCATATTTAGTTGCTTCCATGTGGTTTGTGCTAACCTCTCGCTTAGCGGCCTTTCCTTTTTCTTTTTTGAAATAGCAGTGCTTTCCGTAGTGCCCCCATTTCCCGCATTCGAAACACGTGCCTTCCTTGCGTCCTTTCTGCGTCTTGTCCTCTTTGTCCTTTGAATCCTGGCAGTATGGTTTATCCTTTTTTGTATTATCCCGCGATGATGATCCATTGCTGTTCTTTTGTTGCGGTATGTGGGTTCGGTAAACTCCTGTTTCATGCAGGATGGCGTCCTTCCGTTCGGCCCGCTTGAGAATACTTTCAAAGGAATTACCCTCCTTCTCCATGCATTCTCCCTGCTGGCGTAGTCTGGGGTGCATTGCCGTATACAATCTTTGTCACAGCGTATACTGAGATACCGTCCCGGTAGACAATCATCCGTGATACATTAAGAGATCCGTCGCAACCTGGGTTATTCTTTCTCTTTTGCCATTTTGTACTTGCTGGATATCCTTGAACCATTTGTATACTTCTTCTGTCTTTCACAAGGATTGGAATCCCTCTCTCAAGTATTTTATCAGGGTCGTTCCTGGGACTTTTTCACCACTCTCATAGTGGTTCATTGCTGGGTGGTATGCTTCTTCTGTCATTCCGGTACAGAAGCTTCCCAAGTATGCTCTGCTTCCTTCCTTAATTTTGTCCACTTCGTGTAGGGCTAGGTATTGAGAAGTTGTTATAACCCACCTGTCAAATACTTCAGGTTTCAAGTCGTCCTTTTCGCCCGAGAATGAGAGTGGCAGTGGAAATTTAATTGTAGGTCCTGCTCACCCCACCCGCAAGAATCACCTTCGGACATATTGTGTTCGGACTCTTCGTTACTTGAGTTGTCGTCTGGCGGGCTTTCTGGAGAGTCGCTGGGGGATTCGTCTAGTGGCTGCCTTTCTACTGAGTGATGAGACGCTTCCTCTTTGTCTTCTTCCTTCATATGTGTCCCGGCAGGTATCCTGTCTCTCTTGGGTGGTTGCCCCGGTTCCTTCCCTTTACTGGTGCTGGGGGGAAATAGCCCAGGAAGGCTGGTTGCTGCCTTTGCTAACTCTTCAGTTGATTCACTAAAGATCGGTTTCGCCAAGTCTCACGCCAGTTGAAATTCTGCTTCGTCAATTGAGGACTCGCTCTTGGGCCCTTTCGGTTTCTTGGGTTGCCTTTTCCTCGTAAGGCCTTCCCGTGGGACCTGCTCGCCACTTCGAGTCTCCAGTGACTCAATTGTGTCGTGTTGGCGGAGCCAAACCTTTCGTGGTTCTACCGCTCCTCGATGCGAGCTTTTCTGTTGGACTTTTCATTGGTTGGTGAGACGAAGTCCTTGCAGGTTGCTTAACCACTTGCAGAGGTTAAAAAAATGTAAAGTGTTCGGACCAGGTCCTAGTCACATGGCGGTACGATAGGAGCAGGTGGCTTTTTGATCAACAAGGAGCGAGCGCTGCTTGCTAAAGGAGGCTACGAAGGGGTGTAATGGGAAATCAAAGAAGTAACCGTTCAACCAAGTATATTACGAATATTGTCAGTCGAAGTCTACTGTCTTCTTTGCGGAAATCAGCGGTCTTTAAATATGCCATATCACTTATCTCCAGTATGAGCGATATTGCACAACAATATCCATATCAACCGATAGCACACGAAACACTATAAGTATCAAACAATACAGGGTGACCAAAGATAAAACCATGTGTCTATCAACCAATAGCACGCGGAACAATACCAGTATCAAACGATACTGTGAAACCAAATATAAAACAATATGTGTATCAACTGATAGCACACGAAACAATACTGGTATCAAATGATACCGTGAAACCAAACATAAAACAACCTAGCACCCGTACCGGTTACAAACCCCTCCTCAATACCCTCACAGCATACCTGAGTGCTGGCTTCTCTAAAACTCTCAACATGTCGCCATACAAGGGAATGTATAGACACAACCACCCCCTGCTTCTGGTAACCCTCTTCATGAATTTAGCCGTCTCTGCCTTAGATGACTACCTCAACCGGCACTAGAGCGATTGCAACTTATCCTTCCCCACAGTTATACAAGCAAGACACCACAGCGCAACTACTGCAGCACGATGCAGAAGACCTCACAGGCCTATTGGGGTTGGAGAATTGGTCCTAGTACATGGCATGCCATTTGCATTGACATCTGGGAGGAGCAAGACACTACAACCTCCCTGGCGAGGACCATTTAAAGTATTGGAATACAATGAGTCTAGCGAGAACTACATAGTTAAGATGGACGCACGAACCTATTTGCAGGACACTTGTGTCTTTCACTCTGCTTTAGTAAAATATTGCCACGCAAACGATAACCAAAGGTTCCCTGGATGAGCCCATACTCGACCTACCCCGATTCTAATAAATGAAAACCAACAATAGGAAGTTGCAAAAATCTTGGACCACAGAAAGCGATAGAATGATAACGAATTCCTAGTGAAGTGGAAAGAACATCGATGAAGTGAAGACAACTGGGAACCTCTGGAAGGACTCGAGCACGGTATAGTGCTAGTGGAGGAACGGTGGGAACACAACAAGGAAGGAACAGCACCAAGTATTCAACAGATTTCAATAGGAATTGCCAGACCAACCACAAGGTACTCGTCACCATAGATGGCTGATACCCAGCGGTTAGGGGAAGAGATCAATGAAGGACCGGCAATGGAAGGCTTCTGGGCTGGTTACTTGGATAGCGAATTTGAATCGACCATTGAGGAGTATGAAGCACTAGAGAATGCAGCACTTGACTACTACTTCTAGAACCTAACACCTCTCTATCGAAAACCGTAATGACGTCAAACTATGTGGAACTTAGTGTGGGGCAGTGCTAGGAGCTTGAGGGACTGTTGATGAATCATGCTACTATCCCATTATCTGAATATTTCTCTAAACTTTACTGTTCTTACTGTTAAGAATGTGGGATGGTGCGAGTGACGTGTGAGGACAATGTTGGAGTGCGGGACTACTATGACATGCCCTGGTATGAAAGTAGTTTCTTTATTGAAGTTGCAGCTTGCGCTTCTTGTTTGTCATCTGATTGCATGTTGAGTGATGAGTTTCTTGAGGAGGAAGGTTATGGCGAGCAGGATTTCTCAGAGAATTTTGATTTCCAGCATCAGGGGTTTTGTTTTGAGTTCAACAGTTGTTTTGTTTCTGGGAATGTAATCGCTACAGGTACTAGGTTATGTTTTATGTTTTGGTTTGATAATATCATTCGATACTTGTTATGCTTCAAAGGTATCGCTTGATACATTGTATGTTTTATGTTATTGCTCATACTGGAGATGAGGGAGAACTTGTATTTAAACACCGTGGATTCCACGAGGGAAACAGCTGACTTTGACTGACGGTATCTTTAATATACTTGGTTGAACGGTTACTTCTTGATCTCCAATTACACGCTTTGGAAGCCTCCTTTAGCCTACACAGCTCTCGCCTCATGCGCAGCAAGCAGGCCACCGGTTACTATCGTACTCGCAGCGTGATTAGCACCCTAGGTGTGAACATGTTACAGCTGCCTAGTCAAATACAGGATGGTCCGAAACTCTTCAGATATAACCATACAAGGCAGTTTATGGGAAAGATTACCTGCTACTCCTGCTAATGAATTTCAAAAACTCCCCAGTACTAGCAGCCGATGAGTTGTTAAATAGACACCAGGCGATCCAGAACACTGCATTCGATTCTATCAAACCAGTGTGATTCAGGAGTATGAGAATGGCAGCAAAATGATGCAGACACCAAACAGCAATAGGGATAGATAACTATTTATTAGTTTGCGGAAACCTGTTTGCAACTTAGTCTGGACGAAGCAAAAAACTGCACCGACCGTGGCGAGAACCGTTTAAGATAATTGGATATGATAATCATAGGGAAAATTACACAGTGGAAATGGATAAGAGAACATACAGGAACTGAGAAGTGACATTCTGCATATCTACAGTGAAAAGATGCCTCGCTAACAATGATGCCATGTTTCGGGGGAGAAGATATAGAAAGCCAACTCCGATCAGGGGTAACGAAAAACCAGAGTGGGATGTGGGTGCTATACTAAACCATTAAAGGTCATATCATTATGACCAGATCGTGGTGCAGTGGGCGGGGTACCGAGAAACGGAGAATGGCTGAGAACCCCTCGGAGACTGGGAAAACTCAAAGGGATTAGTAAACTAATAGTGGGCAGATGATAAACTGGAGGATGAGCTACCCTCGACAATAAGTCTTGTGATGGTGGTGCAGAACCCAACTCTGCCAGATATCCACGATTCCCACCCAAATACGAATAAAGGGATACAAGATAGTACCTGGTCAGCCCATTTTGAAAGGAATTTTGAAAGCGGCAAAGTTCAGAATCGGGTAATGGAAGATGCAGCTGCATACCTGGCAAGGCTAGCCGAAGCAGAGTCCTGGGAATGACGAAGGAAGAAAAACACATACCATCCAACTGCCTTACCATGTCAAACTATGAGCAAGTGCCATGGAGACTACCCCATCAGCTAATGAGACTATTGGTGAACCATGCTATTATTCCTAGACGATACCTTACACAGCGATTATTCATACGCATTTGCAACAAATGTCTTGATATAACAACTGAATCACCAGAACTGATGTGCGGAGCAATACTATGAGACGTATTCTGCTTTGGTAGTGGTTGCTACGTTAGTAGCGAAAAATGTGATATATGTATGGAGATGGCAGAAACTGAGATTCAGTACCACCTATCTTCTCCTGAACACCTAAGCAAGACTGATACTAAAAAGGAAATGCCACACCTTCCCCTGAACACCTAAGCGAGAATAACACCAAGACATAAATACCACCCACCCTGCTGCAAACGTATGGGAAAAATTCAAGGTGTTGCACCCAACTGAAAAACTCCAGAAAAAAACACCTTATGCTTTTTGAAAGAAAACTGAATAATGTCAATCTACGAAGAAGGCAACAGGAAAGCATGATCCCAGGTAGTAGGACACCTACGATACAGTGAAACCATTCCACCAAGCGCATACCGAAAGATATTCTATATTGACCACTGTGAGGAATATGGAGGAATCGATATCGAGACCGAGGATTGCCAGGTTCGGACAGTCTGAGACTGGATTCATTTACCACATTACCGGAAATCAGGTTGCTTTGTAAGTGAGGCACCGGGCCAGAGTGTTTGGAAAGATGGCTGGAGGGTACGCAATAGATGTTGCAGGATGACATAGGAATCTTGCAGGATAGCGATGACGCTGAGGATGGGTCCTATAAAGACTTTTCAGAAAATAGCGGGTTTGCCAAGTAGTAGGATTTTGTTAGGTTATATTGTTTAGGGAAATTATTATTTCATTTTCGCAGTATAACCAGTACGGGTACCAGGTTAGGTTTCATATTTGGTTTCACATTCTCAGTTAATACTTGTAGTCTTCCCTGTACTATCAGTTGATACATACCATGTTTCATGTTTGGTTCTACGGTATCGGTTGATACTTGTATTGTTTTATGTGTGACCAGTTGATGCACACTGTGTTTTGGAATATCACTCATGCTGCATATAAGTAATACACTGTATTTGAAAACCACTAATTTCCACGATGGAAATCGCAGACTTCAAATGCTGGTATTCCAAATATACTTAGTTCCACAGTTACTTCTCGAATCTGCTATTACACTCTCTTGAACCCTCCTTCAGTACACGGCACTCATTTCTTGTTGATCAAGAAGCCATCTGGTCCTATCGTAGCACTACATGACTAGGGTCTCCCTGAACACGCTACAACTTTGAATCAGGTTGGTATTCAATACATTTAATGCCAATAATGTCCGGCTGTGTAATAGAATATAGGAAGGGTATAAATCCGTACAGAAGAAAAGATGAGGCAAGCGACATCATATGTTAGAGTTTATTACATATAATACAAACCAGCATAGCGTAAGAGGCATGTCATGGAATCATTGGCCCAAGGTCATGTGTTCGATCCCAGGGTAGGTTGGAGTATTGTGGAATGGAATAATTTCTACCCCTGTAATGCCGGCAGAAAAATCCACAATTATGCCCATACTGAAAATTGCGGGCCAGGAGATTTGTACGGGATCCTGAAGAGAGGGTTTTCAGCTATTCCGATTGGGTTGAACAAATTATTTTAGTCAATTGATTTGGGAGATCAATGCGTGCAAAGATCCCTCAGCTGCACCAACTGACAGAAGTAAACTGAGCGGTTGCTCAGCTACCCCAATGGAAGTCCCAAGGTCAAGTATTTGGAGCAAGACTGAGAAGCAAGTCGGTTGATTGAGGAATGCCGAGGAAATCTTAAAGAGACAATAATACACAATAGAGGTTCATTTATCGACACCTAGAGGCATGATATGGTAGAGTCAGGAGATGGCCTGCTGTAGCCGGTATAGGAACTAGGTTAGTTTGTGTTTGGTTGCATAGTATCACTTAGTACTAGTATTGCAACGTGTGCTAGCGGTTGATACAGACCTTGTTTTATGTTTGGTATCGCAGTAGTGTTTGATACGGGTATTGTTTCGCCTGCTATGAGTGGATACAGAGATTGTTTTATGATTGCTTTTACAGTATCATTTGATATCTGTATTGTTTCGTATGCTATCAGTTGATACACAGCCTGTTTTATGTTTGATTTCACAGCATCGTTTGATACTTGTATTGTTTCGTGTGCTATCGGTTGATAAAAACTATGTTTTGGAATATTACTCATACTGGAGATAAGCAATATGCTGTGTTTAAAGACCGCTTATTCCCGCAGTGGAAGCAGCAGACTTTGACGGACAGTATTCTTAATATACTTAGTTGAACGGTTACATCTTTGATCTCCTATTTCACCCTGTTCGCAGATTCCTTTAGTCAGCGGCACTCTCTTCTTGTTGACCAAGGAGCAATCTGCTCCTACCTTACCACAACGTGACCAGGGCCTTGCCCGAACATGTTACACCTGCTGTGTGCGAGGTTGACCATGAGTGTCAAGAGACCTAATTCCCCATTGCACATAAAGGAGGATACTTCCTGCAAATGGATAAAAGTTCCTAAGACATGGACGAGCCTGTTATCAGAGTTAATCACTTGTAACGACCCAGCATACATGAGCTATGGCAGTCGGAACCTTTACCTATACAGGTTGCTAGGTGGTGTACTGGTAGGAACTGGCAGGCAAGTAAGTACTTGACCTATGGAGACTGGATGGCCCGGGCTCCGAGAAGGAACAGAATTGGCTGGTCAGGGACTTAGGTACCTGGATACACCAGGGAACGGTATCAGCATACTTAGGGACTTCTGAAGGGGCAGTTGCTCAGTGAGGCCGGGTAATTGGAGACAGGTCAGAAATGTCTATCGCCGGCGACGGGATAGACAGGGTAGCCTGCAAAAGTTATCTTCTCCCCTGGACAAGGTTACCCTACCCTCGGGATCAGGTTACCCTGCCATGGGGCTTGGGTTACCCTGCCCAAGGTCCTGAGTTACCCTACCTTTCAGTACGAAGTCCCTCACGGAGTTCGTGAAAAATGACCAGAATGTTTGTCACGCGAAACCATGCATAACGCGGGAATCCGGAGTTCTGGGAGATGCTATTGGGCAAGCTACGCAGCTCCGAAGAGGCTCCAAACTGGACACATTATTCCTCTCATACCCCTTCGGCCCCGCCTGGAGGCACAGATGGCATGGGCAAACGGTTGCGTAGTGGTGTGCAGCATGGCAAAGCGGAATCTTTGCGGACCTGCATGCAGTACCGTATATGTCGCTGCTGTCCGGTCGACCAGGACCCATTCGCAGTTTGTAAAAGAGGGGATAGGGTTGAAGGTGGAGTACCTCCAGCAAGTTGTTGGGAGTAAAACGGACCAAAACCGGCAGAGTTAACGGGTGTTAACTGTGGGGGTCCCAAAGGTAGTGCCAGGTGGTGCTGGGGCGACTGGGGGAGTTTCACACCTACCAAGCCCGAAAGTGTCCTCAATGCTATAGGCTCTGAAGGGGAAGTGCAAACGCACTAAAAGCATGATTCCTACCACAGGTATGGTCCATCCAAGGTAGTTGTCATGGGTAGCGCCCATTGGATTACTCCCAGACCACTGTGTCCTGCGGAAGACACCGGAAGTCTATAAACCGCAAATAGTAAGTAGATAAAACGCTTGTGGTAGCTTCTGGGACTAAGTAGAAATCAACGCACATGGGAAGCGTGTCATAGATAGTCTGGTTCATGCAGCGTCTTGACTGTTAGCTACTGGCAAGACACCGATGCGCAAAGATTTTCACCTGGTCAGGTAAAATGGAAATATGCCGCAGAAACGATAACCGTATAAGGTGAAGGTCGACTAGACTGTGTCGACAGACGCGTGACCAATGGGTGTGTCAGGTGGCGTGTCGCACTGCCCTTAACAGAGAAGGGCGGGCCCGAACGGTTGCAGTAAACTCCTGGGGCAGTTTCTGGCATAAGATAAAACAACCTGAATGTCTATGCCAGAACGCTCCTACTCCAACAATCAATCCTCTCGCGACCTTAATTGAGTGAAGCATCAGGGTTAACGATGTTAAGTTTTACCGTTTACTTTACTCTTACTTCCTTGTGGACTTTTTGCGATGAGTTGAAGTTGTTCGGTATGGTGGCAACCTCGGGATCCGTATTCCTAGGGCTGCCCCCATTACAGTATATTATTAAGCGAGCTCCTCGCCTAACTCCTCTTTTGATTAAGTGTTTTCCAACCTTCGGCCCTGACCTTGCCTGAATACTGGTAACCTTGTCTAGAACAAGTAGCCCAGGGTGGCAAGAGCAATGGCTAGTACCGAACTTCGAACCAGAATGGAATGCAACTCGGATTCAGACCGCAACCAGGAATAGAACTCCGCCAACACATTTTGCGCGTCGGTTTTCGCGGATGTCCGTGTTATTGAACGCGATGGTCACTAGTTGCTTCTGAAGGCCGCCCCTATTTAGTTACCTGATGAATGTGTTGATCTTTGGTTATAGACCCTCGCCCTGCAGCACGTTCATTCTTTCAAGATTCCGCCCTTGTCCATACCATGACTCCTCCCCCGCCGCAAGGGGTACCTTTCCGCGAGTTCTCCCGCGAGTTCAGCAAACCTTACATCGTCTGGGAGGTATCCAAGGTGATTGAGAACGCGAAGCGGGAACTGAAGAACTGGAATGCCCAGCAGCGGCAGGTGTTCTGTAAACAGATTACTACGGCAGCGGTAGAATGGATGAAAGTACAGCAGGAGGCATACCTGCGAAAGTTAAGAGACCAGGACATGTTGAAGGATCACATGGCAGCACTGGAAAGGGCCTTCGCAGGAGGTTATACTGTTGATGGTGACAATGACGTACTGATGATAGAGGCGGCGCCCCCACTCCTACTCATCCACACGAAGCCTGAGAGCTTCCGGATGGAACTAGCTATGAGAGCCTGGGATGAACAGTGGAGGACATACCTAAGCTCCGTGGGTATAGGAATGTTGGAAAGCCTCAAGGGTGAAGGCTACAGCTATACCTCGTGCTTCACAAGAACGTCAACAGGGTCTGGGTCTGTCTCCTCCTCGACCGCCCGCAGTCGGTCAGGAAGTCCGGCGATTGGACCAACCGATAAGCATCAGGTTAAGAAAAGGACGTCGAAGCCAAATGGTATCACAGCACTAGATACACCAGACCCTACTCCTCGGCCCACCCCTCCTCCCATTAACCCTCCTGCAACATCGTCAATTGCAACTCCCGTACGTCACATGACTGCCCCAAGACCCACACCTTTACCCGTCTCGATGGCCGCTCCTGATACCTTTCCGGCCACAGCCTTCCCGCCAGCAGTATCGGTTACCCTAGGGTACAGACCACTGCGCACCGCGTCACCTGGACCTTTCAAACAGGTATGGTGCCGGGAAGAGCGAGTACCCAAAGCTCCATCGCGAGGGACTAGGAACCCCAGATGTGGGACACCTGCTTGCTGCGTTCCTTGGGTAGCCGGGATTCCCTCTGCCCCCTCGAAACCAACTCCTTCCTCCATGCTCCCCACAATCACAAGTGGCGAGTCAGACGGCGAAAAGGAATTTTGCCTGTTGGGCTGCAAATTGGAAGAAACCTGTGCGGGGTGGATTTATTACCATACATATGGGTGCAGGCAGGAACAACGGACTACTGTAAGGCATCGAAGAAGGCAGAAGGAAGGAGATGGATGACCAACGTGTGGGTATTGTGGCTCATGGAGGCATGTTGGCCCCCCGATGCAACCCCAGAGCTGCCCAGAGCTACAGGCCTTTCTGCGGATAACTCAGGTGGCGCCTAACCCAACTCCTGGGAGTGGGTGACACCCTGTTGAACCACGGGCATCAGTACCATCAGGGGTGAACCCCCCCGAGGATGGGAATCAGGATGGCTAGGAGGAACAGTTTGATGGATATGATAGACCACGGAAGACACCAGGCGGAAATGCCGGGAATGGTGCAGATGGAAATGCGCCTCCTGGAGGTGGTGCAACCGGAGCGGGAGGAGATCCAGGGGACTCCGACCATGACAGTTCGGAGTATAATGATGCCAATTCGCTCCCTGATTTGACTCGCTTCCTCGGCACTCGCAAGGAAGATTGGAGTGACTAGAAGAAATGACGGTGGGACCATGGGGCTAAGAAGCTACAACGGGAGTTCCGGAACAAATCGACCTCGCGGGCATCCTCCAGACAGTGGCAGAGGAAGCCGCAAAAATTGGGCCGTATTCCGGCGTTCAAGGGAATTGTTAACGAACTTGCAAGCTTCCTAACGTTAGTGGAGGTCAAGTGTGAATGCTTTGCGGGGTGCAGGTTGAGCGATATGGACAAGGTAAACCTGGTGATCGCCCTCTTAGAAGATACCACGCGAACATGGTATCTCTGGCTGCACTCACACATTGATAAAGAGGCAGTCAAGCATACTTGTAACGTGTTCGGGCTGGGCCCTAGTCACGTAGCCGTACGATGGGAGCAGATGGCTTCGTGATCAACATGACGCAAGCGCTGCTTGCTAAAGGAGGCTTCGAACGGGGTGTAATAGGAGATCAAAGGAGTAACCGTTCAACCAAGTATATTTAAGAATACTATCTGTCGAAGTCTGCTGTTTCCATTGCGGGAATCAGCGGTCTTTAAATACAGCATATCGCTTATTCCAGTATGAGCGATATTGCAAAACAATATGTGTATCAACCGATAGCACACGAAACAATACAAGTATCAAACGATACTGTGAAACCAAACATAAAACAATGTGTGTATCAACCGATAGCAC
>PYWC01000002.1:3384956-3423946 GCA_003182015.1 Tuber magnatum | reverse complement strand
GAAGGACGATAGGTCATCGACTTCTGCAAGGTTTAAGAAGAAGGAAAAAGGTTTGGGCAGACAGAACCAGGGCCTACCAAACCTATTAATTTCAATGCGGGGAAACGGGCGAAGCCGGCGACTTCTAAGTATGCAATGGCGTATGAGGAAATCCCGTCGACTATGACCGAACGTCGGAGAAAGCACATCCAGAGCACCAAATGTGGACAAAGTGGTAACTTCTGGAGGAAGTCTGCGGCCATATCCCCAGTCATTAGTTCAACCAAACCAGCTCGTAGGTTGAAACGGTCAGCCCCGGTAAGTGAGCCCACAGGAACGAACAAGCGACTAAAGCGCATTGAAGCCCCCCCTCCGGCTTCCTGGTCAAAGATACTTGAAGTCCGCCCGGTGTCACCTCAGATCAGAGAGGTTGACACTGACAGCTTGGAATGGGTAAGAACCCATTCGGTTTAGGGTATAACCTTACTAACCCACAGCCATAGACCCCTGAGGGAAAGATGGACATGAGCCACGGAGGTGGCTCCGGAGATGGGTAAGTACCCTTCTACTGCATAAATGATCCTGATACTGACTACACCCAGGTGGTGTGAGCAGGTAGATGTTGTGGGCCGTGCGCGGTGGGCTGGCCTACCTCTCCTTTGTTGGATTTCTGGTTATTTCCTTTGTTCTAGTTATACATATTTCTTTCAGGATTTCGTTAGCTGGATGGGCAAGTTATAGGACATTATTCCGGTTGAGGCTGGGTCAGGTCCTGCTCGAGGAGATGCGTGACATGGGGGAGGCAAGGCTGCCTTGCTTGGAGAGGGTCCGACAGGGGTCTTATACCCACCTCGGGAAAAAATTGTTATGTTTAGTACCAGCCACATTGGTTCAGGCTGGACTTGATCAAATAAATGGTGCTATTTTCAAGTTTAGCTGAGGAAGGTTTAGTACTCAAAATCATACTGGTGTGATAGTAAACACACTACTTATTGAGAAAAGACGAATCCCAATCCCTTAACGTTTACTGACCCGTTGTGGCCACTCTTGTGTTGAAGGGCACAAGACTAAAAGGAATTACTAAGCGAAGATGACTAAGTCACCAAGACAAGCGAAGAGGCAGAAGCGTGACAACTTGCCTTGTCATACCAAGTCTATCCACCTTCAGGTCAAGTTAGACTGGAAGATAGGATCTAGACAGGTAAGCGCGGAAGCGCTCCTGCTACTCAATAGTGTGGCTCCTGGGCCGGTGCTTAGTAGCCAATAGGTTAAGCAGACTCAGCCACCTTGTATATAACGAAAGGTACACGTGCCGATAAGCGATGCCAGCGGTAATCACATTCCTGGGTCAGGTCTACACTATATCAAGTCATTAGAGATGAGGATAGGTGACCACCACAATGGGATGTGGTTTGAAGTCGCAGATATGCCTGACAGCAAGGTGGATGGGTACCCACCTAGGTCTTGGTTGAGAGACCATAACCCCGACATAGATTGGAGGACTGGATCACTAACCTGGTGCTCAGATTTCTGTCAAGCTAACTGCCTGGCAGAGCGGGGACAGTTAGTGTTCCTGACGGATGAAGAGTTACAAGCTGAAGACCGTAGTACTGTGTACCTATTGGGAATTCTGCAAATCTCCAATGAGGAAGATGCTGACATTATGGTTAAGCTGCTCCCCGAGTATAACAACCATGGGGATATCTTCAGTCAACAATGGAGTGAGGCATTACTGGAGCACGTAAAGTATGACCATATGATCGAGTTGCAACCCGGAACTCAACCTCCTTTTGGGCCTATCCATCCATTATAGGAAAAGTAGCTTAAGGCACTCACGCCATATCTCCATGACATGCTGCGAACGGGAAAGCTACGGCGATCCAGTTCCTTGGCAGCAGCCCCTATCCTCTTCATTCCAAAACCAGATGGTACATTCAGATTGGTAATAGATTACTGAGGGCTGAAAGAAATCATGGTGAAGGGCAAGTATCCTCTACCATTGATGAATGAACTGCGAGATAGGTTAGGAAAAGCCGTTGTGTTCACCAAGTTGGACTTGAAAGAACAGCCACTACCTTCCGCAGATGTCAGAAGATGAGAAATGGAAGACGGCCTTGCGGTGCAGATATGGACTGTATGAATACCCGGTCATGCAGCTTGGGTTGCGTAATGCCCCGGCAAGTTTCCAAAGCATGACCAATGAGGTCTTTAAGGATCTCATGGATGAAGGAGTCATGGCGTCTATGGATGGCATCCTGATCTACTCCCTAACTAGGGAAGAGCACGTCGTAATGGTGAGACGTGTGATGCAGAAATTGTGGAAAGCTAGACTATGTGTAAGCATGACGAGGTCCAGTTTCCACCAACGGGAGGTTGAATTCTGCGGATACAAGATTTCCGATATGGGGATCTCTATGTTGTCGGAGAAGGTGCCGACAATCAGGGATTGGGCACCTCCGACATACGTCGTCGATGTTCAAAGCTTTATGGGCTTTGCTAACTTCTATCGCCGGTTTATGGAGGGTTTCAGCAAGATAGCGAAACCTGTGACAGACTTGATCAAGAAGGTTGTCCGATGGGAATGGACATCTACATGTCAGCAGGCCTTCAACAGTTTGAAGTAGGTGTTTACGTCCAAACCTATCGTGGCACATTTTGACCGTGAACAGGCAACCCAGCTGCAAACCGACGCTTGCGACTTTGCGCCAGGAGCCGTCCTCTCCCAGTTCTGTCAAGATAACAGATGGCATCCAATGGCATGCCATAGTCGGAAGGTTCACCTAGCGGAGATTAATCGTGATGTCCATGACAAGGAAATGACTGCCATCGTAGCGGCATTTGTGGAATGAGATCATCTGCTACACTCAGTAAGGGACCAATTGGTGATCTATACCGATGATAAGAATTTGGAGTGCTTGGACAGTACCAAGGTTCTTAACTGTCGGCAGCATGGCAGGGATGAGTTCCTGCAACCGTTTAACTTCAAGGTGGTTTACCGAGAAGGACGGTTAGATAAGAAGTCGGATGCTTTGTCGCGGCGTGGGGACTGCCGCCCTGAAGCGGGGAGTGATTTCCCCCCACGGATGTTTGTTCCCCTCGGACGGTGTGTTGGGAGCCAGGAACAGGACATCTTGCGACTACAAGTGTTGCAGGTGTGCCAAGAATTTAGGCTCAAGTCTTCCTTTTTGGATCAACTGCGGGTAGCGACAAGCGAAGATCAAGAATACTGTAACTGGTACGGGTACTAGGTTGTCTCATGTTTGGATTCATAGTATCGTTTGATACTTGTATTGTTTTGTGTGCTATCGGTTGATACATACATTGTTCTATGTTTGGTTTCACCATATCGTTTGATACTAGTATTGTTTCGTGTGATACCGGTTGATACCCATATTGTTTTATGTTTGGTTTCACGGTATCGCATGATACTTGTATTGTTTCGTGTGCTAACAGTTGATACAAAAATTCTTTTACGTTTGTGTTTGCGGTATCGTTTGATACCCGAATTGTTTCGTGTGGTATTGGTTGATACAGACCTTGTTTTGCAATATTGCCCATACTGGAGATAAGCAATATGCTGTATTTAAAGACCGCTGATTTCCACAATGTGAATAGCAGACTTGAACAGACAGTATTCTTAATATACCGGCTTGAATGCTTACTCCTTTGATCTCCTATTATACCGCATCCAGAGGCTCCTTTAGCAAGCAGTGCTCACTTCTGGTTGATCAAGAAGCCATCTGCTCCTATCGTACCGCCATGTGACAAGGGCCTGGCCCGAACATGTTACTTTTTTTTAACCTCTGCAAGTGGTTAAGAAACCTGCAGGGACCTGGTCTGATCAACCTACGGAAGTCTAACAGAGAAGCTAGCAGTGGGGAGCGATGGAACCACGAAGGGTTCGGCTCCACCAACATGACACGATTGAGTCACTGGAGCCTCAAAGTGGGAAGAAGGTCCCACGAGAAGGCCTTATCAAGAAAAGGCAACCCCAGAAAGCCAAAGGGCCAAGGAGCGATTTCGTGATTGACGGAGCAGAACGCCAACTAGCGCGAGATTTGGTCAAGCAGACCCTTAGCGAATCGACTGACGAATTAGCAAAGGCATCAACCAGCCTTCACAGGGTATTTCCCCGCAGTCTCAGTGAAGGGAAGGGACTGGCGCAACCACCAAAGAAAGACAGCATGCCTGTCGGGATACCTGTGAAGGAGGAGGACGACGAAGAAGCATCAGATTAGTCGGTTGTAAGGCAGCAAACAGACGAATCCCCCAGCATCTCCTCAGAAAACCTATCAAACGACATCTTGAGCAACGAAGAGTCCGAACAGAATATGTCCCGAGGTGAATCTGCCGCGCCGAGCGAACAGGACCTCAAATTAAGCTTCCGCTGCCACCCTCGTTCTCAGGCGAAAGGGACGACGTGAAGCCTGAAGTATTTGACCGGTGGATAATAACAATCTCTCAACACCTGGCTCTACACAGAGTGGACAAAATCAAGGAAGAAAGCGGAGCGTACTCTAGAAGCTTCTGTACCGGAAAAACAGAGGAAGCATACCACCAAGCAATGAACCACTATGGTAGTGGGGAAAAAATCTGAGGAACGACTGTAATAAAACCCTTGAGACAGAGATTCCAATCTTCGCGAAACACAGAAAAACTCAGCAAAAGGTTCCAAGATACCCAGCAAGTACGAAATGGCAAAACAGGAAGAATAACCTGGGGCGCGAAGGATCGCTTAATGTATCATGGAGGATTACCTAGCGGGATGGTGTCTCCGTACACGCTGCGACCAAGATCCTATGAGGCAATGCACCCCAGACTACGCCAGGGGGTAGAACCCAGGGAAGAGGAGGGTAATTCCTTTGAAAAGATGGTCAAGCGGGCCGAATGGAAGGATGCTATCCTGTATGAAGCAGGAGTTTACCTAACCCACATCCCAGAGCAAAAGAATAGCAAAGGATCATCATCGCGGAATAATACAAAGAAGGATAAACCATACGGCAAGGATTCAAAGGACAAGAAGGACAAGGAACAGAAACGACGCGAGGAAGGAACCTGTTTCGAATGCTGGAAAGAGGGGCACCACGCAAAGGACTGCTATTTCAAAAAAGGAAAAGGCAAGGCTGCTAAGCGAGAGACTAGCATGAACCACATGGAAGCAACCGAATATGATGAAGGGGAAATTAACTCCGTGGAAATGTAAAGACTCCAAACGCAACCAACGTTAGCAATCAGGCCCTGTGACGCTCTTGAGGGAACGATTCACATAGAAGGCTACCCAGCAAGAGTACTATTCGACATGGGAACAATTGGCTGCGACATAATTAGCGCCACCTTTATCTCTACCCACGCCATCACTACGGAGCCTCAACCCCAACCGACAACCCTCAATATGGCTATGAAAGGAACCCGCTCTTCGAGCCACAAGAAATGTGGGCTGACAATAGGAATTGGCACAAGAAATGGACAAATCAGCAGATGTTGGCAGGGAACTTGGCAAGGTATGATGCCCTGATTGGAATGCCATTCCTGAAAAGACATAATGCTCTTATCAGGTGTGGGGATACAGGAGTGGAATTTCCGGGTAGCAAACTACCTGTGTTATGCAAACCAACAAGCCGGGAATTCTGAGCCGCTGTGTCAGACACCAACACAAAAACATTGTTGGAAGAATACAAGGATGTATTTGCGCACAAGGTCCCTGAAAGGCTACCCCCTGCGCGTAAGATTAGCCATCACATTCAGCTAAAAGACTGAAGCGACCTGCGAAATCCACCAACTTACTCGATCCCAGAAGCCTACCAGGAAAAACTCACGAACTGGATAAACGAGAAATTACGGGGTGGAGTAATTATACGACAGGAGGTTCCCAAAGCGGCACCTATATTTGTACAACTGAAGTCAAATGGAAGGATACACCCCCTGGTGGACCTGAAAGTAAAGAACGATAACACGATCATGGATAGTCCATCGATCCCACACCAACAGCAGGTCCTTAACCGGATACGACGAGCGAAATTCAGGACTAAGATCGACCTAAGCGACGTATATTTCCAGACACGGGTGGACAAGGACAGTCTTAAGTTCAACTGATTCAAAACCCTGTTGGGAGGATTTGTGAGCAAAGTAAGGCTATAAGAAGACATGAATGCACCAGCAATATTTATGCGGATAATAGAGGACCTCCTAAGCAAATATTTACATCATTTTGTATAGCTATACATTGACGATATTCCCATATTTCCAGACACATCAGTGGAACACGAGAGACACATATGCCAAGTATGTGATGGACTCAGAAAAGAAAAGTTTTATGCGAGCAAAAGGAAGTTTGTACTGTTTGCGGACAAGTTGGAAGTATTAGGACACATAGTGGACAACGAGGGAATCCATGCCTCCCCCCAGAAAGTATCAGCCATTGCAGGATAGGAGAGACCAAAGAACAAGAAGGAATTGCAACAATTCCTAGGAAAAGTGAATTATGTGGCTCAGTTCCTCCCGCACAATACAATATTGACCCCACCTTTAATCGACTTAATGGGAAACGCGGAATTCTTATAGACAATGACGCACCTGACCGCATTCGGTATGGTCCGCAAGCAAATTATCGATCATCAAGTCATGCAACCAATAGACAAACGAAGCGAGGAACCAATTCCGTTGGTTACGGACGTCTCAGATTTAGGAGTTGGAGCATGGGTGTGACAGGGACCCACTTATGAGACGGCGCGACCAGCCCCGTTACACAGCAGGTGGTTCACCAGCGCTCAGATAAACTATGGGACCACCGATAAAGAGGCCTCAGCAATAGTAGAAGCGCTTAATCGGTTTCACAATATGCTAGTGGAAAATTCCTTTACAATGGTTACAGACCACCAACCCTTAACACACCTGTGAACAGCAAAGAACCCAAGGAGAAAGCAAGTGAGATGGCTAAGTGCCTTGGGAAAATAGGACGCGAAAATAGGGTACGCACCAGGAAGCACGAACTATTTGGCTAATGCCCTTTCCCAGGTATAAGAGTGAGAATCAGACTTGAACTCACTCTACGTCCAGGATTATATGAAGGAATCGTCTGACATGCCGGATAACATGGTCTACGAGCAAGAATCAAATAAAATGGAGCCCACGCATGAGTTCTCCCCCACTTCCCCCTCCTTTCTCTTATAATGAGTACCCCAAAGAGGCCCCTGTACCCCGCGAAAACTCCTGCTCAATCACTGCAGGAAACGATTGAGGTGACCAGTGTACCCTGCGAAGTATGCTATCAGAAGAAGTCCAACATAGTGCTTTACACTACTCACACTGTTACATGGATCATTGCGTGTATCATCAAACTGAGATCAAATTCACGAACAACCATCGTAGATGACAGGCAAAATTGACCCCTTGCCCGCTTAGTGAAGGACAAAGCCTTCCAAGTACATAAAATCGACCTGAGCCCTCCCGAGTCCCCCAAAATCATTGACTGGGAATGGCACCAAACGATCGGCGGCAGACCAAGGGGTGCGGCAGAAGGGCCCTCCACCCTTGCCCAGCCGACGCCCAGATCTTATGCAATTCCAGCACTGTTAAACCCGGAAGCCACGGCATTCCAAATGCCCGAGCTAAAACCAATAGAGAACCTTACAACCAAGACAACAGCCGCATTCCGACTGCCAGGACATGAAAGCGTACCACCAATTAGGCGAATAGAGCGGCTTGGAAGCCTTGACAATGACAGAATAATCGCAGTAATGCCTGCGACAATGACAGAATATCGGCACGGGCTATGCGATGTCTTGGAAGACAACGAGGAGGATGACCTACCTGAAACAACCAGAGGAAGCGAGATAGAGGATGAATGCGACACCTTTCAAACAGTTAATGCAAGGATCTGAACGTTCCGAGCTCACATGGTAGCAGCATACCTGAAAGAACCAGTTCAGAACAAGGTCAATGAGAGTATGGACCTCACAGGAGACTTGTCCAGCTACAAGGTTCCAAACGGAATGCTATTGGCAAACACCAGATAGGGGGAAGACTGCCTGGATTTCCCAAAAGGCCCCGCATATGGAAATACAACGTTAAGAGAATATGTCATTAGCGAAATCCACAATAAAGGCCCCCACAGTATTGAGTGCAACTTGCAGAACACAACAGAGTACCCATTTTGGCCTGAAATGTGGAAGAACTTTAGAGTGTATGTAATCTAGTACCACACACGTCAGATAAATAAGCAGCCTACAAAATTGCCAGAAGGAAAGGGTCAGACAATTACCCTCCCGTCGGAAATCTTCCAGTCAATAGCTATTGACTTTGCTGGACCCTTCTACAATTCATGGGGATATGAGACAATCCTGGTTGCGATGGGTAGGTTTTCCGGGTTCACGTGGCTTATACCAGGAACCAAGCAAGTAACAGCAATAACAACCTGGGAACTTCTACGCAACCAAAGTTTACACGTCTTGGATACCCAACATCTCCAGTAAGCGATGCGGACCGACGGTTTGAGTCACATGTGTGGAGACAACAGTGTCGATCATTAGGGATTGAGCATATCAAGGCGGCACTAGGCTATTATGAAACAAATAGACAAGTCGCAAGCAAAATTCAAGAATTGAAGACAGCTCTCCGAAACCTAGTCAACGCAAGACAAAACAATTGCTTTGATGCCATACCAGAGACAGCAGCATACCTGAATACCGGATGGTCAGAAACTATCGGTATGTCACCATATAAGGCTATTTCTGAAAACAATTACCCACTACTTCCCCTAGTGAACTTCAAGAACTCTGCAGTACTGGCTGCCGACGAATTGTTTACCAGGTATCAAGCAATCCACAACCCAGCATTCAATGCGATTAAATTGGCACGCTTTGGAAGCATGAGAAGGGCAGCAAAATGACCCTGACAGCATGCACCGATAGAAAAGGGTAATCTGTTAGTGGTATAGGGAAGTTAATTCGCACCGGAGTCAGGACGTAGCAAGAAATTGCAACCACGCTGGCGTGGACTATCCAAGACAATCGGATACGATGCGTATACACAAAACTACATGGTAGAAATGAGTGGCAGAATGTACAGAAATCGAGAAGCGACATTCCCTGTATCCAGCTTGAAAAGATACCTCTCTAACGATGATATCTCCTTCCCGGGAAGGAGCCATGCAAAACCACCCCTGATTGTGGTTAACAAGAAGCCAGAATGAGAAGTGGAAACAATACGAGACCATAGAAGACGGTATGACCACGACCAATTCCGGGTGAAATGGGTGGGGTACCAGGAAAGAGAAAATAGCGGGGAACCCGTTGAAGGATTAGAAAATGCGATGCAAGTGGTTAACCAATGGTGGGAAGACAACAAGCCAGAGGACAAGTTACCTCCTACAATAAACCATGTGATAGTGGCGTGGAGCCCAGCACTGCCAGAAATCCAATACCTGCGCCGGGACAAGGACTAAGAGATACAGGACGGATTCTGGTCAGCCCCCGGTGAACGGGATTTTGCAAGCAGGGAAGCTGAAAACCGGGTAATGGAAGATGAACCAGCATAAATAGCCCAGCTGGCCGAGGCTGAGTACTGGCAATAGCAAAAGGAAAAAACACACCATCCGACAGCCTTACGATGTCAAACTATGAGCAAGTACCCTGGAGACTGCGCCATCAGCTAATGGGACTGCTGGTGAACCATGATATTATCTTGAGATGATATCTTACACACCGACTATTCGCACATATCTGCAACTAATGCTTGGACATCACAACAGAGTCGACGGGACGAATGTGGAGAGGAACAGTGTCAGATGTTTTCCACCTCGGTAGCGGGTGCTACCTGAGCACAGAAAAATGTGATGGTTGCACGGAGATGGAAGAAACCGAAATTAAGCAGCGCCCTCCTTCCCCTGAAGACCTAAGCGAGGCTGACACCTAGGCAAGGCCAACACCTAAGTGAGGTCACCACCAAAACATAAATACCACCCACCATCCCTCTAAACTGCTGAAGAAAACAGACCACACTACCAGATCTCCAAACCTTTACCCTCTTGCAAACCTTATCCTTACGCCAAAGAAGGAAAATATCAAACTATGAAGAAGTCAGCATAAAGGGATGAGACTTCATTTTGGGATACCTACCATACCCAGAGATCATCCGGCTAAGCGCATACTGGAAAATATTTTACATTGATCACTGCAAGGATTGCGGACGAATCGATGTCAAGACGGAGGAATGGGAGGACCGGATAGTACGGAACGTTGTGAACCTGCTACACTACTGGGAGTCTGGTTCCTTTGTGTGCGGAGCGGCATATGGGGAGTGTTTGAAAGATGGCTGGAGGGTGTGGAATGGATCTTGCAGGACGACGTGAGATTGTTGCAGGATACCGATGACGATGAGGATGGGTCCTAAGCGGACTTTCAGGAGAATAGCAGATTTAGCGGCTATTAGGATTTTATTAGGTTGTCTTATTTGGTGAAATGGTGATTTTATTTTGGGGGTGTAACCGGTACGGTGTAACGGGGGCACCCCTAGGAAGATGGATACCAAGGTTGCGACCGCACCAAACAACTTCAAACTTATCGCCAAAAGTTCACACGGATGTAAGAGTAAAGTAGACGGTAAAACTTAATATCGTTAAGCCTGACACTTCACTCAATTAAGGTCTCGAGAGGATTGCTTGTTGGAGTAGGAGAGTTCTCACATAGACTTTCAGGTAGTTTTATCTTATGCCAGAAACTCCGCCATCAGTTTACGGCAAGTATTTGAGTACACCCTTCTACGCTAAGGGTGGTCCGACATGTCTCCTGGCACACCCTTTGGGCATGCATGTGCCGATAGACTCTAGTCGGCGTTGACCTTAGGCGGTTATCGTTTCTGCGGTGCATTTCCATTTTGCCCGCCGGAGGGAAAACTTCTGCATATCGGTGTCTTCCCAGTGGCTAACAGTCAAGACACCTCTTGAACTAGACTATCTATGACACCCTTCCCATATGCATTGATCTCTACTTGACTCCGGAGGCTACCGTGAGCGGTTTATCTAGCTACTCTTTTACGGGTTGCGGGCTTGCGGTGTCTTCCGCAGGGCGCGATAGTCCGAGAGTGATCCAATGGGCGCTACCCATGACCACTACCTCGGACCTACCTTTCCTGTGGTAGGAATCATGCTTTTAGTGTCTCTGCACTTCCCTTTCAGAGCCTATAGCATTGGGAGCACGTTTGGGCTTGGTACGTGTAAAACTCTCCCAGTCGCCCCAGCACCACCGGGGACTACCTTGGGGACCCCCATGGTTAACACCCGTTAACTCCAGCAGTTCTGGTCCGTTTTACTCCGAACAACTTTGAGGAGGTACTCCACCTTCCACCCTATGCCCCCCTGTATATCCTGCGAACAGCCTGCAGTCGACCGGACAGCAGCGACGTATACGGTGTTGCAAGCATGTCTCCAAAGATTCCTCTTTGCTAGACTCCACACAACTACAAAACCACTTGCCCATGACGTCCGGGCCTCAAGGCGGGGCCGGAGGGGTTTGATGAGAATAATGTCTTCAATTTACAGCTTCCTGGAAGCTACGCAGCTCGCCCAATAGCATCCCCCGGAACCCCAGACTCCACTCTCATGCATGGCTTCACGTGGGAAACATTCCTGTCAATTTTCCCGAACTCCCCAAGGGACTTCGTATTGCAAGGTAGGGTAACTCAGGACCCTGGGCAGGGTAACCCAAGACCCAAGGCAGGGTAACCTGATCCCGAGAGTAAGGTAACCTTGTCCCGCGTACAAGTTAACTTTTCCCTATTACCCTGCCTATCCCGTCGCCGGTGATAGACCTTTGTGACCTGTCTTCAGTTACCCGGCCTAGCTGAGCAACTGCCCCTTCATAAGTCCCCAAGTACCCTGACTAGCCAATTCTGTTCATTCTCGGAGCCCGGGCCATCGGGTCTCCATAGGTCAAGTACTTACTTGCCTGCCGGTTCCTATCAGTTCGCCTCCTGGCTACCTGTATGGGTATAGGTTCCGCTTGCCATAGCTTATGTATGCTGGCTCATTACATACGGGTACTAGGTTGTTTTATGTTTGGTTTCACGGTATCATTTGATACTTGTATTGTTTCGTGTGCTATCAGTTGATACACACATTGTTTTATGTTTGGGTTTACAGTATGATTTGATACTTGAATCATTTCGTGTGCTATCAGTTGATACAGACCTTGTTTTGCAATATTGCTCATACTGGAGACAAGCGATATGCTGTATTTAAATACCGCTGATTTCCGCGATGGGAACAGCAGACTTGAACGGACAGGATTCTTAACATACTTGGTTGAATGGTTACTCTTTTGATCACCTATTACACCCTGTTGGGAGCCTCCTTTAGCAAGCAGCACTGTGTTCTTGTTGATCAAGAAGCCAGCTGCTCCTATCGTACCGCTATATGACTAGGGCCTGGCCTGAACATGTTACAAATACTGCAGGATCCTGAAGGCAATGACTGCCGGTAACAAAGAGGTCGACCGATATTTCCTGCGGGAAAAGGGCTTACTCCTGTGCAAGAACAGGTGGTATGTTCGGCAGGGTCAGAAGCTGAAGCAGACAATCATGAAGGCAGAACATGACTCGCGAATGGCGCGGCGCTTCGGGACTTACAAGACCATTGGCAGGGTTAGGGCTAACCTCTACTGGCCTAAGATGGATGAGCACAGCACCGACTACATGCCGACATGTGATGCGTGCCAAAGAAATAAGTCTATCAGGCATAAGAACTTCAGACTGCTAGAACCTATTCATGGTCCTGTGTGGCCGCGGATAGCGATTTCAATGGACTTCATTATATCGGTGCCAGAGTCCGAAGGGTATACCAAGATCTGGGTCATAGTGGACAGATTCTCGAACATGGCCCATTTCATACCCCTGACTGTGCAGGTACCTATCAAGGAGCTTGCCTTGATATTCTTGAAGGAAGTTTGGCGCCTTCCTCGACTCCCAGAGTCAATCATCTCCCATCGACAGAGCCAATTCATATCTAAGTTCTGGATGAGTCTAATGCACTTGTGGCCAGTAAAACTAAACGTTTCAACTGCATTCTACCCAGAGACTGATGGGCAAACCGAGAGGGTTAATCAGACATGGGTGCTGTACTTGCGTAGTTACTGTTCCTACCAACAAGACGATGGGGTTTCGCTGTTACCCCTTATGGAGTATGCGTACAACACCTCAATATCAGAAAGCACCAGGTTGTCACCATTTTAGATCAACTATGGGTTTAACTCAAGGACAAACTGGGCGAGTCTCGTGTCTGATACTCTAGGAATACACCCTAGCAGTGAGCTCTTGGCCAAGGAATGGGAAGGAACCTGGGAAGAGATTCGAGAAACCATTCAACGGGCTCAGGAAAGGCAACCGAAATCGTGCAACCAGAAAAGGTTGCCATCACCAGACTATGTTACCTTGGAGGATGTGACCGCGGGGTGGGCGAAGAAAGGGGACCGGGTGATGTTAAACAGAAAGAACATCCGCTCAAAGCATCCGATAGAGAAGCTGGACCACTGGATCTTTGGCCCTTTTGTGGTCAAACGTCGCGTGTGTAACCCAGCCTACAAACTCCAACTGCCCACCAGATGGAGCATCCACCCAGGTTTCAATGTCACATTGCTAGAACCCTATCGCAAGGATCCAGCCGCAGGGAGGGTCAAGGAAGTCCCTACCCCAGAACTTGTAGACAAGGAGCCCAGTTACGTTATTGCAGCTGCAGTGGACAGTCGATGGTACAGAGAAACGAAGGCGCAGTTTCTGTCGCGCTTCGTCGAGTACCTGGTTTCATGTCAAGGCTGCGGGGCTGAGGAGAATTCATGGGAGTCCTATGGGATGCTAGAAGGGACAGGGTTACAGGCCATTCTGGATTTCCACCAAAGAAACCCATCCAAGCCCAGGGACCATAGGATCTTGAGGGAATTGAGTGGTGGAAATAAGACAGGATGGTAACGGTCCCGGAGGGACCGTAGAGAAGAGGGCAGTGATGTAACGACCCAGCATATATGAGCTATGCCAGACGGAACCTATACCCATATAGGTAGCCAGGAGGCGAACGGGAAGGAACCGGCAGGCAAGTAACTGCTTGACTTGTGAAGACATGATGGCCCGGGCTCCGAGAAGGAACATAATTGGCTAGTCACGGACTTAGGTACCAGGATACACCCGGCAGTGGTATCAGCGTACTTAGGGACTTCTGAAGGGGCAGTTGCTCAGCTAGGCCGGGTAACTGGAGACAGGTCAGAAATGTCTATTGCCGGCGACAGGATAGACAGGGTAACAGGGAAAAGGTTATCTTGTCCGCTGGACAAGGTTACCCTACCCACGGGATCAGGTTACCCTGCCCAAGGTCCTGAGTTACCCTACCTTTCAGTAGGAAGTCCCTCGCAGAGTTCGGGAAAAATAACCTAAATGTTTGTCACGTGAAACTATGCATAACGCGGGAATCTGGGCTTCCGGGAGATGTTATTGGGCAAGCTACCCAATTCCGAACAGGTTGCAAATTGGAGATCTTATTCCTATCATACCCCTCCGGCCCAGCCTTAAGGCCCGGACATCAGGGGCAAACCGTTGCGCAGTTGTGTGCAGTCTGGTAAAGTGGAATCTTTGCAGACCTGCTTGCAAAACCGTATACGTCGCTGCCGTCCGGTCAACCATAGGCTGTTTGCAGGATATACAAGGGCACATAGGGTGGAAGGTAGAGTACCTTCTTCAAGTCATTCGAAGGAAAACGGACCAAAGCCGACGGAGTTAACGGGTGTGAACCGTGGTGGTCCTGAAGGTAGTCCCAGGTGGTGTCAGGGCGACTGGTAGAGTGTTACACCTACCAAGCCCGCAAGTGTCTGCAATGCTTTAGGATCTGAAAGGGAAGAGCGGAGACACTAAAAGCATGATTCCTACCACGTGTATGGTGCATCCAAGGTAGTGGTCATGGACAGAGCCCATTGCATCACTCCTGGACAACTGTGTCCTGCAGAAGACACTGGAAGTCCATGAACCGTAAATAGTAAATAGATAAAACACTCATGGTAGCTTCTGGGGCCAAGTAGAAATCAATGCACATGGGAAGGGTATCATAGATAGTCTAGTTCATGCGGCCCCTTGACTGTTAGCCACTGGCAAGACGCCGATGCTCAGAGGTTTTCACTCCGGCAGGCAAAATGGAAATGCCGCACAGAAACGATACCCGCATAAGGTGAACGCCGATCAGAGGGTGTCGACACATACATGCCCGAAGGGGGTGTCAGGAGACGTGTCGGACCGCCCTTAGCCAAGAAGGGTGTCCTCGAATGGTTGAAGTAAACTAAGCGGGAAGTCTCTGGCATAAGGTAAAACTCCCCGAATGTCTATGCGAGTACGCTCCTACTCCAACAATCAATCCTCTCACGACCTTAATTGAGTGCAGTATCAGGCTTAATGATATTAAGTTTTACTGCTTACTTTACTCTTACATTTATGTGAACTTTTGGTGCTAAGTTTGCAGTCGTCCAGTGCGGTCGCAACCGTGGGATCCATCTTCCTAGGGGTGCGCCTGTTACATCACTGCATATGCCAAGGTTGCACTGGTAGCCACTTGCTACAGTGAGGAGGTTCAAGTGATTATGAATAGAGCCGACCATATGAGGGGAGGGATGGGAACACCCACCTTATGGTCCATAGAGTTCGGACTCAAGTAGAATAAAGGTTGTGAGGGACTACCAAGTTTACACTAAGAAGACAAGGGACAATATGGGAGAAGTAGATAGCCTACGGTAATGAGGGCACACCTAGCAAGATAGATCCCAAGCTTGCAACTATGCCAAACAACTTCAAACTTATCGACAAATGTTTACACAGATGTAAGAGTAAAGTAAACGGTAAGACATAATACCCTTAAGCCTGACGCTCCATTCAATTAAAGGCTCCAGAGGATTCATTGTTGGAGTAGCAGAGTTCTCACATAGGCGTTCAAGTAGTTTTTCATCTTATGCCAGAAACTTCCTCATCGGTTTACTCCCACTATTTGAGCACACCCTTTTCTGCTAAGGGTGGTCTGACATGTCTCGTGGCACCCCCTTTAGGCATGCATGTACCAACACACTCTAATCACTGTTCACCTTATGCTGTTAACGTTTCTGCAGCGCATCTCCATTTTGCCTACCGGAGTGAAAACCTCTTCGTATCGGCGTCTTGCTAGTGCGCAACAGTCATGACACCTGATGAACTGGATTATCTATAACACCCTTCCCATATGCATTGATCTCTACGCCATCGCGGAAGCTACCATGAGTGATTTCCCTATCTACTATTTACAATTCTTGGGCATCTGGTGTCTTCTGCCGGATACGGTGGTCCGGGAGTGGTCCAATAGATGCTACCCGTGACTACTACCTCGGATCCACCTGACCTGTAACAGGAATCATGCTTTTAGTGTCTCTGTACTACACTTTCAGGGCCTCTGGCACTGGTGACGCTTGCGGGCTTCATAGGTGTAAACCTTGCCCAGTCACCCCAGCACCACCTAGGACTACTCTCAGGATCCCCATGGTTAACTCCCATTAACTCCATCTGTTGTGGTCTGTTTGACTCCATACAACTTGGGGGAGGTACTCCACCTTCTACTCGATGCCCCCTGATATACCCTGTGAACAGACGACGGTCGACCGGACAGCAGCCACATATACACTGTCGCCCCCAGGTCTCCCAAGATTCCTCTTTGCTAGGCAGCACACGACTACACTGCCCTGTGTCCATGATGTCCGCGCCACCAGGCGCGAGTGCAGGGGTATGGTATGAATAATATCTCCAATTTACAGCTTCTTCGGAGCTGCATAGCTCACCCAATAGCATCTCTAGGAACCCCGTATTCCAGTATTATGCATGGATTTACATGACAAACATTGTGGTCCTTTTTCCCAAACTCTCCAAGGGACTTTGTATTGAAGACTTCATATTGAAAGGTAGGACAACTCACGAACTTGGACAGGGTGGCCTGATCCTGAAGGTTGCATAACCTTGTCTAGTGGACAAGATGACTTTTGCCCTATTACCCTGTCTCTTCCCCTGCTGGAGATAGATGCTTCTGACCTTTCTCCAGTTACCTGGCCTAGCTGACTAACTGCCACTTCCGAGGTCTCTAAGTACGCTGACACCACTCCTGGGTATAGCCAGATACCTGAGTACCCTGCTAGTTAATTCTGTTCCTTTCTGGACCAGGGCCATCAGGTCTCCTTAGGTCAAGTACTTACTTGCCTGCCTGTTCCGACCAGTTCACCTCCTGGCTGCCTCTATGGGTGTAGGTTCTGGCTGCCTTAGCTCATGTATGCTGGGTCGTTACATCTACAAACACCCAGATGTGGAATATGAATATCAAGATATCTCCCATACTTGTATAGATATTATCTGCCATGGAGAAAAGATCTTATCAATATATTCATGACAGGATAGACCTTTTATACTTTCATATATCCCACATATTGTGAGCCTTCGTAGCATTCACTTCCTTAACGTATTGCGCCTTAGTCAGAACTCATTTGTTCTTAGAGTCGGCTACCAACCAACAGAGTTCTTAGCATCTATCAGATAACTGAGTGATGGCCTAGCATGAAACATTATCCACTGTGGAGGTCACACTTGATAGAATGGAGATTGACTATCAGAAAAAACCAGACAAAAAACAATCTTAGCCTTCAAGATACACTTTTGGTGCTGTAAAGTATCACTTGCTTTTGGCAATTTATGAACTCATCTGAAGTATGCTAAGAATTGCTTGCAGTTATTCACAATGAATTTTAAGTCTAGTTGAAATAATACCAACATTATGTATAACACATTTAATATAGATATATGTTACCCAGAGGGTGAATACATGCAGTGTAATCAGTATACATACTAGTATAATGTTTTCTCTCTGGCAGTACGCTCTCGACATAGGTAACAATACCTGATTCTCAATCATATGAGACTCTTCTACTTCTCGCAAAAATTGAATAGCTAAGTTCTCAAGAATCATATACCGTGACTCACACATGATAGAATGTGTACAACACTGCCATATAGGCGAAAGATAGTAAAATTATAGATCAGAAGATATCAAGATAATAGTATAAAGAACTTATCCTCCAAGCTTCTAGTAAACTTTTTATACTTGCATTTCATGACAACCCTAATCCTGTAGCTCATAACTGTGAGTCTCCTACAATGGTCATGTGCACAAACTACATCACATGCATGAAACCCATGACTTGCTATCTGAGTCATGTACAAAAGTCATATATCATATGCTCCCCAAGTGTGAGTTACTTAAATATGTCAACTAACCAAAACATATTAAGGACTTAGAGTCATGAGTCAGGATGTAAAAGTCTAATTAATGTTCCTTGCTAGTAAGTCTAACCAAAACGTTCCTCCATGGTATTATGAGTCTTCTATAATATATACGATCTTCCTCCGCTATCACTATTTGGAACACCTAGGTCATGTTTTACATTTTGTTTTATAGTATCACTATATAGTTGTTATGTTTCAAAGATATTGCTTGATACTTTGAACATTTTATATTTTGTTTTATAGTATTGCTTGATACTGGTTACATTTCAAAGATATCACTAGATACTTTGAATGTTTTATCTTTTGTTTTATAGTATTACTTAATACTTGATAGATTTCAAAAGTCTCATCTCATACTTTGAAATAGATAATATTATCACTCATATGTTACGGTTCCCACTACTTGTGTTACTTGCCACAGGTAACTAGCTTGGTTGGTTCTTCCGAACTGTGCTACACTATGTCATAGAGCTCCCCAAGTCTCTATGCCCTATCTTAGTATTCTCACGTAAGAATCAGTTTCCCACCAGCGCTGAGAGTGCCGGTCTTTGATTTGGTTAATACGATCCGTGTAGTGAATAGGTTCTTGACTCCAAAGTGGATCCATCTAGGGGATGACGTTGGAGCATAAGGGTTTTTATATTGTAAAGATAGTAAAGTAGTAGATAGGAAATAACAGTAGATGGTTGCGTGAAGAGCTAGCCCATCTGTGAAAACCCAGCGTTTATATAGGCCTCTTCCCACCACCCTAACCCTGCCCTGATCCTCAAGAGGAGTCAGGTGCGAAATCCATCACATGACTTAAACAAGTCATATGCGCAACACAAATCAGACGCAATATAAATAAACCAACCACCTGACCTACTAACGGGATCACACGCGAAACATAAACGAGTCTGCCTTGCCGGTAAGCCTTACCAGCCAGCCTAGACCCTTACCATGACGTTAACTATACATCATGTGCGAAATGCACTCAACATAATCTAGCCCCATGACCTGCTAATGAGGTCATGTGCGTAAAACCAATTTAAACATAAACGAGCCCCATGACCTGCTAACTAGGTCATGTGCTTGAAAGAATCATAACTTAACTGTATGACGTCCAAGCGACGTCATATGCGAAACCTGTTTCCTCGCTGCCGTCACCTGGCTAGCGCTCCTCTAGCCAGATCATGACATTAGCTCCCCTCTCCCACATCCTCTGTCCCTGAAGATATATCTATCTCCTTCTCTTCCTGCTCTCCCCCATTGATGCTGCATACTTGTGGGTACGTAACTCGTGATACTTCGCCAGGTTGTATTCCTCGAGGAGCCAGTCTTCTACCTCTTTGCGGATCTGTCTTTCCCCATCCTGTCTCTCACCTTGTTCCAGTACCATCCTCTTTATCTCCTGTAGTCTCTCGACCATCTGTTGGAGTCGGTCGACCCTTCCTTGCAGCTGGTCTATCATCTCCTTTTGCTGCATTATTGTTTCGTCCTGTGTGCAGATGGTTTCCCTTAGGACTTCCTTGGGGGCAAAGGAAACTTCGTGCCCCCCCTTCTTGCTCGGCTCCATCCTCCGAGTCTTTCATGCCTTTTCTTCTTCCCTTCGGTGGTAGGGGCACAACTTGCGCATACAGTCCTACCAGTCGATCCTGAGATGTCTCAGCCCAGTTGGGGTGGTCGGGGTTTCTCCGTTCCAGTTTTGTTGTTGCCAGCAATTCGCCCACTCCTGGTCTTCATCCGAGTCCCTCGTTCGGGTAGCCACCGTTGACTACCATCTTTGTCGCCTGTTCGTGTTACGGTGTACCGTGTACTCGTCATGGGTGCATGCGGTCCATGTTTTTTTTGCATATTCATTCTTCTGTTTCTCCCCCTCTTCCGCTTCTTTCTGTGCTTGCTGCACCGTTCTTTCAATTTCTTTGGGGTCCTCAACCGCTACCCAACTGTTTTCCTCCACTTCAGTGTAGGTGGTCGGTTGCTGGTTTGCGCGGGTAGCACTGCTGGAAGAGTAGGATGGCGTACTTAGCGTTGGTAAAGTTTGTGGCTGGATACCACTCTTGATCGTGTTTGGGGGAATAACCAGTCCACTTAGCACAGTATTGCAGTTTACCGTGGTGTAAGCGAGCGTCGATTATTCCCCCGAGTGCGTATTCGTCTTCTCCATCTATGTGAATGGGCGGAGGGGGGACTCTTTTTTGTAAGGGAAAAGGGTTTTCTTGGTAGAGCGCGAGGAGGCTGGTGTGTAATGTTGAATGAGTCTGTTTCATCGAGGCGGGGAGGGCGAGTTCATATGCTCACGACCCGACCCATTCAATTATTTTGAATGGTCCAAGTTTCTTGTAGTCCAGCTTCTTCGAGGGTCTCGTGGTCTGGATATTGCGTGGTATCAACCAAAACTTGTCGCCGACAGTAATGTTCGGGTCTGGTTTCTGGTACTTATCGCTTTTTTCCTTTTAACTCATTTGTGCTAAAGTCATTTTGTCTTGTAATATGTTGTGCACCCTTATCATATCGTCGGCTTGCATTATCTTTCACGGCACTTGACATTGTGCTGGATCGAACGAGGGGTTGTATCCCTAGTTTGGAAAGAAGGCTGTGGTCTTTATTTTTTCTTGTCATCTGTTGTTGTATGCAAATTCTGCCATGAATAGAAACTCTGTCCAATCGTTTTGTTGATAGTTGACGTAGGCTCGCAGGTATTGTTCTAATGTTGCGTTCGTTCTTTCGGTCTGCCCGTCGGTTTGCGGGTGCAAGGCCATGCTCAAGTGTCGGCTGACACTTGGTTCTCGTGTGATTTCTTTCCATACCTCCGACATGAAGAGGGATCCTCTGTCGGTGGTAATGTCTTTCGGTAGGCTGTGGAGTCTAAAGACCTGGTCTTTAAACCGGTTGAAGAATTGTGGTGTCGTCATATCAGTCCTGCATGCTATAAAGTACACCATTTTCGTAAGTCAGTGGATAACGACCTATATGGCGTCATAACCACTTGATTCAGGTAGTCCGCTGATGAAATGCATAGCAGTAGATTGCTATGGTCTTCTGGGAGTTTCAAGCCATTGGAGCAGCCCGTAGGGTGCCTGTTTAACCATTTTGGTTCCTTGACAGGTGTCGCAATTCTTCACGTATTGTTTAATCTCGTCGCGCATCCACGGCCAGTGGTATGATCATTGAATTAAGGCGGTCGTATTCGCCATTCCGCCATGTCCCACCGGTGGAATATCGTGATTTCTTCTTATCGTTTCTGTTCGTAAGGCTTCTTTGTCTGGGAGCCTTATCTTGTTGTCATACCATAGGTATCCATCTTTTTCGCGGTATAGCCCGATGGCTACACCTTTCATTTGTTTTAGGCCTTCTTTCAAGGCCTTCTTTATCTCGTTGATTTCCAGGTCGCTCGTGGTCTTTCTTCTTATCCATTCTTCATATCCGTCGTCGTTGCTTGTGGCCATGGTTATTTCGTTTAGGCATTCGCACCCACTGTCTTCGTCTTCTTCTTTCGCAAAGTACTTCTCTTTACAGAGAAGTATTCTTTGTTGTTGCGACCGTGTTTCTTCCTTGTCGGGGAAGTGCTCCATCCTCCTAGTGAATATGTCCGGTTTTCCTCCTTCTGTTCCTGGTCGGTATTCCATTTGAAGGTGGTATTGGCTTGATGTCTCGCTCGGCCTAATCCGTCGTCCCTTGATTTCTTTGGTGGTAGTCAACACTAGTAGGTTCTTGTAGTCTGTGGTAACGCTGATCACATGTCGACTTCTTAGCATGTACTTCCTCCCGTCTTTAACTTCTTGAACAATGGCTAACAGTTCCTTGTCATGAATGTTGTAGTTTTGCTCTGCCTTTGACCTTGTTTTTGATCGAAATGCGACCGGGCTCCATGATCCGTCCTCACCCTGCTGGTAGAGGATACCAGAGCATACGTTGTTGGATGCCTCTGTCGTGATTATGCTGGGTAGCGTGGGGTCGAAGTGTCGTAATATCTGTATCGTAGTAAGTCGCTTTCCCATATCGTCAACTGCTGGTTGTTGTTTTTCTCCCCTTTCCCATTTGACTCCTTTCTTTGTCATATCGTAGAGGGGTTTAGTTACTCTGCTAAATCCTTCAATGAATCTCCGGTAGAGGTTGCAGAAGCCCAAGAAGCTTTGCACTCCCTTTACACTTTTAGGTGCTTTCCAGTCATCGATAGCCACCCTTGTGACTGGATTGGTTCCTACTCCGCCTGGTTTAACAATAAATCCGAGGTATTCGACCGCGTCGGTATGGAAGTCGTATTTCCAAGGTTTCAGTTTGACCTGGGCTTCTCTCAATGCCTGTCAGACATTCCTAATGTCTTGGTGGTGTTGCTCCATGTTTTCTGAATAGATGAGGATATCGTCCAGGTAGACGATACAATATTTGTCCAGGTATTTGCTCAACTTGGAGTTGATCCATCGCTCGAATGTGGCTGGTCCATTGGATAATCCAAAGGGTTAGACCAAATATTCGAATATTCCGTATCGCGTTCCGAAAGCCGTTTTCCATTCATCTCCTTCGGCTATCCTTATATTGTGATATGCATTCTTGATATCCAACTTCGTATAGTGCTTGGCCCATCCTAGTCGGTCCAGCGCTTCATCGATCAATGGTAGAGGGTACCTGTCCTTTTGTGATACCACATTGAGTCCCTGGGAATCCACGCAAAGTCTCTGTTTCCTATCTTTCTTTTTGACAAATAGGATGGGCACCTCCGCTGAGGAGGACGATGGTCTGCTCTATTGCCCGGCCAGGTTCTGTTGGAGGTATTCGCGCAGCGGCTTTAACTCTTCTTCCGTTAACGGGTAGGATTTCATGAAGGGGGCTGCCTTTCCTTCCTCTAGCTTGATCTGGTGATCTTCCCTTTTCTGTGTGGGAAGATCCGTGCTCTCATTTTCCGCGAATGTGTCCACGTAATCGTGATATTCTTTCGGACCCAGTGCCCCAGCATTAGCTTCTTCTTCTTGGCTTCATCCTTTAACGCTAGCCCTGTGCTGATCGTTGACGCTTCTGCGATCATTGGTCCGTCTTCTTCTTCGTCCCATTTAAGGATCCCTGTCTGTTCTCTGCTCCGATGGAGTTGACTGAAGGCCTTTGCTGACATGAAAAACATGCTCAGGGGTTTCTCTTCCACTGTTTCGGTTGGGGTGTTCTCCTTGGGAGTTCCTTGTCCAGTACTGCCGCATCCTTCCTCGCCCCTTTTAGTCTTGTCCAGGTCCTGGACTTTACGGAGCTCCCTGGTATCGATTTCTTGGATAATCATCTGGGCTATGCGATCCCCTTTTTGGATCGTATAGTCCTCATCCTTCAGATTTATTAGTAGGACTTGTACCTCGCCGCTAAAGTCCGCATTGAGCACCCCCACGCCTGCTGTCATCCCGTATCAGGTGGCGATACCACTGCATGGAGTGATTCTTGCATAGGTGCCGTCTGGTAGTCCTACCACAATTCCTGTTGATATTATCTTTTGTCCTCATGCGGGAACTATCGTGTCTTCCGTGCTGTACAGATCTTGACCTGCAGCCTTCTTTGATCCGTGTGTTGGCTTTCTAGCATTCGCATGTAACACTTGTACCCTTATGCCTTCATCGTGGAGGATCCCTTCTTAGTGTTTGGTGTTCATGTACAGGATGTGCGTCCTCAGGTTCTCCGTGATTGCTTGTTCTTCCGGGATCGTTTCAATTGTTAGGGATGTTTCCAGGCACAACTGCGTGCATAGTTCGCTGTTGAAGTTGATTTGGCCTTTTTCCCAGTCAATATTCGGATTGTTTAGTTTTAGCCAGGGTGTTCCTAGTATCGTACTGTGTTTCGGTAAGCGTGTTAGCGGGAATGTCATAGCTTCGTGATGTGACCCAATCTCCATTACTGCCTGTGCTGTATGGGTAGTGGGCCATGCTTTGCTGTTTTCCCCATTAACCACGTATATGTCTCTTGGTTTCTTTATCTTTATCAGGGGTAATCCGTGGCTTTCGCAGAAGTTCCTCTTGGTGAAATCCTCGGTTGCTCCTGAATCAAGCATCACCTTCGTTTCTGTCTCTTTTCCTGTTTTGCATAGTTTTATCTTGATCATAAGATGCTCGCTGTCCTTGGCGCAACCCTTCGTGTTGTTGATTGTTACCTTATTGCCTAGTTTCATCGATGGTGGTGTCCTGTTTTTCCTGGTTGATATATTTGCGATGCTGGTGGGTTTGCCTCTTTCCTCATCACACAGACCACTCTTTGCTGGGGACTTTATTCTTTTGAAGTCTCCTGCCCTTCCGTCCCCCCCGTGGCTTCCATTTCTTGGAGTTTGGTCTCCTTGCATTGACAAGCCTTGATGAAGTGCCAATTCAGTCTGCATCGGAGGCATGCATTCTCTTTTCTTCTTTTCCAGTATTCCTGGTCGGACAACCATTCGAATCGCCTGTTCCTTCTTCCTGCCGCATCCTAGTCCATCGGGTCTCCTGCTGGTAGCGGTCTTGGTGTATTGTTCGGTCGGTAGGTCCCGTTGTTGTTGCGTAGCAGGGTCGAGTGCGGTATCCTCTTGGTCTTGTTTTGAGCGTGTCTAACCAGGTTGATTTTGTCTTTTTTGTCAACGGCCCGAACTGCGAAGCCTTCTGCCATTCAATCGGTCTGGTCCGAGTCTATCCAGGCCTCTTGCAGCCTTTCCTTAGTACCGCTCGGGAGATGACGGTACTCCATGTCATCGCCGTATTCCGCTTCAACGGATATTATGCGGAACTTGTTCCAGTAGTCGGGAAAGTTCTCCTTTCCTTGTCTCATCTTCCCCAGTTTGAGCCTCGCCGTTCCCTTGGGGTTTCTGTCCCCAAACCGGGTATGGAGTGTTTCTTCAAACTCCTCCCACGAGGCCCATATCCGCTCTCCTTTTCCTTCCATGTAGGGCATTATCTATTGCCCTGCCACTTCTCTTAGGAGGGACTCGGCATAGTCCACCTTAATTGTGTCTTTTCCGAATCCGTACCCCTTGACCTTGAAGTACTTTTCCAACAGACTGAGGAACTGCCTGAGTTTTTTGCGGTCTCCCTCATAGAGGTCGGGTTTCCTTGCTTTTGGTCTTGCCTACAGGTGGGCGTTAATTGCCCCCAGGAACCTCGTCATCTGGTCCTCCGTTCTCATCAGGGCCTGCGCCATAGGTCCGGTCGCAGGTGCTGGTGTTGCCGCTGCGGCCGTTCTTCCTGCTTGCGGTGTTCAGCCAGGAGAACTATCTAGGCGTGAAGTTTGCGGGGGTGTAACCGGACTTGCTGCCCCTGAGGGTTGTCTTGCTGCTTTACCTAAGGGGTTTCCTACTCATTGTAGGTCGAGAGTGTCATCTATGAGATCGATATCTCGTTCGTTGTCTTGGATGAACGCCGAGTTCGCTGGAGTTGCCGTTCTGCCATCGTTAGGTGTCGCAGGAGACGCAAGCAAAGGTTACGGTTTCCCACTACCCGTGTTACTCGCGCCAGATAACAACCTTGGTCAGTTCTTCCAAACTGTGCTGTACTATGTCCTAGAGCTCCTCGACAGTCTAGGCCCTATCTTAGTATTCTCATGTAAGAATCGGTTCCTTACCAGCGCCAAGAGTATCGGTCTTTGCTTTTGTTAATACAATCCGCGTAGCGAATAGGTTCTTGATACTAAAGCGGATCTGTCTAACAGATGAGGTTGGAGCGTAAGGGTTTCTATATTGTAATAATCGTAATGTAGTAGATAAGAAATAACAGTAGATGGTTGCGTGAAGAGCTAGCCCATCTGTGAAAACCCAGCCTTTATATAGGCCTCTTCCTGCAACCCTAACCCTGCCCTGATCCTCAAGCGAGGTCAGGTGCGAAATCCATCACATGACTTAAACAAGTCCTGTGCGCAACATAAATCAAACGCAATATAAATAAACCAACCACCTGACCTACTAACGAGATCACGCACGAAAACATAAAGGAGTCTGCCTTGCCGGTAAGCCTTACCGGCCAGCCTAGACTCTTCCCATTATGTCTACTGTACGTCATGTTCTAAATGCAATCAACATAAACGAGCCCCATGACCTGCTAAGGAGGTCATGTACGTAAAACCAACTTAAACATAAACGAGCCCCATGACCTGCTAACAAGGTCACGTGCGTGAAAGAATCATAACTTAACTGTATAACATCCAAGTGATATCATATGTGAAACCTGTTTCCTCACTGCCATCACCTGGCTAGCGCTCCTCTAGCCAGATCGTGACATCATACCAGAGATAAGCCAAGGTTTTTATTTAAAGTCCACTGATTCTATGATGGAACTAGCAGACTTCAACTGATAGCATTTCTAATATACTTGGTTGAATGGTTACTTTTTTGATTTCCTATTATACCCTCTCAAGGCCGGCTTCAGTCAATACAGCTCTCACCTCTTGTCAATCAAGCAGGCTACCTGTTACTATTGTATATAAAGCACAATTACGACCACAGGTGTGCATATATTAGAGGAAGTCTATGATAATACTGGATAGAACTCCAAAGAGATTAAGAGCTGTATTGACTGAATGTAGTCCCAGTCTAGCTAGATAAAATGGAGGTTCTTGGTTTTTAAACCAATATTCAATCAAGTCTTCTACAGTACAGTTTTTAAAACCAAATACTCTTTGTCCTAAGAGTAGAAATTGTTGTATATAGGTACTTCTTGCATCCAAGCGTGACATGTAAGAATAGCAAGATTAAATTGAAGAAGCCATAAATGCTACAGGACACAAGGTGATACTCTATCCTGTATTTTGCTTTGAAATAAACTTTATGAAATATTGTTATATGATAGGAAAGTGCTATGCTTGCAATAATTGTGAATAGGACTTTGAGTTATTGAAGAGATGAGTACCAGAGGCATCAGGGGTTGTTCTAAATAAATTAATTTGGAAATATAAAGCATCGACAAAGAGGATTATAAAAGCTTAGTACACAAATATAGCTTATACTTTTAGTCAATATGAACGGCAAGTTTATCAAAAGTATCAATCATATCAATATTGTCATGGCCACCTGACAGGTGTATGAGCAGATGCGGTTTTGGGCTACGTATAGGAGAGTACAGGTTTAGTGTAACGTGTTCATGCCAGGCCCTAGTAACATGGCAGTATGATAGGAGCAGATAGCTTCTTGATCAAGAAGAAGCGAGCGCTGCTGGCTAAAGGAGGCTGCGAACGCGGTGTAATAGGAGATCAAAAGTAACCGTTCAACCAAGTATATTAATAATACTGTCAGTCGAAGTCTGCTGTTTCCATCGCGGAAATCAGCGGTCTTTAAATACAGCATATTGCTAATCTGCAGTATGAGCGATATTAGAAAACAAGGTGTGTATCAAACGATAGCACACGAAACAAGTCAAGTATCAACCGATACTGTGAAACCAAACATAAAACAATGTGTGTATCAACCGATAGCACACGAAACAATAGAAGTATCAACCGATACTGTGGACCCCAACATAAAACAACCTATTACCTGTACTGGTTACAGATTTCCCTTTGTTATATGAAGTGGTGTACCTCGTAGTAGTTTACTTTTCTTATACAATTTGGTGTAATAACCCAGCATACATGAGCTATCACAGCCGGAACGTATACCCATACAGACAGCCCGGAGGTAAACTGGTAGGAACTTGCTGGCAAGTAAGTACTTGAGCTACAGAGACCCGATGGCACGGGCTCCGAGTTGAACGGAATTAAAGGACAGCGTACTTATGTACCTGGCTACACCCAGGAGTAGTATTATCGTACTTAGGGACCTCTGCCGGGGCAGTTATGCGGCTACGCCGGGTAACTGGTGAAAGGTTAGAAGTGTCTATCTGCAAGGGCAGAATAGACAGGGTAACAGGAAAAACTCCAGTTCTCCATTGGACAAGGTTACCCTACCTTTAGGACCAGGTTACCCTGCCATGGGGCTCGGGTTACAGTGTCCAAGGTCCTGAGTTACCCTGCCTTTCAATATGAAGTCCTTCAGAGAGTTGAGGAAAAATGACAGGAAGGTTTGTCACGCGAAGCCACGCATAGTACAGGAATCTGGGGTTCCAAGAGATGCTATTCAGTGAGCTATGCAGCTTTGAAGAAGCTGAAAATTGGAGACAATATTTCCATCATATCCCTCTGGCACCCGCTTGAGGCCCAGATGACATGGGCAAACGGTTGCCTTGTTGTGTGCAGTCTAGCAAAGATGAACCTTTCGCGACCTGCTCGCAACACCGTATGCATCGCTGCCGTCCGGTCGACCGTAGACTGTTCACGGGATGTACGGGAGGTCATAGGGTGGAAGGTGTAGTACCTCCTCCAACTTGTGCAGAGTAAAACAGACCAAAGCTGATGGGGTTAATGGGGGTTGACCATGGGGGTCCCGAAGGTAGTCCAAGGTGGTGCCGGGGTAACAGGAGAGTTTTACACCTACCAAGCCCGAAAGTGTCCCCAACACTATAGGCTCTGCAAGGAAAGTGCAGAGACACTAAAAGCATGATTCCGACCTCTGGTGAGTGGCATCCAAGATGGTGGTCATGGGTAGCGCCCATTGGATCACTCGCGGATCACCATATCCTGTGGAAGATACCAGAAGCCCAAGAATTGTAAATAGTATATGGATTAACCACTCAGGGGAGCCTCGGGGGTTAAATGGTGGTCAATGCATATGAGAAGAATGTCATAGATAGTCCAGTTCATCAAGTGTCTTGACTGTTAGCCACTGGCAAGACAACGATGTGAAGAAGTTTCCCACTCCGGCAGGCAAAATGGAAATGGACCTCAGAAACAACAACCATACAAGTTGAATGCCAACTAGAGTGAGTCAACACATGCATTCCCGAAGGGTGTGCCAGGAGACATGTCGGACCTCTCTTAGCGCAGAAGGGTGTGCTCGAATAGTTGGAGTACACTGATGGGGGAGTTTCTGGCATAAGATAAAACTACCTGAAAGTCTATGCAAGAACTCTCCTACTCCAACAATCAATCCTGTCGAGACCTCAATTGAGTGAAGCATCAGGCTTAAAGATAATAAGTTTTACCGTTTACTTTACTCTTACATTTGTGTGAACTTTTGGCGATAAGTTTGAAGTTGTTTGGTGTGGTTGCAACCTTTGGATCTATCTTCCTAGCAGTGCCCCTGTTATATCTGATAATTTCCAGTCTACAACTATACTTAGAAATTACATTTTTATCTCTTCTTCATATTACTGGAGCCTTTGAATCCTGACCCTGAATGTTGGAACCCTGTTCCTAAACTCTCAAGCCCTGATACAAATACATCTTAGTTCGGCGCATTTATATGAAAAGGTCAAAGATTGCCAACAACTACAAAATAGGTTTAATGGCTCTAAGGATTTAGTAGAAGCTAGAGTACCTCTTGGGCTTCTTGAAATATATATAATTGTAAAATTTAGGCAATATTGGACCTGGAATAACTATTTTGAAAATGTACCCTAAAAACCTTTTTTATATAGAATTAATGTCTACCTTTGAACAGACCTATGTCTAAAATTTCAAATATTTTCACGAGTAGAATTTGTAGTAATTATAAAGTTTATCAAATGTCTTCAAACCCTTGTGAATTAACAGACATTATAAACCTGTATCATGATTAGTAAATGCAATAAAAATTGCACTAAGGGCCTAGGAATAGTAACTAACATTCAATATTCAAGTGAGATTGTATGATTGTCGTTGCACCTATGTTGTAGTAATATTGAATTCAGGGTTAGTGTAAGAAAGTCTCTAGATTACTCTATTGTAAAGATACCCTGAATAGTTTTAGTTTGTTCATAACAAGAGGTCATTACTATTATCCCAATTTACAATCCTTAAATTTCCATTTCAATCCTATACCTTTTAGTGTAACTATAAATATAGATTCTTATTCTTGTACATCTGGGAGTTGTTGGAAATTGGGAAATGCTGCTCAGCAGGCTCACATGACAGTTCCTTGTTTGGATTGTTTCTGAGAGCACAGTTTAGCTTGGGGGGGCTTTTGCCTATGGACAAATTTTGGGTTTTTCGAGTGCGGGCATGTTTGGGCTTTCGGAGAAACTGTTTTGAAGAAAATACGCATACTTTTTTTCTTTTTTTTTGGGTCAGCAGAAGGTTCGTGAAGGGCTGTATGAAGGGGGCCGAAGAGAGTGGATTTTTTTGTCTTTCCTTTGTTAGCTTAGAATTTTCCAAAGGAAGTAGGGGACATGCCTAGATAGGAGGACAGGTTTGTTTTGATGTTAATAGATAGTCCTATCCTTAGCATTAGGTGATGTAGCAGAGAGAGGGTGTAATAGGAGCACCCCTAGAAAGATGGATCTCAAGGTTGCAACTATACAGGACAACTTCAAACTTATCACCAAAATTCATGCAAGGTAAGAGTAAAGTGAACAGTAAAACTTAATATCGTTAAGCCTTAGTCTTCACTGAATTAAGGTCCCGAGAGGATTGATTGTGGGAGTAAGAGAACTCTTGTATAGACTTTTCAAGTAGTTTTACCTTATGCCATGAACTCCCCTATCAGTTTACTGCAACTATTCAAGCCTACCCTTCTCCGCTAAGGGTGGTCCAATACGTCCCCGAGCACCCCCTTCAGGCTTGCATGTGTTGACACACACGGGTTGGCATTCAACCCAGGTGGTTATCATTTCTAAAGCACATCTCTATTTTCCCCACCAGAGTGAAAACTTCTTCATATTCGTTACACATAAGGCGAACCGGCATAGCGTAATGGGCATGTCACATGATCATTGGCAAAAGGTCATGTGTCCGATCCCAGGGTCCGTGGGAGTATTTGGAGAATGAGTTCATTTCCACCAATATGACGCCGGCACAAAACCCGCATTTGCGCTACCACCAAAGATCGGCGAATAAGGGGTTTTCACTGAATCCTCAAGAGAGGACTCACGGCTATCCTGATGAGGTCGAACGAACTAAATCGGTTGGTTGGTTGTGGAGATAAATGCATGCCAAGATCCCTCAGCTGCGCCAACGGATGGATGCCAACCAGGGGGAGGTTGGCTACTCCGATAGGAGTCCCCGGCTGCCATGAGGGCAGTAAGACCGAATTTCAAGTCTATTGGTGGAGGAATGCGGAAGAAAGTCCTGATAAGGGAACGATGCCCAGGAGACGATCGCTCACCTACACCCCAAAGGCATGACAAGGTAGAGTCAGATAAGGGCCTACCGCATGAAAGGATCAACCCTGAGCGCGACGAGGCCTAACTGCTATTGGCGCGATAAGATAGTAGCATGCTTCCTACGGGTTGATGCAGATGGATGGGAAATCCACCTGCATTGATAAGTCTGTCACCGGAGCTGATCACTCCGTATACAGAGAAAGGACCAGTAACTGCGCGCCACGGTGAAGGGGTTCAAGAGGCTATGATTAGCACCAGTGTAGCGAGGAGAGGGGTGGGACACCCTTCCGGCTATCCAAGGAAATCAGAGTCAAGCGGGGTAAAGGTTTTCAGGGTCTACGCAGTTCGCACTGAGGAAAGTGGGAGGAATAGATAGGCCGCGAACACCCAGATGCGGAATATAAATATCGAGGTGCCTCCCATGCTTTATAGATGATCAGCGACGGAGAAGAGATCTTATCAATATATTCGTTCTATGATACAAACCCTACCTTCATTCCAAACATTACAAGTCAGCCTTCCTAGAAATCACTTCGTCACGTATCAGGCCTTAGTCCAGACTCCGTTGTCCTTAGAGTCGGCTGCCGCCAAACACTATATTGATATCTTCTATATTACTGAGGCTCACAAACCACCTCTTTCAATGCGCCCGAATGACTGGTTATCTAAAGCCCTCAACCATCTATCTCAAATTTACCTGCAACGAAACCCACATATCTACGAGATCGAGTTTGATCTCAGCATAAGCGAAGGCTTCGAAGACGAGAATGATCCCTTCTGGTTCACTGATCACAGGATCAAGTAGGCCCTCAAACACCTCACACTCATAGAAAGAAGAAGGAAGATGTTGCAACCAAGGATCAACGAAGCGTCAGAAGATTCTAGTGACACTGACATGCTGCATGCTAAGAAACAGCAGCGGCTAATCTCCGCATGGGGACTGGGCCAGGAGAGCCCCTATCTACTCCCACTACCACCTCTCGGAGATAACATCCCACCGCTACAGCTAGGTACCACACCCACACCAAGGAACCCGTCGGGGCCATCAGTACCCCGAGGCCCAACTCAAAACGTCACAAAAAGACGAAGTGGGCAATGGTCATGCTCTGGGACCCCAACCGCCTCAGGCACTACCGATTTGGGTGCTTTCGCCGCATACATTGGGACACTAATCGGACAGTTGGACCACAGGGTCACCCAAACCCAGAATGACCAGATGGTCGCATACGGGACCCTATTTGACTAGGGGAAAGAGATGGCAGAGGGCCTTGCTCAAGTAAGAGAGCGACTGCGGAACGGGGAGAAGTTGGTTGCGGAGGAATTGGCGCTCTGGCAAAATAAGAGTAGGAAACAGGAGGGAGAGGTAGTGGCCGAGATCATCAGATTTAGAGAGTGATCGAAGCGGTACTCGCTCGCATGCACGAGCGATCGGGGCAGCAAGTAGCAGTCAGCAGACAGCTGCACCAGAACCTGGGACGCACCATCCAGAAATCGGTAGGTAGAGACCAAGACCTCTACATAGGCCAGGATAGACTCCAGAAGGAGTTAGATGAGGAATGACGACGTTGAGGAACCCGGCAGCGGAAGTTTGTGACTGAACTACAGACCCTCGACAAAAAAGTGACAACGGGGCTCCGGGACATGGAGTAGAACATGACCCAGATGTTTCCCCAATCAATGAGGGAAATGACGGCGCTGGTACGGACTGCGTTAGGCTCACATCAGTGGGGATCGACCCATGATGGTGAAACCGGCCGAGGATGATCAGGGCCGTCCCAACAAGAAAAGGAAACGCAACCCGCGGAAAGGGACCCCCAGCCAGAGACCATACAGAGTTGCCGAGAAAGAACCAGGGCTCCTCCCAATGTCGCTGCAGGAGCAGGTGACCCGGACCCAGGGAACGACGGGTCAGATAACGGAGGAGAAGGACCATGCTGCCGGCTAAGAGTACCACCCCTAGGAAGGCCGCGGATGGGTAAGGAAGAGGAGGAACATCAGATAATGGTGCAGTTGGCCAAGGAGTTGGCCCGACAAACTGTGCTACATCAGAAGAAGCCCGCCGACCCTCCATTCGTATACGAAGCAAAGTCCTACCAGGATATAAAGACCTGGCTGCACGCGTGCCAGGACTACCACCCCTAGGAAGGCCGCGGACGGCTAAGGAAGAGGAGGAACATCAGATGATGGTGCAGTTGGCCAAGGAATTGGCCCGACAAACTGTGCTACCTCAGAAGAAGCCCGCCGACCCTCTATTTGTATACGAAGCAAAGTCCTGCCAGGATATAAAGACTTGGCTGCACGCGTGCCAGGAGTACTTTAGCCAAAATCCCATGCTGTGGATGGAGGATAAAGATAGGATTATCTACGCCTTGGGAAGGACGAAGGGTGCTGATGTGACACCCTTCAGCAATTGGTATAGGAAGAGCATGGAAGGGCTCAAAGGGTATGCCGCTCGTCCTGAATTGCCAACGTGGGAACAGTTTTGGCACAAGATCATCGTACGATTCTCACCGATCAATGAGGACCGGAAAGCTTTGGCACAGATGGGAAAGATCAAGTATGAGAAGAACATCGACAAGTACCTTCTCCAGATGGAGAACTTGAATATCAAGACCAAGCTGCAAGGAATGGCGTGGAGGAAGATAGTCAAGGACCGACTACTAGAGGCAATACTGAGACGGTTGTCTCATAAGCGATACGAGAGCGACGCTGAATGGCTAGAGCACCTGCGAGCGGTTGGCAACCAGGAAGAGGCTTTTCTTGACAGCGAACGGCAATGATGAGACAACCTGTCCAGCTCGTCGAGTTCTTCCGGACCCTTAAAACGATGTTGGGAGGACAGAGAAAAGGAGCCGCAGCGATGAAAGGAAGAAGGGTGACCTAGTAAGTTCCAGAGGAAGACGGCACCTGAGAACTTCAAGTCAGCAAGGTTCGCCCAAACCAACAAACTGACCAACACTCCCCGGGTAGAGCACACCAACTGGAAGAAGGCTCATGACACAATACCCCAAAACTTGGTTGACCAATGCCGGGAAAATCAAAGCTGCACCCGGTACGGACTCACCAACCACAAGTGGAGGGCTGGCAGGAAGGGAGCCTTTGTCGCAACAATAGGACAGTGGAAAGCAGCGAAGTTTAGGCCCCGAAACATGGAGGTTTGGAATACTGCCCCAAGGCCAGCAGTGAACCAAACCCATGTGCCACCAGCACCTAGACTTTGGGANGATAATGGTGCAGTTGGCCAAGGAGTTGGCCCGACAAACTGTGCTACATCAGAAGAAGCCCGCCGACCCTCCATTCATATACGAAGCAAAGTCCCACCAGGATATAAAGACCTGGCTGCATGCCTGCCAGGACTACTGTAGCCGAAATCCCATGCTGTGGATGGAGGATAAAGATAGGATTATCTGCGCCTTAGGAAGGACAAAGGGTACCAACGTGACACCTTTCAGCAATTGGTATAGGAAAAGCATGGAAGGGGACGAAGGGTATGCCACTCGTCCTGAATTGCTGATGTGGGAACTTTTTCGGCACGAGATTATTGTACGATTCTCACCGATCAATGAGGACCAGAAAGCTTTGGTACAGATGGGAAAGATCAGGTATGAGAATGACATCGAGAAGTACCTTCTCCAGATGGGGAACTTGAACATAAAGGCCAAGCTTCAAGGACCGGCGTGGAGGAAGATGGTCGAGGACCGACTACCAGAGGCAATACTGTGACGGTTGTCTCATAAGCGATACGACACCGATGCCGAATAGCTGGAGCGCCTTCGAGCGGTCGGAAACCATGAAGAGGCTTTCCTCGACAGCAAACGACAACGATGAAACAACCCGTCCCGCTCATCGAGTTCTTCCGGACCACTAAAATGACGCCGGAAGGACAGAGAAAAGGAGCCGAAGCAAGAAAAGGAAGAAGGGCGACCTAGCAAGTTCCAGAGGAAGACAGCACCTGGGAACTTCAAGTCAGCAAGGTTCGCCCAAACCAACAAACCGACCAAGACTCCGGGGGTAGACTACACCGACTGGAAAAAGGCTTAAGGCGGAATACCTCAAAACTTGGTTGACCAGAGCCGGGAAAATAAAAGCTGCACCTGGGGCGGACCCACCAACCACAAGTGGGGAGCTTGTAGGAAGGGAGCCGTTGTCGCAACGATAGGACAGCGGAAAGCAGCGCAGTTTAGGCCACGAAACCTGGAGGTTTGAAATACCGCCCCAAGGCTGGCGGTGAACCAAACCCATGTGCCACCAGGACCTAGACTTTGGGAATTGTCAGATCAAGAAGGGGGATAGATCGGACAACTGGGAGCCCTGTATAAAAACCACGACCTACGTTCCGAGCTAGGGCAAGGGCTTAGTCAAGAATGTCGGGGAACCGCATTGACTGGGTTCCAAGCATGGGCAGGGACAGAAGTGTGAAGGGTATGAAGAGGCATGTATAAGGGAGAAAGTTAACCCATCTCAGGGGGATGAAATCAAGAATGACCCCCGACCTGGACGCGGGACGGCAAGACCTTATAGTCCTCCCTGGGTAGAGAAGGTTCAAACCCGGCATACAAGAAGAGGGTACTGTTGCGAGGGGCAACTCAGGGTATCCTGACTCTTTTCTCCAAAGGTCATGCATGGGAAATGAGTCAGGGTAGCGCAGGCCCACCTGAAGGTGCTTTCCCAGCCCCAGGATGGCACCACAGGCAACGGCGAGTGGGTAGGCTGCAGGTTGCTAGGTGAGACAAAGGACCGCGTGCTCACCTTAAATCTTCCGCGACGGCAGGAGTCAAGCACCTAAGGCCCTGTTAGGAAGGTCGCTCCCTCATCTATAGACTAGTGGCATAGACCGGTATGATTAAATATCGTCATTGATGGGAAAGAAGATGGAAAAGGAGCCGTACACCAAAGGGACCGAGTTTGTCTGAGGAGGCCTGAATGGCCGAAATTGTGTGTGCACAATAACAGACACCCAAGATTATTGAATGCCCCAAAAATGTCCAGTAAACGAACACAGGGTAACTCTGCTGGGGAGCCAAGAAGAGAGAAAACTCAAGTCCCAACACCTACATATTACGAGTGCCCCAAAGGTACAGCAAACCTACAAATACAAGGAGAACCAGTACCGATTCGCATGCTATTAGACTCGGACTCAGAGATCTTGGTAATACGAGATGCCCTAGTCCAAAAGCTGTGGCTAGCAAGGATATGGCGAGATACTCCCGTTAGTATAATGGGGTTTGACGGCGTACAGTCCCAAAACGCGGGAAGGTGCTATACAACCACTACCATGCTAGAAACAGGGGCTAACCGAGCTTGGTCGGAAATTACCTGTGAAGTCATGAGCCAGGGGATCCATGACTTGATAATAGCTTTTGGTTGGTGGCATCGCCAACATCCCCTATCATTCATTAAAGACGCGAGCAGGTAGGAGTTCCCGGCAGAACAGTGTAAGGAACACCTGGAACCTGAAGACGAAGGGATCTGCATTGGGTGGGACGAGACAGTAGCCTCGGACCCTGCAGCCAGATACGTGGGCTGAATCGCAGGCCCAGAAGACCCCGAGGCGGTAGTGATAGAGACTCTCCCAAAACCCTACCGGGAGTACGCCGATCTCTTCCTTCCTCAGGTAGTGGAACGGCTCCCAAATCACAATACCTTCGATCATGATATCAAGGTAGTTAAAGGTGGGAAACTCCCATGAGCGCCGATATACCCGTTGTCCGAAAAGGAACTACGGGCGTTGCGAGAATACCTCGACAAAATGCTGCGCAAGGGAAAGATAACTACAAGCCAGTCACCTGCAGGTGCAGAGATACTATTTGTGCCAAAACCTGACAGACCGCTGAGACTATGTGTGGACTACCGTGGGCTGAACAAGGTTACCATTGCCAACAAGTACCCCCTGCCACTCATGAGTGAACTCAGAGACCGAGTAGTCGGGTTGCATATCTTTACCAAGTTGGACCTAAAGGATGGGTACCACCTGATATACATAAAAAAGGGGGACAAGTGGAAGGTGGCCTTCCGAACTGGGTACGGTCCTTACGAATATCGGGTAATGCCGTTCGGGCTGGTAAACGCGCCTGCCACCTTTCAAGACATGCTGCACGTGGTCCTGAGGAGATTCCTAGACTTGGGAGTAGTCGTATACATAGACCATGTCCTAATTTACTGCAAGACTGAGGAGGACCACGTCAAGTTGATGAAGGAGGTATTAACCGAGCTGTGGAAATACCGCTTAGCAGTGTCCATCACTAAATCAGTATTCCACACGGACACGGTGGAGTTTCTGGGATACATAGTGAAGACAGATGGTATCACCATCAGTGATCGAAAGGTCAACGTCATAAGGGAATGGAAGAGACCTGAGTCTGTACAGGACATACAAATTTTTATGGGATTTCCAAATTTCTACCAGAGATTTATCAAGAATTTCTAAGAAACTTGTAAACCCATAACCGAGTTGTTGAAAGACGACCCCAAGGGATTTGATTGGGGAAAGGAGCAGGAGGAGGCTTTCGAATTCCTGAAGAAACAGTTCATGGCGGCGCCTATACTGGCACATTTCTACGCAGACCGAAACACGGTAGTAGAAACAGACGCAAGCGATTTTGCCCTAAGGTGCATTCTATCACAATACATCGAGAAAAGACTGCACGTGATTGCTTTTCATTCCCGAAAGCTCAACTCGGCAGAACGCAACTACGACGTTCATGATAAAGAGTTGCTCGCCATAGGTGACGCATTCAAGGAATGGCGTCACTACCTTGCAGGGACTAGGGAACCCATCATGGTGTTTGCGGACCATCAGAATCTACAATACTTTCTCACGACAAAGGCCTGGAGTGCCAGGCAGATAAGGTGGGCACAGAAGTTAGCAGACTTCAACTTTAAAATTGTGTACCGACCAGGGTTGAGTGGCAGGAAGCCGGATGCGCTAAGCAGAGGGCCGGAGTACTGTCCCGGGGGGGAGCTGTGCAAAGCGAGAAGCTCTCAATCCTAAACCCCGCACATTTTAACCAAGTTATGGTCATAGTGGTAGGACAAGAGGAGGAACCTGGTCTAAGTCTAAAGACACCTGAACCTGAGTACCCGCGAGCTATGCGGTTACACCCAGAAGCTCAAATTCCAACAAGCGGCTCAAGCGAAGTGGCAGGACATAACATCTACGTGCTGGAAGAAGCAACAGTGCCTGCTCATGGACAAGCGACAGTAGCCACCAGAATGGCCTTAGCGTTACCAGAATGAACCTGCGGCCGAGTAGCCCCAAGAAGTGGCCTTGCCGTCTACCATAGGCTCATGGTCAGGGCAGGAGTCATTGACCAGGACTACTGAGACGAGGTAAAGGTACTACTGTTCAATCTGAAGGACCAGGACTACCATGTGGGGAAGAGCGAACGAGTTGTGCAACTCGTATAGAGAGAATTCATGATGGGGAGCTCCATGAGGTGATGGAGCTCACGCTCCATCTCCGTTACAACTCCGGTCATTGAAAAAGATTTCCTAATCGGGAACGACTCAACACCAGAGAACTATCACCACATTTACGGGTCTCGTACCCCCCCGCTGGGGGGTGCTAGACCACTTCTTTTCCTCTCTCGCTTGGCCAGGCATTACCTATGGCCTATACCT
>PYWC01000002.1:3364456-3375910 GCA_003182015.1 Tuber magnatum | reverse complement strand
AAAAAAAAAGTTTGAGGTGATGGAGCTGGACAACACCGAAAGGGGCCAGGACGGATTTGGAAGCACGGGAACCAGTGTGGTTGAAACGCAGACCAAAACCAGTCGGCTCAGGGAAGAAAGCGGGCTAAACCGACACTGCGACGAGTGCGATCAGGGACAACACAGGGCCCTGACGACCGAAGAAACCGAGCTAGCCAATGCAGTAGTTCTCAAGGCAACGGCATGGAAATTTGACACCCAATTCCTAAGACAGGTAGAGGAGAAGGGAGAAAGGGACCAGGACTGGAAGACGAGGAGAAAGGAGTTGGAAAGACTCCGATATAAGGGAAAGGATATGCCAACGCACTGGTCTTTGGCGAGTAGCCTCCTGTACTACAAGGGACGGCGGTTGATTCCAAAGGACAAGGCCCAGCAAACACTGATCGCTCAAAGCAGCCACGACTCCAAGGTCGGTGGGCATTTCGGCCAGGAAAGGACAGTGGAAATCATAACCAGGGACTTCTACCGCAAAGGGCACGCGGAATGGGTAAATGACTGGGTACGGTCAGGTGACGAGTGTCAACACAAGAAAGTGCCACGGCACGCGAGGTACGGGTTTCTATAGCCATTGGAAATACCCTACGCGGCGTGGACCTCCATCTCTACCGACTTCATAATGCAGCTACCGAAGTCAGAGGAAAACACTCAGATCATGGTGGTAGTCGACCGCTTCACCAAAATGGCCCACTTCATAGAGTTAAGAGAAAACGCGATGGCAAAGGTTGTAGCCCAGGTGTTCCTCCGGGAAGTGTGAAAACTATATGGACTACCCACGGAAATCATCTCGGATATGGACACTAAGTTCACGGGAGAATTTTGGGCGTCCCTCTGCAAACTCTTAGGCATTAAACGAACAATGTCAACGGCGTACCATCCTCAGACAGACGGACAAACAGAGAGAACCAAGGAAGTGCTGGAAGGCTATCTCCGGAGCTTCGTGAATTACGATCAGAATGACTGGCACCAACTGCTCCCGTTAGCGGAGCATGCCTACAATAACTCTGTTACGAGTGCACAGGAACTCACTCCATTGTACACAAACTATGGATACCACCCACAGACTGAGTGGATGAAGGAGGGAGAATCTCGAAACCCAGGAGCTACCACATATACTCACTGGATGAAGGAAATATATGGACAGGCGATGGCCATATTGAAGGCAACCAGAGAAGCAATGGGACGGTACCATGACAAGAAAGTAAGGCCACAACTGAACTTTAAGACAGGCAACTTGGTGATGCTTAACGCCAAGAATATCCGTACCAAATAACCCTCCAAAAAGCTTAGCCCAAAGCTATATGGGCCCTTCAAAATCCTGGAGCCACGCGGCAACCGAGCATTTAAGCTGGAAATCTCAGAACGCTGGAAGAGACTGCCCATCTTCCATGTATCATTGTTAGAGCCTTATCGGACATCCATTCGACCGGCTCAGGAACAACCTCCGAGAGCGCCAGAGAAGATAGATGGCGACTTGGAATGGGAGGTTGAAAAAATAGTCAAAAGCGAGATCATTTCGGACACTCGCAGGGTTCATGGATGCAATAGGAGTATCCGTGAACTCAGGTACTTTGTGAAGTGGCGGGGGTGCTCGGAGCATGAAAACACCTGCGGAGCACCTGAACACTTGGGGCATGCGGCGGAGTTGGTAGAAGGGTTCTACGGAGAGAACGCAGAGATGCCACGGATATAGAGGAAGGATGACAAGGAACGGTTTTCCTAGGCATGGCCAAGTAAACGTGCACAGGTTTTGCACCCTATCTTGCTGAGTCCTTAAAGGAGTTTAATTTGTACACTATTAGAAAAATGGATTTTTAGAGATTCGGGCCCAACTCTTAGAGAGGGGAGCTCGTGTTAAACATAAGACGAACTGGCATAGTGTAATGGGCATGTCACGTGATCATTGGCAAAAGGTCACGTGTACGATCCCAGGGTCCATCAAAGTATTTTGAGAATGAGTTAATTTCCACCAATACGACGCCGGCACAAAACCCACATTTGCGCCACCACCAAAGATCACCGACCGTGGGGTTTTCACTGAATCCTCAAGAGGGGACTCTCAGCTATCGTGCCGAGGTCGAACGAACTAAATTGGTTGGTTGGTTGTGGAAATAAACGCATGCCAAGATCTCTCAGCTGTGCCAATGGATTGATGCCAACCGGGGGGAGGTCGGCTACTCCGATAGGAGTCCTCCACTGCCATGAGGGCAGTAAGACCGAATTTCAAGTCCATTGGTGGAGGAATGCAGGGGAATGTCCTGATGAGGGGACAACGCCCAAGAGACGATCGTTCACCCACACACCAAAGGCATGACAAGGTAGAGTCAGATGAGGGCCTGCCGCGTGAAAGGATCAACCCTGAGGGCAATGAGGCCTAACTGCTATTGGCGCGATAAGATAGGAGCATGCTTCCTACGGGTTGATGCAGATGGATGGGAAATCCACCTGCATTGATAAGTCTGTCGCCGGAGCTGATCACTCCGTATGCAGAGAAAGGACTAGTAACCGCTTGCCACGGTGAAGAGGTTCAAGTGGCTATGATTAGCACCGGTGTAGCGAGGAGAGGGGTGGGACACCCTCCCGGCTATCCGAGGAAATCAGAGTCAAGCGGGGTAAAGGTTTTCAGGGTCTACGAAGTTTGCATGGAGGAAAGTGGGAGGAATAGTTAGGCCGTGAACACCCAGACGTGGAATATAAATATCGAGGTGCCTCCCACGCTTTATAGATGATCAGCGACGGAGAAGAGATCTTATCAATATATTCATTCTATAATACAAACCCTACCTTCATTCCAAACATTATAAGTAAGCCTTCCTAGAAATCACTTCGTCACGTATTCTGCCTTAGTCTAGACTCGCTTGTCCTTAGAGTCGCCTACCGCCAAACAATATCAGTGCCTTGCCAGTGGCTAACAGTCAAGACACCAAATGAACTGCACTATCTATACCACTCTTCCCATATGCACTAATCACTACATGACCTCAGAAGCTGCTGTGAACGGTTTATCTATCTACTCTTTATAACTCTTGAACTTTCTTTGTCTTCTACAGGATAAGCTAGTGCTGTAGTGCACCAATGTGTGCTACCCATGACCACTATCTTGGATCCACCTTATCGGCAACAGGAATCATGCTTTTAGTGTCTCTACACTTCCCTTACAGAGCCTATAGTGTTAGGGACACCTTTGGGCGTGATAGGTATAAAACCCTCCGAGTTGCCCCAGTACCACCCGCGACCATCTTTAGGACCCCCACAGTTAACTCCCCTTAACCCTATCAGTTTTGGTCTTCTTTAGTCAGAACAACTTGGAGGAGGTACTCCACCTCCTACCCTACGCCCCCTTGTATATCCCACAGACAGCTTACAGTTGACCGGACAGCACCAACACATATAGTGTTTCACGCAGGTCCACCAAGATTCCCTTTTGCTAGACTGTGCACAATTACACAACTGTTTACCCATGACATCCAGGCCTCAAGACAGGGCAGAAGGGGTATGATAGGAATAATGTCTCTAATCTATAGCTTCTTCAGAGCTCCATAGCTTGCCCAATAGCATCTCCCAGAACTCTAGATTCCAGTATTATGCATGACTTCATGTGGCAAACATTCTGGCCATTTCCCCCAAACTTCCTGAGCAACTTTGTATTGCCAGGTAGGGTGACTCAGGTTCCAAGGAAGGGTAATCCAAGTTCCAAGGCAGGGTAACTGTGATCCCTGAGTAGGATAACCTACTTTAGAGGTCAGGGTAACCTTACCCTATTACCCTGTCTATTCCTATAGCGGAGATAGACTTCTCCCCCTTTCGCTGGCCCAGCTACCCAGCCAAGCAGGGTAACTTGTCCTCGGCCAATCCTTGAGTATGCTAACACCTCCCAAGTGTGTTTGCCTCACTGTTCATACTGGAACCTGGACCATTGGGCTTTTGTGGGTTAAACTCTTACTTGCCCTCCCGTTCCTACCAGTCTGCCTCAGGGGTGCCTGCATGGGTGTAGGTTCAGTCTGCCATAGCTCATGTATGCTGGGTCGTTACAGAGAGAGTGGAGAGAAGAGAAGAGTTTTCACCCCCTTTAGTTGTGTGACCATGAGTAAGCGCTTGGCGTTTTGTTTCTTTTCATGGCCCGTCACTCGTTCGTTTCAACGGCCACGGTATTCCGCTGCTCTGTGTTCAAAAGAATTAAGCTTACTACTGTACGTGCAAACTGCATCGCAAACCGGCGCAAGGACTGCACCGCACCCACCCCGCGCCTCCAAAATAGTACTATGGTTCTGGTCTCGCTTCTAAGCGCGAGTTCCCCTACTGTATCATAGTTGTAGTCACGCTATCATCGAAAGATTGTTTCGTTAGATTACCGGTTCGGTTTCCAAGCGTGAGACAGGCTAATACAAGTATGATACCCGTACAGTACTGTAATAGTATACTCACACCCCGCTATCCCGGATCCCGACAATTCGGATACCTCGCTGTCCCGTCTGGCCTCCGCGAGTCCTAACTTTCTTGACGCCAAAACCTGACCTGTTGTCCCGGATTACCCGTTGTACCGGTACTTGCACCGGATAGATTCTATAGACTTTGGTGGCCTGGGATAGCGAGGTGTGAGTACAAATTTACGTAACCCCATCACCATTACATTGTACTGATAATCCCTATCATAATACCTATATATCATACCCTCGCACAAACGCAGCCAAGTATAATAAACGAAACAACCATAAAAAAAACCCCTCAATTTTAAGCTTAAGGCCCCTCCTGCCCTGCCCTGCACTGCCTTGCCTTGCCTTACTTTAACCTCCCGGGATCGCACAGGTAGCACAGGTCAGGGCACGAAACCTGCAGCGGACCAAGCCATGCGACAAAACACTCGGGTCCCAACGCCTTCCTTAATCCAGCATTTAATGCACGTACTGCAACCGATTGTACCGAAAACGGAAAGAAAGAAGGGGGAAGAAAAAAACAGGTTTTTTTCCAAAAGGCAAGGAAGGGGGGAAGGGAGGAAGGAGTGAGGAAGGAGTGAGTGAGTGCGGGAAGATGATTTGTTACACTCGAAGACATCATTCGGACCCTTGGGCTCGATTGCACTCTGCGCCTATGTGGTGTTAGGTGCGGCGTTGTCGGACGGTTTAGTGATCAGCCGTTGGGGTTGTTTTCTTTCCCGCGATGGGCGCGGGGGGGAGAAGACGGGTGCTTAGTACGGTGTTCTATTAAACTCCAAGTACGAGTATGGCAGACTGCCCAGGCGTCAGGGGGCGATTTACTCAGAAAGCCAACTGCGATTCCAATCATCGCTGCTATTCCATCGTAATGGCCTGATATATGTCTAAGACATGAAGCACGATTTTATTCCACTCCCTCTCGTTCCCGGGAAGTTGCTGATAATTTGCTAGTGCGGTATCGCAAAGCGGGGCAGGCAAGGTAGTTAATCTTTGCCTGTTAAAGCCTGGTCGGGACAAGGTCACTGGGGGGGGGGTTGTGATACAATGATGGCTGGGCGGGGACAAAGAAAGGGAGGGGTACAGTACTGCACTACAGCGCTATATGGTTAAGATCTGCTGCCAATTTCTCGCTACTCGTACCTTAGACTCCGTATACTCGCAGAGAGCTGACAAACCAGACCGGACGGGAGCCATATACTACACAGCCCCATACACCGACAAATGAATTTGGTCTTGTGACATGCTTTGACCTGCGGACCGATGATGGGCCCCCCTGCGTTCTCACCTTCCTCCTCCAGACAAAGCGTGCACCAGCAAGTTCTGCCAGTTGCCGATCGGCTCGGAAACTCGCCCGAATTCGTTTATCGGCCCTATCGATTGCTGTCTCTTCTTCATTCTTCTCTTTTCTCTCTTCTCATCTCTAGTTTTCCGATTTGACCCTCCTATTCACCATTCCTCACCCCACTAATCAGCCGGTCAACTAACCAACCACTCTGTGCGCGATATAATATATACGAACGTCGTGCCAACTTTGAAGTGCATCGGACTATTTAACCTTACCCGGGGTATATGAGGGTTTTCGCCCCCTCCCTTATCTCCCCTCCTTTCTCTCTCCGTGTTTCTTGTCCCAGCGCGGGGAGCAAGGAGGAGAAGAGGGAGAAGTAGAAGAAACAGGAGCAGAAGCAGGATCGGGGGAGTTTAGGGGGTGGGGGGAGATATACATTGAGCTGCGAGCTGCACAATCACCTAGTGTAGTATGAAATTCGCTCAAAAATAGCCCGACCTTCGCAACCCCGCATCGGAGCCCCCCTAGAACAGCCAAGGGCCGGCTCGTTCGGAGCGCTCATACGCGCACAACGGCTCCACGGGTGTCGAAGTCCCGATCGAGTGATTGGTCGTGATTTATCGATCTTTCTCAACAAAGTTCGGAGTAGTAGCTTATATACGGTATCCATGAGTGGGGAGGCCCGCACCCTGCGGTGGTTCTCGGTTTTGGAATGGTCTTGTTGGGGTTAGGTGATAACGGGAACAACAAAGAGGGTTCTCTCTCGACTTTTTCCACATTTTTTTCTTCCCGGGTGGCGAGGAGGAAAATTGTGTCCGCGTTGTTATCGTACCACTGGATTCCTTTAATGGTAACCTTTAATGGTAACCTTTAATGGTAACCTTTAATGGTAACCTTTAATGGTTTCATACGGCCGATAGCGGTATTTTACCACTGTTTGATGTACTAGTACTCGCCGGGGTCAACGAAAACCAGAAAGGGGGGGAACCCTGCCCAGATAACTTCGCAACAGGAAGTCACGAAAGCTTGGAAAGTAGCGACAAGGATTACCTCATCATAAACCGGTATGATGAAAAATCAAAAAATCAACCCTATGACGGGAAGCAGAGTAAGTGGCCTATATTTGACGATAGAATGTAGTCAACAATTATTTTTTCTCCAGAAATCTTGCTCTTGTAGGAATATCGCTGGAGGCCTCTAGTAAGAGATAAAAGATATGACTTACGCAGGTGAGTCCGAAGCAAGTACAAACAAATTTCAATGTTCTATCCCTTCTTCGAGTTTGGCTGCACTGGCAACAATATCGGATATGCCTCTAGGGCAGCATGGTTCAAGGAATAGCTACACTTTCATGTCTGCGCTTTCTCCATTCATTCACGAAACCTCCAGCATGCTTGCCAGTACTCCGATGGCTAATAATCCTTCTCCTACTACCGATCCTCTCACTCACGGCAATCCTACCACTACTCCTCCTGTGCGGGGCCACTCTCTTGCTCCATCTCCAGCTCATGACCTCCCAGCTGCTCCACCTCCTACCCCAGACCTAAACACTATTACGGCAGGAGAGTCTGATGCTTAGGTCTTAGCTGAAAGGCCTGAGTCTAAGGCTGCTAGTACGAATCTTATCAACCCTGATAACTTAATCTCTCCATCACAAATTTTCATCACAAATTCTCAAGTGCATAATATTGTTCATACCTTATGGTTTTATGCACAGTGGACCTACCCACAACTGCACAAAGCTTTAGGCATCCCGGTTAGCTCTTTACATCGAATTGTGAATAACAATCAACCACCTGCAGCCCCAACAAGCCAACAATACCTAAATGTCAACGATGAACCATCAAATAGCTCTTCTCGAATAAGTGTGAATGCCGAGACCCACCAGCATTTGATTGATACAGCAACGGCATGTGCATTTAATCGCCAACTCCCCTATACTCGAATCGCCGAACTCGCTGGTATTAGACTTAGCAAAGCCACACTCAAGAAAGTCTTCAAGAGTGCTGGCTATAATCGCCGCGTTGCTCGCAAAGAACCCTTCCTTTCAGCCAAGGCTAAGGAGCGGAGACTAGCATAGGGGGAAAGGTTTTGGGATTGGAGGGGAGAGGATTGGAGTGATATTATTTGGACTGACGAATGCGCTTTCTCAGTTGGAGATATGTGTGGTACAACCTGGGTGACCCGTCGACCGGGAGAACAGTACAAGGAGGACTGTATAGCATCTCGCTTCGTACGACAGACTGCCATAATGGTATGGGGTGCTATCTATCATGACCAGAAGGGGCCACTCGTTGTTTGGGATACAGCAAGCTGGGGGCGTATTAATAGTGCTACCTATATAGAGCATATTATACGTCCCCACTTGCATCCTTGGTGGCAGAGTCTAGAGCAAGCTGGGAATACAACCTCTGGGTATGTATATGTTCAGCAAGATAATGCTCCAGCCCATGGTTCTCGCCAAACACTTGAAACACTTCAAGAACTTGGGATTAAAGACTATCTCTTCCCTTGGCCCGCATCTTCTCCTGATATGAGTCCAATTGAAGCCATTTGGTGCCTTCTCAAACCTCGTATCTCTTGCCTCGAACCCTGCCCCACTACAGTACCTGCTCTCAATTCAGCCAGCTTCTCTGAATGGGAGAAAATTACTCGGGCTGAAATTTCACAACATACATCTTCAATGCCAGACCGGGTATCTGACCTCTTGGCTACTAATGGTGGCCATACCCGTTGGTAGACTCGGTATTCGTTTCCAAAAGCCTACTTCCTACTCCTATCACTCCTATACTACACTCTTTTCTCCCCTTTCCGTCATCTATCCCCTCAGGCCCTACTCAATTTTTTTTTTTTTTTTTATCTACTTACACATTTAGCCTCCACTAGGCCAGCATACCGCTACTCTTTATCCCCTATAACCTCTCTCTACCTATGACCCATGCCCCCATACCTCCATGCCCCATCCCCCCACCATGACACCCCATCCTCCCATGCCCCATCCCCCCATACCATATCCCCCCACCGTGACGCCCCATCCTCCCATGCCCCATCCTCCCATGCCCCATCCTCCCATGCCCCATCCCCCCATGCCCCATCTCCCTATGCCCCATTCTCCTATACCCTATCATTTATTATATCGTTTTTGCTCTTGAACCGTTCCCAAGTTCCTAGCCACCCTGACACACCTCTGACCCAGACAATTGAACCCAAATCAGAAATTTCCAAGTAGTTTTCTTAGTTTGATGGATAAACCATCATTACCGCAATGATTGCCACCTCTTTTCTTATACAATACTGAGCAGTTAGCATCTCTCTGGGTGGGTTGGGTGTTTTGCTAGCTAGGAAAGCCATTCACTTTTTATTATGATCGTCAGTTTTGTGCCAATTGTTTTCTTTATTGATTAGCTTGATAACTTACCCTCCACACAAGTATTATTATTATTATTGTTGTTATTATTGTTATCTAGTTTGAATTAGCTATTCCTATGAGCCATATTCACCTGAACTCAGTTTCCAAAATAGTTTCAAGCCTCGCCATCATTGCCAATCACTCGGTGCAACTAGCCCTGTTTTAAGATGTCCCGTAACTGTGTCTCTCTTTCCAGACATTATGATCGCCCGATCGCCTTGGGCCTGTTTTACCGCGGCTAGTTTCCGGTTTTCAGTAACCCCGGCGAGTACACTCACCCCCCGCCATCCCGGGCCGCCAAAATCCAAAGAATCTGTCCGGTACAACGGGTAATCCGGGGCAACAGGACAGGTTTTTGTGTCAGGCGATTTAGGGCTTGCAGAGGCTCAGACGGGACAGCGAGGTATCCGGATTGTCGGGATCCGGGATAGCGGGGCGTGAGCGTACCGGTACATGCCTGGGTACCAGTACCGTATGGTACTTGTGCGGAGGAGGTGGGGGCTGGGGGGAGGCCGTGCCAATGGCTCCTAGACTGATGTGTGGGGGCTAGTGTCGGTGACATATTATCGGGCTGCACTCGGGTTACGAGGTGAGTTTGGCGAGTTTCCCTACACGATATATCGTTTCGTTGGCCGTGGTACGAGTACTTTTCTTTTGCTTCTTCTCTTCTTCAACCCTATCTGCTATCCCTACCCAATCTTCCCTTCCCCCCTCCTGTCTCTCCATCCACTCACTATGCATAGTGATGATGATGCCGATAGGGGGTTTACCCGTATGAGAATTTGCTATTAGTACTTGTGCTTGCTATGAAATCGAACTAGCGGGTTATTTGTTTATTTTTTTCGTCTCATGTTGGGGTCTGCTGACCGCCCTGGTTCCGCCTCCTGCTCTTCCTTTCCAAGTTACTTCACTGTGCTCGAATATGTACGAGTTCTCTGCGATGCGTTGGCATGCGCACGGCTGAAATAGGAACGTAGGCTATCCCTAATCGACATTTGAAAACCCCTAGAAGGTTTGTTATCGTATTTGCATCGAGGCAGTCCCGTAAAGATTATCACCCTGAACCCGTCAAAATCAGGCGAACCGAGCGCACGCGCGCCAAATCTCTGGAAAATTTCCACCCTGGAACAGTGGTTGATTGATTAGCTGCAGAAGGATACAGTAAGTTACTATATGCGATCTTGTGGGTTGTACTCGTACCTATGAGTTAGTATGAACCTGGTCGGCGACCCTGAGGTTTTAGTGGCAGAATCGATTCCTTGGAATGTTGACTGCAGCCGAGTGAACGAGTGGGGCGTCCATTAGTCAATTGCTTGGCTAAGGTTCAAATACGGAGGGACGGTTAAGCGGGGCCCTGCCGCGAGGTCACGGTGTTATGTGAACGTTAGCCGGAGGGGGCGAGGGAATTAACGGGGGGAATCGAATGGGGGTTTGGTTTTTTTTGCTTTTCGGGCCCGCAAAGTTGGGTATCGATTCTCTGAGGGTTCAACTAAAGTTGCTTTTGCTTACATCATACTGAGTTAGTCCTCTTTATCATACTAGTGTCTCACTCTCTTGGGTATTGGAACCGTCAGCCTACATACGGATTTGTGTTTGTGTCAGACGGTTAAGTTTACAATCAGGCATTCCCGCGGGTAGATGAATTTGGTATCGATCGGGTTATCACATGGTAGAAGGTACCCGTTGGGATACCGGTACCGGCACGGCTAACGCGTTTGAGGGACGATATTTTGGACATTTTTGGAAAGTCGCAGATAGGGATTCCGAGGGTTATGCTAAAGAAAGCGCCTCCCGGTAGCTGGTCTCACATACCTTTGCCAATAATACACCCCCCCCCCGCGTGGCCTGATGTTTTGGGGTAGTCGTCAACACATTCTGTGCCATAGGCGTTCTCAGTAGGGGGGGGCGGGGCGGGAAGGGCTCTATGGGATTGGCAATCCATCGATCGTTCCTTTGATGCTCCTATGTTCGCCGTGCAGTTCGGAACCTTCAGTTGAGCAGAAAGCTCACCCATCATACGCTCAGTAGCCAATAGACTTGGAATAATCTCATAATTCGGTAGGTTTTTGGGTCCACCTGTCTTTTCACCGGCTATAAATAAATGTATGGGATATTGTATTCAGTACTGTACACGTGATTGTAATCGATGAACGGGTTTGCGTGACTCCTTTTGGCCTCGCTGCTTTCCTATTTTCACCCTCGAGTGATCTTGAGTGATTCTGGAACCGGATACAGTCATGAACCCTCCCCCCCCCCTAAGACCCTCGCTTGGATTATCACCCAAGTTGCCA